>JAUTXW010002394.1:37500-440414 GCA_030620095.1 Kuschelorhynchus macadamiae | reverse complement strand
CCGGTATATTTTAAAGAGCCAGGTTTCTGTTACACCAAAAACATCAAAATTTTTATCTACAACATTTTTTTTAAATTCATCAAAATGCGGAATTAGTGACCTTCATTAATATGAGAAATTTGAAAAGTGATTTTTTAGAGAATATTAAATAGTATAAGAATAAAAAAATGTCGTCGAATAGATATATTGCAAAATACAAGACAATAAAAGAGTTAAATAAGAATTTTCTTAGATGCGAAGGAAAGGTATGGAAGAGTCAAAAGTTTCTTTTAGAGAAAATTTCTTGAGCAAATATAATATTTTTTTCAAAAGCAAAAACAAAAATAGAAATAAAATGCAGTTTTAGTACAAAAAAAAACAATGACAATTTAACTAAGGAAAAATAATATATAAAATATAATAATTAAATACTTTTCGTAGACATCCGTCTTGAGCAAGAACCACTTACCATTGTGATGTTTTTAAGATGCAAAGCTTTTTCCCCGTCAGTTTTACGTACAAGGATTTTTCCATATCACGGTGAGTGTACATTTGTATCTCAGTTCCTTTAGCTTCTTGGCTTCTTTGAGCAGGTCATATGTATCCTTTGTGAGTTGCTCGTTGATAAAAAACTCCATTGTCAGAGTCGCCTAGACCAGAACTTCGAACAGTTATCTTTCACATTTGAGTCTTTAAAACTCTCTGCCTTAACTCTGCTTTATTGAAAGTGGCTATAACTGTTACCTTTCCTTTTTGAGGATAGTATTTGTGACAGCGGAATATTTTGGCATCCAGGGATGCTAAAATATAAAGATGTGTAAAACCTGAGAGGGTAACTTTTTTCGCAACTACAAACATTCTATTTGGGCGTTATTTTATAGGCCATCTAGATTGGTTCCCACTATTTTACTAGGTCGCCATTTTGTTTTCGCCATATTGGCTTTTTACCAAAATGTTACCAGGTCATCCTCATATGACCAAAATATGAGGTCAATCGGGTAGTCATTAAGCTATGCCGTGAATATAAATTGGATGAGTAGTTTTTTTAATAATAATTTTTTTTAACATTTCACTAGGCTCCCATATTGGATTTATACCAAAATATTACATATGGGGACGACCATATTACCCTTAATTTTTGACCAAAATTTGAGATCAATCGAGTAGTTTTTAGCTACGCCTCGAACAGACAGACAGACCGACGGAATTGAGAAAACATGTTTTTTTTATCTAGGGACCCTGAAATTAAAGATCTAAAAAATCTCGGACAGTGATTTTTTCACCAGTACGAACTTCCCTTTTACGAGGGAAGTAACAAAAGTTAAAACATATTAACTACATGTACTATATCTAATTTTACTTTAAACTAGTCCTGTACATAGATACCTAGGTAGTCAAAACTAATAAAAAAGATGATGCAATAAATATAATCATCTCTTTCTCATAAAAACAAAGTTGGGAAACCTTGAGGCCCTTGAAACAAGTAAATATCCAAGAACTCTGTAAAGAATAACAACTTAAATTTAGGACCATGTTCATGATGAAGCCAATGTCTCTAATTTCTCTAACAAAATTTTCGCATATTCAGCTTGTCGTCAATACAAATCACACAAAAAGACTGAACATCAAAGGCCATCACTTGAAAATAACGTTCTCTTGGTTCTACACATTTTTTTTATGAAATTATGCAAGACAAGTTTTTAGGGGGAGGGGCAGCAATCTAACCCCTTTTAGTGTCCATGATGGAACACTTGTTTTCCTGATTATACAGTCTTAATATCCTAATAATATACTCGCACTCCCACGCTAGTATCTATCTTACTTATGATACTGTTTTTGTTTATTTTCAAGTTAGGTTTACGAACTCAGGTATACTTATATTTAGAAAAACAGTGCTATTTAATGAGCATTTTAAAAACCTAATAAAGCTAAGCTAATATTCTTTGACAACTTTTTGATATTCATGTATACTAAATTCTGGATATTCAGAAAATTCCGTCAACTTTCATAATTCATATTTTTTAAAATCTCTTAAAATATAAACATACCGTTGGTAAAAATTCAAGAGTGGTGTTTATCACCCTCCTTTGCACGTGTGAGTCCAGGTCAGTATAAAAATTAATGACCAATTTATAGTTTTCTTTGTTACAATTAAAGTACCTTTACACATTTATGAAAAGACATTACCGATTTAATTTGTGCTGGAAAATCAAATCTCATCTGTCCGAATTTGTAATAATTTTGCTTAGGTAAGTAATTTTTTGCTCCATCTTTGTGATAACTAATGTTTGGGTCATTCCCTATATTGGCAAAGTGGGTTATTATAATGCAATATAAGTTGTTGCGATTTCAGAAGACCAACCAGTTCTGCCACCGAATAAGACAAGTATTGTACAAAGCGAAAAGCTAAATAATTCTGCAATTGTTGTAAATTCTGGCTTTGCATGGAACACATAACAGCTTGTATCCCCTTTTTTATAGAAAAAGGTATAGAACAATATTATCCGTGGTTATGTTTTGTATTACTTTTTATACCAAGGAATGTCTGAAAATGACATGAATCACCTGTTATTAATTTTAACAAAAACTCTTCAATAAAATATGTTTTAAACTGTACATTAAGAAGAAATTGCGCCAAAGAAAAGAAACCCAATACTATTTTTGGTTAGTTTTAGTTAAAAAATAAAATCCACGTTAAAATAGATTTGTTCATTACTGGCCTCACCAGTGCTGTAGTTTTTTGTTTTTGTTTCTAGTGCATTATTTAGAGATTTTAAAAATTAAAATTAAACAATATAGTCGCTTGCTTTTGGGGCATTATTACTAAGACTAAAAAGAATTCACGTGAAACTAGAATCTTAAAAATTAAAACAAAATAAAATTATCAACAATAGACGAAAATGCTTAACAAGTAAACTGTTGCAATTAGCAACGTACCATCAACTGAAATATAAATAAATAATATTTTCATTATATTACATGATAATATTTTGTATTTTAATAAATATCTTATTAGTCCTAACAAATATTTCTAGAATTAAGCATTTCTTACTCACCAGTCGAGAGCTTAAAAAATATGTGCTATTTTTTGATCTCCTTGAAAACACAACATTTTAGCCTTTTTTATTCTCTCTCTTGCAATTTCTTTCATGCCAATTTTCTTCTTTCCAAGGAATCTATGATTATTATTTCTGATATCCGCGTTTTATTCAAAGTGAGTAGATTAATTTTTGGGTAAAGTTTCTCGCGTTTTCTTACTCGTTATCAGAATTTCCTTTATTTTATTTTTCACACCAAACGTTTTGCTGGCGCAGTTGCCACGTAAACATTTTCATACAGAAAAGACAAAGACGTGTTAGTACATATTATAGCCTCTTTTGTTATTTATATTTTTGACTACAATACTATTTTAACTCTTACTTAATTTGAATAATTCAAGACGAAACCAAAAATTATTATTAAGTAAATAAAGTACTTACTGGATTGTAAAAGAATGTGAAAGTTGAAAAATACATTTACCTGATATAATGGCGAACGATATTTCAGAGTTTAATATATATTTTACCATTAATATTATTGTAACAAAAGTCAGTGTCGCTGGGAATAATAATATAATAATAATAATTTTTTTCGCTTTAGTAATTTCTTTTCACACTTGTGTCTTGTGACATTGTTCATTTACCAAAAAACTCTCCATTATGTAATTAGTAAAGGAATGATTTTAAACAGTAGGAGACAAATTTATTCTTCAGAAAAAGTTCTTGCTTGCCTTGAAACTTTGGAAAGAATCGTTGAAATATAAGTTAGTTCTACAAATTGTTCAACAATTATAACATTCTAAAGTGCCTCTATTTCTATGCTGACTAAAAATATTGAAGAAAAAAGGTTATTTGGAAAGAAATGGGTGGTTTAAGTAGTTGTTTAGGTATAATCTGCATTACCGTTAATCAATCATATCCTACTTCGAGAAACGGATTGTTGAAAATAGAAAATGTTATAAAGTCGATGCAATTTAATATTAGTCCCTTTTTCTTTCCAAATTATCAATTTTTTATAAAATGTTTCAATAACTATAAAAACAAGAATACTTTACTCTTGGGGTAATTTTAGATTTTTACAATTTTTAGACACCCTATATAATTAATTCACTTTCTAACATTACTTTTCGAAGATTCAAGGCAAGCAAAACTTTTTATGAATGGTGAATTTTTCTCTCAAATTACAACTAGTAACGTATTCATTCAAGTGCATTTTTATAACATTTTGTATAACATTTTATCTAAAGAAGGTACCGAAACAATTGTTATGGTGTAGCTTTATAATAAAAAGTGAAACTCTACAATTTTCTGTTGTTTAAATGTGTCAAAATTTTGTAGATATAGCTGTGTCTGTCTGGAGACACAATGAATAAGTCTATATAAACTAGAAATTCAATATTTATTCGAAACCAAATATGTTATCATGTTTTAAAAGTACAAACTTCAACATCGTTTAATGCCCTTCGGGAACACAGTAAACATAGTTCGTTTCAGGCGCGTATACAGCTTGGAGTTATAGGAGAGGTGATTTATAAGTTTTTCATGCATTAAACAAAACTGGCGACTAAAAAAATGGAGGCATTTTTATATAGCACCCAGGCTTATACCCTTCTTCGTATACTTTATGTTGAAAATCCTCAGACGTGATTTTTAAATAATTTTGCCATATGGGGGCCTTATATACGCGCATGGTTCGTTTGGCCTTTGAAATAACGTACTGTGTATAAAGATGTTGCAATCAAGCATAACCATACTAACCAAAAACAAAGACCTTCAATTTTTCTAGAACAATATCGGACTAAACGTTTCCATTATATTCATTGATAGATACGCTAGCAGATCACATGTTTTTGCACGAATGTCTTGACGAAATACATATTTGGACACAATAGTCCAGAGTTCCACCATTATTTGCTTTTTCGCTTTCTTTAGTCTATTGTTTATTATATTTAAATTATGTTTAAAAGCAGTATTTATATGAATTCAGAATGTCTAAGAAATTAACTTTTCAATAGCAACGTTATTTTATTTCAAAATATAAGAGTTCTAACCACACTACACCACAACTTGTTACGTTCTGTGTGTTCACTTAAAAATAACTGAGAAAGTTGAAACCACGAAAACAAATTTCTTCGGAAGTCAAAAACATTGTAGAAAATCTTTCTTCTCAGTCCTTTGATACTACAGAAATCGCCCTTTTGAATAAAGGTTTGAATTTTGTAGAGCCTGCAGTAAAAAATAGTTTATCAACTGTTATAGGGAATATCGAAAGTTCCATTCAATAAGTGCCAGAGTCAACTAAGGGATTTATTAGAGAGGCTTGCAGAAATCAAATCTCAAAAAACGTGGTTAACAACAAGTCAAAATATGTTTCTCGTAAAAATATTGAAGTTATCCAGGGACCCAAGAAAAAAGAATGTTTCTATTTAAAAGCGGTCAAAGGAGATAAAGATAAAGAAAAGAAAGATTATTTCGAAAGAGTAGACAATTTGCTTCAAACTGGTCCTTACCATTTAATTGAGAAAAACCCGTTATCAAAAACGATAACAGAAGTAAAAAGTACTTTAAAACAGTGTAAAAACCTTGTGTACGCTAAACTAAAATTCAAACTAACACATAGTAACCCACAGTTATCTAAACTGTATTGCCTTCCCAAAATCCATAAACCTGGGAAGTCCATGAGACCTATTGTTTCAGCTGTTGGATCACCAACGTACAATATTTCAAAATGGTTAGTAGAAGAATTCAGCAAATTAAATATCTCGTATGATAACTTTGAGGTTACTAACTCGTTAGAATTCTTAAATAAAATTAAGAACGTTCACTTAAAAGAAGGTGAAATTTTCATATCTTCTGATGTAAGCTCATTGTTTCCTATTGTACCCCCATACCACTAGCTTTAGAGTACCTAAAGGAAATACTTGAAATCAATAATTTGAAGAAAGAAATTATTGATGAATATTTACTTCTCACAAAATTATGTATGAATCGAAATTTGTTTCAGTTCAACAATAAATATTATAAACAACTTGAAGGAACTGCGATGGGCAATTGCTTATCTCCGTTCCTTGCAAATTTGTTTATGGGCAGATTAGAAACCCAATTCAAAAAAGAACTCAAATATTTCCCAAGGTTGTGGTATAGATACGTAGACAATATATTTGCTATTTTTGATGCAAAACAGAAAATTTGGACACTTTCTAAGAAACATTAAACAATAAATATCCTTCCATTAATTTTACGTACGTAAAGGGGAACAATGGGCAATTAAGTAGTAAGTAAAGTAAAGAACGTTTTAACAATGAAATGAATCGGATTAAAAATATAGTTAAAAGTAATGGATATAATGATAATTTTGTACATCAATTAGTAAATAGACATAAGCATAAGAAAATGTTAACAGATGCCACTGCTCTTCAAGCACTTGAGGCTTCCAATAAGTTCATAGTAATCCCATATGATCCTAGATATACGAGAGGTCTAGAAAAAGTATTTAAAAACGTAGGTTTTGAAGCAGCCTACAAAACGGAGAACAGTTTGAAAAATCTCCTTGGAAACCTTAAAGACAAAGTCGATTTGAGGGAGAGGTGTGGCATCTATGAAATTAGCTGTAATGACTGCGATCTAAAATATGTTGAGCAAACTAAACGCTCCATAAAAATTCGTCTTAAAGAACACATGGCACATTTAAGATACGGAAGAACAGAAAAGTCGAGCGTTGCTCAACATGCTTTGAAAAACAATCACCGAATAGGAATAAATAATCTTAAGTTGATTAAAAATGTATCTAATAATTGATTATTGGGTGCATTTGAGAGTATAGAAATAGTTAAATGTGGTAAGAAAGCACTAAATAAAGACAGAGGACCTATTCCCTATAGTCCCCCTTTATTGTTTACGACCACTGTGCAGTCGGGTGCAGCCAAGTGTGACCACATTTACCTATAAATAGTCTCGGTTAGGATAAGTTACTTTAGTTTATATCATCGGCTGATGATGCTAACTTGGTTAAGGAAACGCGCGTCCAGAACGTAATAAGTTGCGGTGTAGTATGGTTAGAACTCTTGTATTTTGATCTATCTTCCACCACAGGTTCTAGTGTTAGTAGTTATTTTATTTAATTGATATTTGTGTAGGTGAGAGCTGAGAAAACGCGCAATGATTCACCTCCATTCAGCGTATTCATCGTCCGATAAAGGACAAAACTTCTAATACAATAAATGACCTTGCATTTATAATACAAGATTCGGTTTCCAATTTGAGGTAATCTAGAAGAAAAAGGAGCAGCGGGATGTCAGTACAACAAATTTTAAGATCTATAGCCTCTGACTATGAAACACAAATAGAGCCTAGTATGCATTGCTCTTTTCATGAGTTAGCTCTGTGATCATCCAATTATGAGTCGTTTCATTTGGAAAACTCACTTTTAATATATCTGGAGTATAAATGCAGTTATTGCTATTTTATCTATTTTTTATCATGACATTATATATTTCGTACAGACGTGTTATTAAAAGTTATTGTCTATTTTGTAATGTATATTAGGTTTCTCGATTACGTTATTTATTTTAATTTTTCTTTAAATTATAATTAAATAAATAAAGTACTAACTATTTGCAGGATTGTAAAACAATGTCAAGTTTGAAATACATATTTACCTGATATAAAGGCGAGTGATATATAAGAATTTATATATACTTTACTAATAATATTATTCGTATAATAAAAACCTCTGTAGCTTAGAGTAATCGCTATAGTAACATATGTTTATGAATATACAGACTTGAGACACTGTTCACGTACCATATTTACCAAAAAACCCACCATTATGTGGTAAGAATGATTTTATACAGTATGTGATCGGATGGACGTATAGTGTTTATTAATTTGCATTTTTTTACAAAAATTCGTTGTCCTTAAAGAGTTTTCGTATAAGTTATACAGGTTGTATAAAAATTATAAAAATCTACAGTGACCTTGAGAATAAAGTGCCTTTATCTGTATATGACTGAAAAATATTTATAAGTAAAGACGATTTGGAAAAAATATAGTTTAAATACAGTCTGCTTAGTTTAGATCACCTGCAGTGGATCTTTAATCTAATCATATCCCTTCCCAAGAAGCGTACTGTGGCAAAAAGGCAATGTTATAAAGTCGACCGAAATGTCCATGTTCCATGTTCCTGGTCGCAAATCTCTCTCGGACATTGCCTTCTGAACTCCGCTAATCTAAGTGGTATTTTCTCTTTCTTTCTTTCAGTGTTTTGCCATTCCATAATTTGTTTGGGTAGCCTATTAGTGTTCATTTTTTGAACGTGTCCATACTAGCAGAGCTGTTTTTGTTGCACTTCATCGATTACTGCTTTTGTTATTCGGTCGATAATTTTTTGTACGCTTTTATTGGTTATATGCATTAATCTGTCCATTTCCAGTGCTAGTAGTTTTTGTTCTGTTCCTTTATTTAGCTGCCAAGTTTCGCATTCATAGAGCACCACGTTTTTGAAGATACTGTTAGACACTTGTTTTTTCTTATGTTTCGAAATTGTTTTTGGCCATAGTGGTGAATTTAGGGCTCCTATTATTTTCTTTCCTTTTAAAATTCTGTCTTCGATGTCATTGTCGGTTCATCCATGTTGTTTAATTTTTGTATTTATCTAGGTAGGCAGATTCGGTATACGAGGAAATTCTTTTTTCCATTAACAATATTTAGATTTCATTTTCTCCTCCTATGCACATGTATTTATTCTTCGTGGCATTGATGCTCAAGCCCCACTCTTCCTATTCGCGCATTAGACGATTTGTTATCAACTCTAGGTCTTCCCAATCTTATGCCATCGTCACTTCTTTATCGGCAAAATGGAACGTGTATGAGCTTATTTTGCTTAGTTCAGTGCCTATTTCAGAACAAGACCTTTTCCATTTCTTTAAAGTGGCGTTTAGTTAAATCTTAAATAACGTTAGGGATAGACTGCAGCCTTGTCTTAAACCTTGGGTTGCGATAAAAAATTGGTTGTTTCTTTTAATTTTTAATTGAACATTATGATAAAATTATTGGATTGCTGTTACTAATGTAATATCAATAGTTGAATTTTCATGTACTTGCCATAGTTTATTAAGGGGAACGGCTTGTCAGGTCTACGAAGGGCAGATGATGATACTTTCCTTTCTTTGAGTTGGGTTAGAGTGAATAAGTGGTCAGTGCATGAGCGGTCAGTTATCAGTGTGTTAAAAGTGTGTTTATCACGGCACATTTTTGTGTCCTACTGTAGATTTCTGGTCGGGTATGGAAATTTTAATAAGCATCTTTTTAAAATGAAGTTAGCTAGTGGTCTAATTTGTTCATGTGATAATGTATCTATAGATGATTTAAACCACAGGTTTTTTAATTGTAAGCGTAACAGCACAGCGGTCTCCTATTTGTCTACCAAACTGAGTAAGGTTCATTTACTTTCTATGAATAGCACAAGTCTCGTAATTAGTATTATATCAAATAATAATTTTGAAAAAATATTTTTAAAATATTTAATGATGTGTATAATAAAGGTATAGGATTATATAATATAAATTAGGTAAGGGTAGTATGGTTTTAATTAGCTTCGACATCCTTTGTATTTAACCTTATGTGTTTTTCTTACCTTCCCATCCGGGCCCACCGTGTGATGTCTAATATTATTAATAAAAATCGTCCTGAATTGGCCCCAGGGCGTGAAGTGTGTATCGCTGTCTTATATCCTTTGATTCTTCATTAAATCTCCTATGGCCGGTAGGATTAGGATTAGGTAATTTTTAGAGTATTACACTTTAGAGTTACACAATAATATGTTATATTTCGTGGCTAAATGAAACTTCTCAAGGCCAATAAACTAAACAAATATATATATATATATATATATATATATATATATATATATATATATATAATTTTTAGACAATCTGTATGACTGCATTTTTAACATTACTTTCATTGCCCTTTTTATCACTTAGTTGAATGATCATCCTATTATGAGCTTTTGGGGTTAGAAATCCCACTTTTAAAATCTCTGGAGTATACTTAGATGTAGTTTATTTAGTGGAGGGTTAATTGGTCTAATAAACCCTTTGATCTTTAACTCTTAAATGCTTATAAGTAAGATCTTAACCATATTAATATATAAAAAGAGTTCTTAAACGATGTTAACTAAAAAGCTTCTTCAGTTTTAGAACATCTTATAAAAAAAACTGTAAATTTCCTTGACGCGGATCCTCCATCTTTATAAATGTTTCCGTTTATTAGTGAAGTGTGTGAATAGTTAGTAGAATTTAGTAAAATATATATATATATATATATATATATATATATATATATGTTATATCTATTCTCACCAGCTATTTCATCATACATCATCATATAAGTTATGCTAACCTTGGTTCCCAGACTATCAGCTGTCATCCGCCAACGCAGTTATTCAGAAAGCCAAGCTTATCTCAATAACAAAGTATCACATATCAGTTAACGACGTAGATCATCCTATTCTCATAAACAGCAGGTTTTACTTGTTTACGAAGACAAGTCTATACCAACAAAGCTTCATCAGCAGAACCCACGTCCTGACCCAAGTGTTTAAGAACGAAGTAAACAGTTCCCACTGAGTCACCATAACGAAACATATAAATAGTTATTTTTCTTTGTATAAAGTTCAGTTCAGTACAGTTCAGTCTATCTCGAATTCATTTTGTTAAACGTTACTTTGCAAGTTCAAATGTATATATTTAAATTTGTATTTTTCAGTAATAAAATAATTTTTTAGAAAGTAATTTGGCAAGAAAGTGATTTAACAAACTGGCGCAATCGGTAGGATCTGAAAATGTCTAACAGAACACGAAGCCTTTGTGCACTTCAACTGTCGACGGAGGATCCCAATCCATTGTTCAGAAGAACCTGTGAAAACTCGCAGTCAATCTACCGATTATGAATACCTAGTGAAACCCCTGGTAGAATTTGCTGCAGAGAACACGACGAAGTCTGATGTTTCCACTAGTAACGTAAGTCTGAATCATCTCGTTTATTAATTTTCTTTTTTTTTTTAATTTTCCAAAAATATTGAAATTTTCATTCAAATTTAAGGAAACTGTTCGATTTTTCAATTTTGATAATTTAGCTAACGAAAAACTGAATTCAAAAACAAATTTCAAAAATCCAAAAGAATATTTTAATTTCAAATTTTGATTATACAGTTAATCAAATTTCAAGAAAAAAAAAACAACTTGAATTTTGTAGATTTTAGTATTGCTTTAATTTACGTTGATTTGTGTACTACTTTACGTACTGCCAATCAACCTAAATTCTTAATTTTAAGTTCGTATCCTTTTTATATAATATTGTGTGCCTATATTATTTCATTTTGATATTGTGATATATTGAGCAACCATGACTGATAACGGAATACAAAATGTCCCTGAGACACCCGAAATTGAACCGTATAAATTATCTGAAATATTTTCGATAATTCCTGAATACGATGGTGATCAAATTTTTCTCCAAACATTTCTCAACGCTTGTAATTGTGATTACAATATGTCTACACGCGATCAAAAAGATTTATTAGTAATCCACATAAAAAGTAAATTACGTGCAAGAGCAGCGCAGCTAATAAGCTCTCGCAATCCTATTTCTTACTTAGAAATAAAACAACTTTTAAATTCTCACTTCGGAGATACGCGAGACTTGTCTTCTTTAATACAAGACTTACAACGTATCAAACAATTACCAAATAAGAGTCCTTTAACCTTCCTCAACCGACTTCAAGTGCTAAATGCAAAAATGCACGCTAATATACAAAAGTCTAATCTCACCCCACAACAGAAACAAGCTCAAAAAACTCTGATCGAATCCATGTCCCTGAGTACCCTCTTAACTGAACAGTAACCCAAGAGATCTTCTTAAAGCCCAAATACGTATTCGACGTGAACTTCAATTGTCCTATTTCGAATCTCAAAAAGTTTCAAAACCGAACCCACCAAAGCCATTCAATCAACCTTTGAAAAAACCAAACTTTCAAACACAAAAATGTTTTAAATGTGGACGTATTGGTCATTCAGCAAATCAATGCCATGCGAATAACGGACAACCACGTCCCAGTTTTTCCCAAAACTCAAATTTTCAGCGACCCCAGTTTGCCCCGCAAACAAATTCTTTTCAGTCACACAGACTAAACATGCAACAACAAAGAAGCACAAATACGCAAACCCCAAATATTACAAATAACCAATCAAATCAAAATAATTTCCAACGTCAACCGAATTTTAATTATTCTCGACCCTCAGTAATTCAGAAAAATCCCAATTTTAAAGCTCACTTAGTTAGCACCGATAACAATCAAGAAAAATATTTTAATGACTATTATCAAGACTATCAACAAGATTACCAAGATCCCTCATTCTTTTCTTATGAAGACCCCTCTACTTTATTCGAAAACGAATACGACAATTGTTATGAGAATCCAGATCCCAATTTAAACTTTAACGAACCAATCGAAGACTACCAAAATTTTCCAATCGAGTAAAATCGAAATTTTCTTTTATCCCCAAATCAAAACCATTCACCCCATCAAGCCCTTATAGAAACAGATCAAATACAAGCTCAAATCGAAACTCTCACGCTAGACGATATGAATCTCTCACTCAATTTCCCCGAACAACAATTTCTTTAAATCCCTTTCTTGCCATAAATCCCAAAAATCTTTACTATAATAAAGACGCAACAAATAATTTCAATTTTCAAAGAAAATACAGTAAAGAACTTTCCAAATCGTTTCCCCGAAAATGCAACAATTCAAGGCATTACCGAACAAAAACTTTTAATAACTGAATCAACTTTGATAAATTTTAACAACGGTAACCCTCACAAAGTCTTTATTTACAACTTAGACATTGATTTTGACGGAATTCTAGGTCTTGACTTCCTAGAACACTACGAATGTACAATCGATTTAAAGAATAAACAACTTATTACCAATTTTAAAACACTACCACTGTATAAAGTTGAGGACAATTACTCTTCAACAGAACTCGAAACATACGAGGCAAATAAAAATAAAATAACTATACAAGGTAGAACAGAACAAGTTTTTAAATTAAAATGTCATCTAATCAATACCGATGCTATTTTATCCCGAAAAGAAATAGAAAAAGTACATATCCCTAATGCCCTTGTCCATGTCAATCAAAAAGGCGAATTTTTGACAACCATTATCAATGCGAATGCAATCCCAAAAACAATTGATTTTTCAAATATCGAAATAGAACCATTTTCGATACACACACTTCTTAATTTCAATCTTCCCGAATCTCCCGAATTTCAAACTTTAAATAGAATCCCGACTATTAGATCCCAGCTTAGACTTGACCATTTAAACGAAGAAGAAAAAGAATTAATCACAAATCTTTGTGTCAATTTCAAAGACATTTTCTATATAGAAGGTGACAACCTTTCCTTTACAAGTGAAATCAAACATAAGATAGACACGAATAATACAAAGCCCATTTTTACTAAATCTTATAGATATCTCCAAATACATAAACAAGAGGTTAAAACGCAAGTAAACAACATGTTACGACAAGGTTTTATTAGATCATCAATCTCTCCCTGGTCATCTCCCGTTTGAGTTGTACCGAAAAAAATCGACTCTAGTAACAAACAAAAATGGAGAATCGTAATGGATTATAGAAAATTGAACGAATCCACTGTTAATGATAAATATCCACCTCCTAATATCTCAGATTTACTTGACCAACTTGGACAGTGTCAATATTTCACTACTCTTGATCTCGCTTCTGGTTTCCATCAGATAGAGATAGATCCTAAAGATATTTCAAAAACAGCGTTCTCAGTAAAAAAACGGTCATTATGAGTTTTTATGAATGCCCTTCGGACTAAAGAATGCCTTATCTACATTCCAACGTGTAATGGACAATATTCTTTTAGGAATCTTAAATGAACGATGTCTTGTCTATATGGACGATATTATAGTTTATTCCGCTACAATTGACGAACATATCTATCGATTACGCGAAGTTTTCAAACGACTAAGAAAAGCTAATCTTAAAATACAACTAGACAAATGCGAGTTTTTACGTAAAGAAGTAGCATATCTTGGACACGTAATAACTAAAGACGGTGTTAAAACAAATCCAGCAAAAATTAATGTATTCAAAATATTCCCCAACCAAAAAATCCTAAGGATATAAAATCTTTCCTTGGCTTAGCACGTTATTATTATAATTTTGCGAAAATTTCTAAACCACTTACCCGTTTACTCAAAAAAAAATAAAATTTGACTTTGATTCTGATTGCAAAGAATCTTTTGACGAACTGAAAAAATTGCTAATTTCTGACCCAATTCTCATATACCCAAATTTTGACGAACCATTTCTTTTGACCACAGATGCTAGTGCTTTTGCAATAGGCGCTGTGTTATCACAAGGACCTGTAGGAAAAGATTTACCAATAGGCTATGCATCTAGAACCCTACGTAAAGCCGAAACAAATTATTCAACTATTGAACGTGAACTCCTTGCAATGGTATGGGCAGTAAAACATTTTCGCCCGTATCTTTTTGGCAGAAATTTAAACTAATCACAGACCACCGCCCTCTTACTTGGCTTTTTTCAATCAAAGACCCAGGTAGTAGACTCGCACGCTGGAGACTTAAACTCGAAGAATATGAGTATGAAATAATTTACAAACCCGGTAAGGTCAATAAAAACGCAGACGCATTATCAAGAATTAAAATTAATCATTTTAATCAATGCGCAAAATTCCAATCAAAACTCTCTATTTTTGCGACAAATCAAGACGATGACGAAAAATCTAATAACTCAAATTTAAATTTCGATGATGAAAAAATAACCGAAGATTACAACACATTTGCTAATATGTACGAAACAAAATCTTTAATTGATTATTCAAAAATTGAAACTACAAACGAACAACTTCTAAATAAATCACATAAAAACATAATAACCTTTTTTCAACGAAAGAATTTAGGAGAATTACATCATGAAATATTAGAAGACATTTTTGAAGAAAATGCAGATTTTTCAATACAAAGACTAAATATTTTCTCTAGTAAAACAGTTAAAAATCGGAAATATTACATAATTCCTTTGTTACTCGATCCAGAAAATGTAGTCCAACATCTTTTCTATATTATTTATACAGGACAAAACGAATTTGACCTTTCGTCAACATATTTTCTCGAAAATAAAAATAGACCTTCCTATTCTTGAAATATTTTCTTTTATCTTTGCAGACAAAGATATTAAAATATGTATTTGTCAAAATATTGTAATCATCCCAGATAAAGACCAAATACCAATTATATTGGAATAATACCATTTAGGCAAAAGTAATTTACAGAATGATTAAACATGTAGAAAATTTTATAAAAAGTTGTGAAACATGTCAAAAAATTAAAATATGCCGAAAAAATTTAAGTAACCCTTTAGTGATAACAGAAACACCGAAAACACCATTTGAACGAATAAATATCGATATATTTGAATATCCATCTAGGAATTATCCTTTGACAATACGAGACGAACTTACTAAATTTACCCAAGCTTATCCAATTGAAGATAAAACGGCAAAAACTATCGTTAACACTATTATTTTATTTTTCCAACATTATGGTACCCCACTACGAATCCATTGTGATCATGGCCGTGAATTTAATAATACCCTAATGAAAGACCTATGTGAACTATACGACATAAAAATAACATTTTCAAGTGTAGGTCACCCCCAATTAGGTCACCCCCAATCAAACGGCTCCCTAGAAAGATTTCACGCTACATTTAGCGAAATGATAAGAGCTAATCAAACCGAAAACCCACACGAACATCCGTTCACCGTACTTCCGTATGCTGTTATTTGTTACAATAACACGAAAAATAAATCCCACGGTTTTACGCCCTTTGAACTAATTTTCGGACATACTTCTTCTAGACCCACTGAAATACTATATAATGAGAAAACCCTTATATCAAAATACATACGTGATTTAAACAATCGTATGCAATTTCTTTATAAATCTGCTCGTGATAAAACGAAACAACAAAAAGAAAAAGCAAAAGAACGTTTTGATCAACATGTTCCCAAACATCCTCATGAATATAAAATAGGTGAAAAAGTATATGTACGCGAATCCCAAATTAAAGATAAAGCTCAAAACAAATTTAATAGCCCTTTCGAAATTCTCGAAATTTATCAAAACTCAGCCCTCTTATTAAATCCTAATACTAAACAAAAATCTAAAATAAATTTTGATAGATTAAAACCATACTACGAGCAAATTTCTCTTCCAGGACCATCCTCGGACTGTCATCAGTCGTCCAGTCCCAATACTTCATAAGTCCAATTAACAACACGATAGGAGTCTTCTTTCATGGAGAAGCAAAAATAAAAATCTCTAACGACAAATGGACATTACTTGTATATAAAGACTTAGAACCTATTAAGGATACAATTGTAAATAATGATAGAATTTTAGAAAACCTTATCAATAATATCAACGAAGACGTACCACGAATTAAAGCATTTAAATCTGAAGTATTAACACATATTAGTCTCCTTAGACAAATATCAGGAGCTGTAGATCAAAAATATACAGGGATAATGGCAGATACTAAAAAATATATTCTTAGAGAAAATCGTGGAATTTTCAATGGTATAGGAACATTTTGGAAAGCAATTACAGGAAACTTAGATGCCTCCGATGGCCAATACTTTACTGACTGTATTGAAAAAATAACACATGATGAATATCAAATCGAAAATCTTCTTAAAAATCAAATTTCAGTAACTACCTCAGTAATAAAAGAATTTAATTCAACTATTCAGAAACTTAAAATTGACGAAGAAACATTCAATAACGATATTATAGAAATTCGAAAATCAATACTGGATATTTCTGACGATCTGAAATATTATTCCTCTCAAATACATTTCTTGAAAATTCTTTGAATGATATTATAAATTCAATTGTTTTCGCCCGTTTACGGATTTTACACAGTTCAATTATTACACCTTTTGACTTAATAGAATCACTAAAGCACATATCTCAATCATTGCTAGGAAATAATTTACCTTTGTTAATTCACCCTTCAAGTGTGGCTCAATATCTCGAAATCATAGAACTAAAGGCATATCAATATGATTCAAAAGTAGTTTTTGTTCTCGAAATCCCATTAGTTGATCCAGAAAAATATATTCTCTTTCATTTATATCCAATACCAATTTTGGATAATCGAACAGGTCTTCACCACATTCTTTCAATAACAAACAATTTAATTGCGCGAAACGATGATTCATTATTATATATGACAATTCGCAACTTGGAATCATGTAAATCTTTGAGCAGCCGAACACTAATATGTTCCAACATCCTGCCATATCCAATAGACTATGACGCTGTTTGTGAAGCCCAGTTACTACGATTAATCAATCGCCTTCCAAGAACGTGCCAAGTTTCAGTTATCCTAGCCAAAGACTATCATGTGCAAGAACTTAATCAAAACTCCTGGTTAGTTGCCGTTGCAGACCCTCTACCTGTGACTATTAAATGTGGTTCTAGAGACATTGTTACCCAAACAATCAGTACCAACGCCGTAATCAAACTTCAACCAGAGTGCAGTGCATTTATTGGCAGCACCAAAGTTCTAGGGAAGAAATTTGTAAATATTTATGACAATGTTACCTACAGCAACGTTCCAATCCAAATTCCATATGATTGCTGCAGCCATTATCCTGAGAAGATTCATATACCAGACTTGAAGCCTCTTAAGTTACACCACATTGACACAGAAAACTTAAATATCGCTCAACATAAATTAAATGAATATTCTGATCAGTTGGACAGACTAATCAATCAACCATTCGTAAAGAAACATATCGGTTGGTTTACTATCCTAACCATAGCTCTGATCACTAGTCTAATTATCCTGTTCATATTTTGTAAATGTTATAGAAGAAAACCTAAGAACCTCAGTATTGGAATTGTCAATGTGATGACTACCCACCTTCTCCACCAAGGTCCAGAACAAATTTTGTACAATGGAGAAGAATATTTCCAAAAAGGCGACCAAACATACGTGTTGGTGAACCAACAGAAGAATCTGAAGAAATAGAACTTAACCTGAACAAACATTCAGCTTGAAAGTTGCTTCCACGTACCAACTTTCATCTTGATGGGGGAGTTGTTATATCTATTCTCACCAGCTATTTCATCATACAAGTTATGCTAACCTTGGTTCCCAGACTATCAGCTGTCATCCGCCAACGCAGTATCAATTATTCAGAAAGCCAAGCTTATCTCAATAACAAAGTATCACATATCAGTTAACGACGTAGATCATCCTATTCCCATCAACAGCAGGTGTTACTTGTTTACGACAACAAGTCTATACCAAGAAAGCTTCATCAGCAGAACCCACGTCCTGACCCAAGTATTCAAGAACGAAGTAAACAGTTCCCACTGAGTCAGCATAACGAAACATATAAATAGTTATTTTTCTTTGTATAAAGTTCAGTTAAGTACAGTTCAGTCTAGCTCGAATTCATTTTGTTAAAAGTTACTTTGCAAGTTCAAATGTATATATTTAAGTTTGTATTTTTGAGTAATAAAATAATTTTTTTAAAAGCAATTTGGCAAGAAAGTGATTTAACATATATATATATTATATATATATATATATATATATATATATATATATATATATATATATATATATATATATATATATATATATATATATATATATATATATATATATATAGGTACCAATATTATACCAGAAACTGGTATTACTATCTATTATATTTGATTTTTGAGCAAAATTTTAAATCAATTATTATTATAATATTATTAAATAGTTTTTATATCGCTTTAAAAGAATTTATAGTAGGGGAATAAATTAGTATTATTACCAGTTTATTCCTATATCACACTTAATTTTTGTGGAAAATATGAGATAAATTGGATATATCGATTGTAATCAAGGTTTTTTAACATTTTACTGGAATTTTACTTAAATCTTACCATTTCATCTCAGTTTGACGGATTTCGCCTATTCATCCTTATAATGGAGTTTCTAGATGGGTTGGACATAGCGTGGGTTTAGGAATATTTTTTGACTGACTCAGATTAGGATTAAAAACATTCCTAGGGGGTCCGAAAACTTTTTTATTAGTCGGATATCTTCCGGTGGAATTGAACGTAATTGCACATCAATAGGTTGACAAGAACAAATTGGTTTTGCTAAAAGAATTCTAATTTGAATATTTGACACATTTTGCAGAACGACATTTAAAATTGGGTTTACACTTGTGTCAAGAAAATTTTGAATATTAGTTTGTTTATAGTTAGGTGTATGGTTAATATGTATATTAATTACGTATCTCTCACTAACATCTTCTACAGATGCGGGCTTTTTTAAATGCAAATTATTTTTTAGTGTACCAGTACGGCCTGTTTAAAACAGTTTTATCATAAATGTTTATATGACACAATTTTTTGTCTATACTTAAATTTACGTCGTTCCTGATTCTTTATACCACGCTTATTAATTGTAACTAAATGCATTAAATCTTCGACCTTGTACGGCTTTGTGTTTTCGTTAGTTTTTTAAGTATACAATCTAAGTCCCTACGATCAGAAAAACATTGTAAAAGAACTGGTTTGGTTTTAATTTTTCCCATGTATTTAACTCGACACGATTTCTAACCATGGCTCGTTATATTTTAATGATTCATATTTGTTAACTAAATCGTGATATCTTTTGACAAATTTATTTAAAATATTGCTATCACCATTAAATGATCTAATAATTTCTATTTCACCCTTAAAAATGTCCCAATTAATTTCAGCGTCTTCAACAGACAAGAATTTTAAATTAACTTTAACCCTAACCAAATATCCTTATACAGAGGATATAAGAGGGGCAAAAAGAAAAGCACTAACAATATTGTACTTTCTTCCCCCTTTTCCATCCTCTTCTATGCAGTTCACTGTAGGTTTACTGGATAACTCCAGAGGATTGAAAGGACACGCAGCAACTTCTTCTAGTCGATTCAAAAGCACTTAAGTACTTTGAAAATTAAACTTTTTGTTTAAAAAATATTTTTTTTTAAAATTACGTTTTTACAGTAAGAAGTCAAGTAAGAGTATGCTTTATACAATTATATTAAAACGGCTGGCAATCTGTATCAGCAAAACGTTAACAGTTCTCGTAATTGCCAAAGTGAGAATTCCTTTAGTTAGCGATTTCTCTGGGAACAGTACATGTAACTCTCTTATAAGAATATTTGAATTGGGGATCATATGAAGTATAAAATATTTGGGCTTTGTAAGTTTTTAAAACTGTATATTCCAGGGTTTATTCTCGAGTTTATTCTCGATTATTGAGATTCTGACAAATTTACGAACGACCGCCATTTTGAAAAGGGTAGTTTTATTGACCCCATATTTGGAATTTGAATTGAAAAGACGTTTTAAAAAATATATCATTTTGTTTTCTTTTAAATTTAATTTTTTTCTTTAAAATGATGCCAAGTTACCAATTTGAATTTCTCAGTCAGGGAATATGCGTATAAATGAATATTTAGCCAATTTTCAAATTTTGCCTTTATTTGTTTAAAAAGTAAACAGGGGAAAGGGCATTAAACAGCAGCATTGCATACAAAAATGTTATAAAACACATATTTCGAGCATTCGCCTTGACATGTACTGTTACGATCACAGATATCCGGGCATTTACACTTTATGTAACTTTTACTGATTTTTGGTAAATCAGGCTTTTAAACCAAGGTTGCAATAATTTGCACTACAGTAACAAAAAGTTAGGCACTCGTTAAGAAAAATAACTAAAAATTACCTATAGACATTTATTTTAGAAAAGTTAGGACGCCGGTTAATTCTAAGTGATATGAAAATGACTTAAATTATAATCAAATTGACACTTTAGTTTTCACATTCTCATTATGACTAGGTATTAGACCTGTTTTTATAAGTATATTAACATAAAAACATGAAAACCAAAAAAAAAAAAGAATAGATTATCAGACAATTTTCGGTACTTGTTATTAAATATTCCGGTCCGCCCCTCCAAACAAAAACCACAGGAGCTGCCAATGATCATTATTTATAAGTTAAATTTCTTTAAATTCGCTATTTGTACCATTTTCAAGAAAATGACACACTTGTGTAGTATCAGAAGATACTATACAAGTGTGTGAAGAACAGTAAAGACAAAAGATCCTTATTTTGGCATTTTCTTTACTTATATAATTGAAGGGTAGGCCGTAACAACGTTGTATGCAACATTTTGCTGAAATTCAATGTTTCTCTATAACAAGGTATTATATGCATATTTTAATGTATTAGTACCACTGGAACGGGAAAATTTTACCCGATGACTAGCGAGACGGCGACTTTTAATCAGCGCCAGACTTGTATTCTCGATAACAACGTTGTACGTTCGTTTAAGTGCTCAGTAGAATGGCGGTGCAACTTTCACCCGGAATGGGAATGGGAAATACCCGTCCCACTCGAATAGGGGGAAAAAAAGGAAAGTAAATATCGAGAAATGGAAGCAGATTTGCAACATGACGTCCATTTGCATTGAGACACTTTTGAAAATTGGCAAGTGTATTTTCATTAATATTTCTAAATGTGTCCAAAACTCTTTGGCTTAGGATTTCTATGGTCGCAGAAGGGCCAAATTCATAGACCTCATTCTAAGTGTGACCCCAGAGGTAGAAATCCAAGGGCGTGGCGTCATAGGATCTAGGAGGCTGAGATATTGAACCATTTAAAGAAATAATTCTTTCGTCAAACTGCTCTCTTGAGAAAATCCTGACTTGAATGGTGTTGTGAACCGGACATCCATCCTGTTGAAACTAGGTTCTTCTAAACTCATCGTCCGTTAGAGTAGCTCGTAAAGCCCGTACAACCCGGTTTCGCAAAAGCTCTAGGTATTTCTGTCTGTTTAGTTTGTAGTTAAACAAAAATGGTCCTATAAGTCGAATTCCTGAAATGATTAATACTTTATAAATAAGTGCCCAATTAAAAGAGGTAAAGTAGATTAAATTACCAATGACCCCACACCAAATGTCACTTCCAAATCTTGTCTGTAGGCATCTCTCTGCCACTTCGTGAGGGTTTTCCACAACTCTCTCCAACTCTGCATCCATTGTAAGGATAATATTCCGAGAGATGATTCCACTAAACTTTTACAGGAGCTGGTCACTAAGGTTAGTGCCATAATGACTGACATGTCTGAAATGAAAAATAAACAATCTGATTTTGCAGCCTCCTTCAAATTTTACGGAGACAAAATTGACGACTTCAATAAACGGATGGAGTGTTTCAACAAAATGGTTAAAACTGTCGATGAAGTACAGCAAGAGTTATCAACTGTTAAAAGGGAGTGTACGCGTCTTAGGGGTGATATTGAGCTACTTCATCAGCAGGGCCGCAAGCATAACTTGGAATTATGCGGAATACCCGAAAAAAGTACCGAAAATGTATTTTCTTTGATCAAGAAAATTGGAGAGACAATCGGCGTATCCCTGGCCGATCAGGACATCGTCACAGGTCACCGTGTGGCACGTTTTTCGGCCGATTCCGCGAATAATAACCCGAAAAATATTATTGTTACTTTTTCGTCGCTCAGCACAAGAAACGATTTTAGGGGCGCCGCCAGAAAGCATAGAAATCCTGGTTTGAATGCTAAAGATCTAGGTTTCACTAAGGACACAAAAATTTTTGTAAATGAACATTTGTCACCTTTCTATAAACTATTACACAAGAAATCCAGGGAGTTTTGCCATAAAACAAATTACCAATTCTGCTGGATTAGAAATATGAAAATATTCGTCAAAAAGGATGAAACTTCCCGTGTAGTGTACAGTGAAAACGAGAGTATACTCGCCAGACTTCATTCCTAGTTTTTTCTCACAATTATTTGCAATTAATGCGGTGATATAGACTAGATATGGCTTTAATAGATAACTTCCATGTTTACCTTCAGAATATAAGAGGTCTCAGGACTAAATGTGTAGATTTTTTTCAATCTGTGAGCTCAGTTGACTGCGACTGTATCTTTATTACCGAAACTTGGTTGAAGAGTTACATTTCTTCATCGGAATTATTTGCCCCACAATATAACATCTTTCGACTTGACAGGGAGTATGTGATAAGTGGTAAAAGTGATGGCGGTGGTGTATTGACCGCGATCCACATAAACTTTTTGGCTGAGCCTATTTCGAAGTGGTGCAATGTGGACTGCATATTATATATCTGTACCGTTTACATTCCTCCTCATGCCACTCTGAATAACTATATAGCTTTCTTATCTAAACTGGAGGATATATTGTCTAAAAATCCAAATAACCATTTTCTTGTGATAGGTGATCTTAATTTACCAAATCTAAACTGGTTAAAATGCAGTGACAATAATGATTTGCGTCCCCGTGACGCGACAGATGCTTGTAGTCAATACTTCTGTGATATATTTTTCCTAAATAATCTAAAACAATACAACCATGTTTTAAATCCCAATAATAAAGTTTTGGACCTTGTTATATCAAACTCTTTGTTTATAAATGTTGAGAAGTGTTGTACTCCTCTGGTAGTTGAGGATGGTCACCATCCGTCTTTGGATATTATAATTAAGTTAGACTGTGTTAAGAATTTGCACTGTAATTCGTATACCAAAATCAGGTTTTATGATGCAGATTTTTCTAGATTAAATAACAAAATCAACCAATACAATTGGGTTGATATTTTCAAATCTAAAGATCCCAACGATGATTTAACCACTTTCTATAACATTTTAAACAACCTAATAGATAAATATATACCAAAGGTTAAAATCTCAAAATCCAAACACCCACTCTGGTTTTCCAGACCCACAATAGCTCTTATTAAATTAAAAAATACTGCTCATAGAAAATGGAAGGTTTATGGTGGCCGCAATAATTACAATTATTTTTCAGATTTAAGAAAAAGAGTAAAGACTAGTATAAAAAATGACTATAAAAATTACATAACAACGACCGAGGATAATATTAATAAAAACACAAAATCCTTCTGGTCTTTGGTAAATAACAGAAAAAATAATAAATCTCTACCCACTAAAATGTATCTAAATGACTTGAATGCGACTAATAATAAGGATATTTGTGAACTTTTTTCGAAATATTTTGGAGATGTATTTGAGCCCGCTCATACACCTTCCCTTGTAAACTTTAAGGCTTCTCAGCATACTTTCATCTTAAATCATATAACGGAAGATACGATTAAAGAACGTCTAAAGAATCTTAATCCAAATAAACGGCCAGGTCCTGATGGATTACCCCCAATTTTTTTGAAATCCAGCCTAAGTTTATCTCAGCCTCTTTACGTCATATTTAATAAATGTATCTCATATGAGGTATTCCCCAAAAAATGGAAAATCGCCCAAGTTGTGCCTATCTTTAAATCTGGGGACAGAATGAACATCGCTAATTACCGCCCAATATCACTACTGAATCATTTTTCAAAAGTTTTTGAGTCAGTAATTTTAAACAACTTTTTTTTCAGGTTAAGTGTGTCTTGGACTGTAACCAGCATGGTTTCTATAAAAAACGTTCCGTTCTAACAAACTTGGTACCGTTCACTCAAAATGTTTGCGAAAGTATGGAGAAGGGTTTGGATACCTGCGCCGTGTACACCGATTTCTCCAAGGCATTTGACAAAGTTCATCACCCGACATTGATAAGAAAGCTTGGCAATTTCGGTGTGCACGGGGCACTTCTTCAGCTCCTTCAAAGTTATTTAGACGGTAGAAGCCAAGTCGTAGCTCTTAACAATGCAAAATCTAAGTGCATATATGTAACATCGGGGGTGCCTCAAGGGTCACATTTGGGTCCCATTCTTTTTAGTATATTTTTAAACGATATTGGGGAATGTTTTACTAACTCTGGTTATTATCTATATGCGGACGATCTTAAAATATTTACAACTATTAAAAGTCAAAATGACATTCTTCAACTGCAGAGGAATATAACTAATTTCTGGGATTTTTGTACTTTGAATAGGCTGCACGTCAATCTCGATAAATGTTACGCTATTTTGTTTTCTAAAAAAGTTGCTCAATTAGATTTTACGTCGGATATTTTTTTGAATAATGTCAAATTAAAATTTGTTGATGCGGTGAAAGACTTGGGAGTAATTTTGGACTCCAAATTGTTGTTTCATTGAAACTATTGTTCAACTGGCACAAAGAAATGTAGGTTTCATATTGAGGATTACTAAGGGTTTTAATAACATTCGGTCTTTGATTAATTTGTATAATGCCATAGTCAGACCTATTTTGGAGTACTCATCTACAGTTTGGAATCCATTATACCACAAATATATAAATAGGATTGAATGTGTACAGAAAAAATTTATCAAGGCTCTAAATTTTCGTTTTAACAGACAGAGACACTTTTCACCTTACGTAGATATTTTATTATTTTACGAGCTGCAAACCCTAGAATCTCGAAGGAAATATTTTGATGTTTTGTTTTTATATAAAGTCATTAATAATCTTGTTGATTCTCAATATTGTATAAGCTATATTTTCTTTAACGCAAATTCTTAAGTACTTCGCAATAGGCTACTCTGATATTAAAATGTTTCATTCTAACTATTTTTCAAATTCTTCTCTGATTAGATGTACACGAACTTATAATTATGTTTCTCAGTTAGACGATAATCTTGATATATATGCTAATAACTTGAGACTTTTTGAGAGATTGGTTAGGAAAAACTGTTGCTGAACATTGCTTTCGTGCTAATTTGTAATTTTTTTTTGTATAGTGTTTTAGTGTAACTCGTTTCACCGATATTTGTTAATATTGTAAATCTAATTTGTGTCATCCAGTAATAGGGCAGCTGCGACTGTCTGTTGGATGGCCATTTTTCTAAAATAAAAATAAAATAAAATAAACTCAATGATGACTATTGTGCCCCACAATTCGTAAACCTACTCTCATCGGACTACAAGACATGATTTACAAAATCAGGTGAAATGCACTTGTGAAACATCCCTATACTGGATATTTTACGCTCTTCCCAAAAATCGAAAAACCCAATATGGCGGTCATAAAATAAAAGACGATGGAGACATGTCGTAGATGCGGTCTTATTCGTCTTAAAAATGTGTCCGAATAATGTCAGATTTTGACAGCCGGTAAATTTACCGTTTTAGATTTACTGGCGAAAAACGAAATCCACCATTTTCGGTTTTTCGCCGATATTTCCAAAACCAATTGACTGATTCTGAAGCCGGATATAGAATGCGCTAAGTTTTCTAAAACTTTTCCCATTAAACTTTTGTTGTAGGTACAATAGGAGCCGATATATATATATATATATATATATATATATATATATATATATATATATGTTATATCCTTTCTCACGAGCAATGTCACCTTCAAGTACGATGCTCTTGGTTCCCACCGTGTCAGACGTCGGTTATCTCAAGGAGAGGGCGAGTACCGAGAAGCCTCGTCAGCAGAATCTGCCCAGCAAGCAAGTTCCCACTGTCGCAGCATTCGTCTTTCATATAAATAGTGTAAGTTGTCAATAAAATTATGATTCGTTTTTAAGCTTCTATACTGTTAATTTAATTTTTTGATTTTGTAAATAAAAATATTTTTTAAAAAGTGAATTTTAAGTCGAGTGATATAACAAATTGGCGCAGTCGTGGTAAGATCTGGCAAAGTTGGCAGAACTAGAGAACTCTAACTGGCAACGGTGGATCCCAATCCTTTATCCAGAAGAACAAAGATGACCCATTTTGTGCATTGTGAGGTCATCAACTTGACAGAACACGCATCTACGGAAGGAACACATAGTGAAGCCCCTGGTAGAACTAACTGCTAAGAACACCACGAGCGATGTTTCTACTCTGTAAGTAACGAATCGTCACGCTTATTTTAAAAACAATATTTAATTGAATACCTGTTTGACTTTTCAAAGTCGATCTTACATTTTATTAATTAGTAAAATAATCAATTATTCTGTTAATTGATTTTCCGATAAACTAATCAATTATTCTGCTAATTGATTTCTCTATTTCTAAGTGTAGCATCGTATAATTTGTGTATCAGTTATTCTGTTAATTGATTAATTTTAAAATATTTTTTGGAATTATTTTGATCAGTTATTCTGATAACTGATCTTCCGTTTACATTTGTTTTTTTTATTATAACAAGAAATATTACACAGTTAATTTAATTCGGCTAACTAGTTAATAAGAACTGTATATTTTACGTTGGTTGGCATACTACTTTACGTACTGTCTATCAATATAAAATTTCGTAAAATATTTTGTGTTTCATATCCTTTTTATATTATATTGTGCTAGTGTTTATTGTGTTGATATATTGAGCAAATATGACGGGATAATAAAAGAATAACTGCAGGGGCAGCGGTAGCAGTAATCGAACCTTATAATCTTTCCGAGATTTTTTCTATTATCCTCGAATTCGAAGATGATCAAATATTTTTACAAACCTTCTTAAATGCCTGCGAATGTGCATATGATATGTCTACGGGTAACGAAAAAGATCTCTTAGTGATTCACATAAAAAATAGGTTGCGAGGGAGAGCAGCGCAGCTGATAAGCTCCCGAAATCCACTTTCTTTTCTAGAGATAAAGAAATTACTTAGTTCTCACTTCGGAGATACGCGAGATCTATCTCCTTTGACTTTCCTTAACAGACTTCAAGTCCTAAACGCCAAAATGCACGCCAACATACAAAAATCCATACTCGCACCCAGTCAAAAGGCAGCCCAAATAACATTAATCGAATCCATGTCTTTAAATAGCCTACTTACTGGCCTGGAACCCCGAATTGGCCATATAATACGTGCAGGAAATCCACATAATCTTTTGGAAGCTCAAATCCGCATAAGACGCGAGCTCCAACTATCATATTTTGAGTACCAGAAATCTTCTAGGCTCAATCCGCCTGCTAGACCTATTATTCCGACTAATAAAAGTCCTAATATACAGTACCTTAAATGTCATAGCTGTGCTCGCAATGGTCACTTAGCAAATGAATGCAGATTGCAACAACGTCCCAACGGATATACTTCCCAGAATTTTGGCAATTTTCAAAGGCCTAATACCAATCAACAATTAAATTATTCCCAATCAAGCACCTCCTTTCAGTCGAATAGATCAAACAACGGTCAGCCAAGACCGCAGTTCACACCCCATAACCAATCGAACCGAAACAATTTCCAAAGTCAAACACCATTTAACAATTTCCAACGTCCTTCAGTAATACAAAATAACCCCAGCTTGTGCTCATGTTGTCAATTTCGACAATTACCAATATTCCAACGATAACTATTCCGAACCCCAATATGACAAGTATTGTAACCAATACGCAGGAATGTTAGAAGATAACCCCGATTACGAGTATCAAAATGTTGAAAATTTTGATCAACGAGATAAAACGAATTACGATGAATATCAGGATTTTCTTCCCACTTCGAATCAAAACCATCCGCCCATTCGACAGATTTCAAATACCGATGCCGTGACGGAAATCCAAAATCAAATACAAACCCTGAATTGGGACGACCTGAACCCATCATTGAATTTCCCAGAAGAACATTTTCTTTAAATCCTCTTCTTGCTGTTAACCTGAAAAATCTATATTACATAAAAGACACATCCAAGACTTTTAAACTACTTATAGATTCCGGAGCAGGAATTATGATATTTAAAGAAAATACAATAAAACAATTTCCCCAACGTTTTCCCGAAAATGTAACGATTCAAGGCATCATAGACCAAAAACTTCTTATCACCGAGTCAACCCTAGTTCCTTTTCAAACCGGAAATCCACATAAAGTTTACATATACGATTTAGATATTGATTTCGGTGGTATTCTAGGACTCGACTTTTTAGAACACTATGAATGCACCATCGACTTAAAAAATAAATTACTTGTTACAAATTTTAAAAGTTTACCACTGTTTAAGGCAGAAGAAAACCTCGAACAAAAAAATAAAATAACTAACGTAAACAACTCTAATGAAATTAAAATTGAAGGTAGGACCGACCAAATTTTTAAATTACGTTGTGATTTAGTCAACACCGATGCTATCCAATCTAGGCAAGAAATCGAAAAAGTTCACATTCCAACCGCAATTGTCCATGTCAATGAAAAAGGTGAATATCTAACTTATGTGGTTAATGCAAACGCCATCACGAAAACCATTAATTTTTCATATATCGAAATCGAACCTTTTTCTTCTCATTCGCTACTCAATTACAATTTATCTGATAAACAGCTCTCTCCTAACCGCATTCCCAACATTAAGTCTAACATCGTTTAGAGCATCTTAACGAACAAGAAAAGGAAATAATTACCAATCTTTGCGTAGATTTTGAGGACATGTTTTACCTCGAAGGTGACAATCTTACCTTTACCAACGAAATTAAACACCAAATTGACACCAATGGTGCAAAGCCTGTTTTCACCAAATCATACAAGTATCCCCATATTCACAAAGAAGAAGTAAAAACTCAGGTTAATAAAATGTTAGAACAAGGAATCATAAAACCCTATATTTCACCTTGGTCATCTCCAGTTTGGGTCATCCCCAAGAAATTTGATTCCTCAGGCAAACAAAAATGGAGTCTAGTCATAGATTATCGTAAATTAAATGAATCCGCGGTAGGTGATAAGTACCCACTTCCCAATATTTCCGATCTTTTGGATCAGCTAGGCAAGTGCCAGTATTTAACAAACCCTGGATCTAGCTTTAGGATTTCACCAGATCGAGATAGACCCTAAAGATATTCCAAAAACGGACACTACGAATTTATAAAAATGCCCTTTGGCCTTAAAAATGCCCCGTCCACTTTCCAGAGAGTAATGGACAACGTCCTTCTAGGCATTCTCAATGAACGTTGTCTCGTCTATATGGACGACATCACTGTGTACTCACCTACAATCCATGACCACATTACACGCTTACGCGAAGTTTTTAAACGTCGTCGAAAAGCAAATCTCAAAATACAGCCTGACAAATGTGAGTTCCTGAGAAAAGAAGTAGCATACCTTGGTGATCTAATCACTCAGGACGGAGTTAAACCTAACCCCGCCAAAATCGATTGTATATAGAAATTTCCAGAACCAAAAAATCCAAAAGACATAAAATCCTTTCTGGGTTTAGCTGGTTATTATCGTAGGTTTATTCCAAACTTTGCGAAAATATCAAAGCCTCTTACCAGATTATTGAAAAAAGATATCAAATTTGATTTCGACCCAGATTGTCGTCAAGCTTTCGACGAACTAAAACTATTATTGACTTCTGACCCAATTCTCATCTATGCAAATTTCGATGAGCCTTTCCTACTAACAACGGATGCAAGCGCATTTGCGATAGACGCTGTACTTTCCCAAGGTCCCATTGGCAAGGATTTACCCATTGGTTATGCCTCCAGAACATTATGTAAAGCCAAAACCAACTACTCGACAATAGAGAGAGAACTACTTGCAATTGTATGGACCGTGAAATATTTCCGTCCATATTTATTTGGCAGAAAGTTCATTCTAGTCACAGATCATCGTTCCCTTACTTGGTTACTTTCTATTAAAGACCCAGGTAGTAGGTTAGCACGATGGCGGCTAAAACTAAGAGAATATCAGTACGAAATTGTTTATAAACCGGGAAAAATTAATAAAAACCCTGATGCTTTATCTCGAATAAAAGTAAATCATTTCCAAGAATGCGCAAAGTTTCAAACAAAAATATCTGTTTTTGCATCAAATGAGAGAAATTCCGAAGAACCTATCGAAGAACCTAAAACCTATGACGACGATGTAATAGCCGAAGAATACAATAAATTCGTAAGTCTTTACGAAACCGGATCCCTGATCGATTATTCTAAAATCGAAACAACCAACGACCAGCTGTTGGATAAATCACACAAAAATATTATAACATTCTTTCGACAAAATAAATTAGAAGAATTACATCATACGATTCTTGACGATATTTTCGAAGAAAACATGGTATTTAATCCAAAACAAATAAATATTTTCTCCAGTAAATCAACAAAAAATCGTTCATTATTCCTCTTCCGTTTAACCCAGAAACTGTCACACAACTTCTCTTTTACATTCTTTATACCGGTCAAAACGAACTTGACATCTCTTGTACTTATTTCGTTGAAAACACACTCGAACTTCCTATCCTTGAAATATTTTCGTATATTTTTGCAGACAAAAAAATATAAAATTAAGTATTTGCCAAAACATCACAAAAACCCCTAATGAAGACGAAATACCTCAGATCTTAGATCATTACCATCGCGGAAAAACCAACTTACATCGCGAGATTAACGAGACGTTAAGACGCATAAAAGAAAAATACAATTCGCCAAGCATAATAAGCCGTAGAAAACTTTATTAAAAGTTGCGAAACTTGCCAAAAAGTCAAAATTTGTCGCAAAAATCTAAGTAGTCCCCTAGTCATAACAGAAACGCCCAAAACACCTTTTGAAAGAATAAACATAGACATATTTGAATACCCTACTCGAAATTACGCCAGTACGTGACAAACTAACAAAATTTACACAAGCTTACCCTATAGAGGATAAGACAGCAAAATCTGTTGTTAATACACTTCTTGTATTTTTCCAACATTACGGAACCCGTTACATATACATTGTGATTATGGCCGAGAATTCAAAAACACCTTAATGAATGATCTCTGTGAGCTTTACGATATCAAACTAACTTTCAAACTTTTCAAACACCCTCAATCAAACGGCTCTGTTGAGAGATTTCACGCGACACTTAGTGAAATGATACGAGCTAATCAAACTGAAAACCCTGACGAACACCCGTTTAATGTTCTTCCTTATGCAACTATATGTTATAACAATACCAAAAATAAAACGCACGGTTTCATAACTTACGAACTTATTTTTGGACACACCTCATCTAGACCACCCGTAATCCTATATAATGAAAAACGTCTTTTTTCTATATATATGCAAGATCTAAACAATCGCATGCAATAGCTTTATAAAACAGCCCGAGCCAGAACATGTCAACAAAAAGAAAAAGCCAAAGAGCGCTTCGACCAAAATGTTTCTGCTCACCCCTATGAATATAATCTAGGAGATAAGGTTAAAGAATATAATCTAGGAGATAAGGTTAAAGAATCACAAATCAAGGACAAAAGCCAAAATAAATTTAACGGTCCATTCGAAATAATCGAAATTTTACAAAACTCGGCAATTCTGATAAACCTCGAAACTAAACAAAAATCTAACATAAATTTTGACAGACTGAAACCATACTATGAGTAGTTTTTCTCTTCTAGGTTCTTGGCACTTTCAACAGCCACTTAGTCCCAATACACTCTAACACCAATAAAAAACACCTTAGGAATTTTCTTTCATGAAGAAGCGACCGTAAAAATCTCAAATGATTAATGGACCCTCTTTGTTTACAAAGACCTTGGACCAATCAAAGAAACAATCAGTAATAATGACAAAATATTAGAAAGCTTATTAAACACTATAGACGAAGACGTACCGCGAATGAAAGCCTTTAAGCCGCAAGTTCAAACTCATGTTAGTCTCCTTAAACAAATATCAAAAGCCGTTAACCAAAAGTCCACTGAAATAATGGCCGACACTAAAAAATACATTTTTAGAGAAAAACGTTGTATTCTTAATGGTATTGGAACTATTTGGAAATCAATAACTGGTATTCTTGACGCCTCCGATGGTGAATATTTCAATGAGTGCATCGAAAAGTTAACCCATGATGAATACCAAATAGAAAATCTTTTGAAAAATCAAATATCTGTAACTACTTCTGTTATTAAAAGCTTTAACAAAACCATTCAAAAACTTCAAATTGACGAGGAAACCTAAAGGTTTCTAGTAATGATATTAAAGAAATTCGCGAATCAATTATGGATATTTCCGATCGTCTCAAATTTTATCAATCGCAATTCGATATCCTAGACTTGTGCGAATCACTAACAGAAAGTTATTAATTTATCGAAAATACTTTAAACGATGCTATAAACGCCGTTACATTTGCACGTTTAAACATTTTGCACAGTTCAATGATCACTCCATATGATTTAGCAGATTCATTAAAGCATATATCGCAGTCATTACAGAAGAATAATCTTCTCTTGCCGATATATTATTCAAGCGTAGCTCAGTATCTCGACATAATAGAATTAAAGGCATATCAATTAGATACTAAAATAATTTTTGTACTAGAAATATCTTTAGTCGAACCTGAAAAATACACTCTCTATCACTTATATCCTATACCGATTCTGGATAATCGAACAGGCCTTCAACACATTTTGTCAATAACTAATAAACTAATTGCGCGAAATGATGATTCTTTACTTTATATAACCATCCGCAATATGGAGTCCTGCAAATCACTAGGCAACCGTATGTTCATCTGTTCCAACATCCTGCCATACCCAATTGATACTGATGCAGTCTGCGAGGCTCAGCTTCTGAAGAGACTTGATCATCTACCCAGAACATGCCAAGTTTTAGTCATTCTTGCCAAAGACTATAACATTCAAGAAATCAGCCAGAATTTATGGTTGATAGCTGTTGCAGACCCTCTGCCCGTCACAATAACATGTGGATCCAGAGATACAGAGACTCAGATCATCAACACAAATACTTTGATGAAACTTCAACCCGAGTGTAGTGCCTTCGTCGGGAGTACAAGAGTTCGTGCCCAGAAATCAGTCGATGTTTACGACAACGTAACTTACAATTACCATCCAGTTAACATTCCTTCTGACTGCTGTAACCATATGCCAGAGAATATCCACTTACCAGATTTGAAGCCTCTGAAGCTAAATAAAATAGATGAAGAGGACCTGAACATAGCCCAGCACAAGCTAAATCAGTATGCCGATCAGCTGGATCAATTGGTCAATCAACCGTTCGTGAAGAAACATATAAGTTGGTTCACGATCCTTACAATAACACTCATTATCGCACTGATTGCCTTATATATCTTTTGCAAACGTCGAAGACGAACACGTAACATCAAGATTGGATTAGCCACTAACGACGATGATAATCCACCCTCTCCACCTAAAAGAGGATCTAACGTTATTCAATGGAGAAAAATAATTCCCAGAAGGAGACCGAGCATCCACCTTGGCGACCCGATTGAAGAAAGTGAAGAGATTGAACTCAACCTCAATAAACAGAGAACCTGAAAGTTGTCACCACGCGTCAACTTTCATCTTAATGGGGGAGTTGTTATATCCTTTCTCACGAGCAATGTTACCTTCAAGTACGATGCCCTTGGTTCCCACCGTATCAGATGTCGGCTATCTCAAGGAGACGGCGAGTACCGAGAAGCCTCGTCAGCAGAATCTGCCCAGCAAGCAAGTTCCCACTGACGCAGCATTCATCTTTCATATAATGTTATATCACTCGACTTAAAATTCACAAATATATATATATATATATATATATATATATATATATATATATATAGTGTGTATCAGCCAAATGGAATAAATTCGATAATAAATAAATGGGAGCGTGTTCGGAAAAACGCTTGGACCCGTCGATTGGTATTTTTAGTTGCTCATTTTCTCCAATAAAAACTTTTTATACAGGGTGTGTCCTGTAACAGTGGTCAATGCCAACTTTCTTATTTCAAATGCAACACCCCGGATATTATTTAATTTTTGGATTCTTTAGGAGATTCTAAAGATATTTTATGTTCAATGTACCATACCTATCTTCAACTATTTCGGCAATATTAAGTGTTTTCAAATTTATTTTTATTTTATTTATTTCGAATTTATTATTATTCATGAAAGTGGCTCTGGTTACTGAACTATTTATTTGATTACAAAAATTCGCTACAACACACTCAATACTTATTTACCATTTAGGTCTTCATATTAAGAATGTAAGCAAAAACCATTTTAGCGTTCCTTTTTATTGATATGGAACAAAAAGAGCCAGTTTTGTTTACTTTTAAGTTTTGTTTACTTTTGTGTAAAATGCCTGGCCTTTCCCTTTGCAAGACAGTAGTTGTCAGTGTCAGTGTCTTTTGAATTTCGTTAACTGCATAATACCTAATATCAGAAAAATGGTTCATTTAACAGAAATGCATAAAATAACAATTCTACAAATGATTGGTTATGGAGATAACACACGAACACAAGTGGAAGTTGCTCGCTTATTTCATGAAAAATTTCCAAATTTGCCGCATATATCCCAAGGGACAATTAGTAAAATAGAAAAGCAGTTTCGCGAGCTTGGACATGTGAGGCAGATAAAAAAAGCAGCTGCCAATTCAATAAATGATGATACTAAATTGGATATTATGCTTGAGTTTGAGGAAAACCCACATATTTCTAGTCGACAAGCCGCCGCAATGTTCGATATTAGCTATTCGTCGATTATTCGAACATTAAAAGAAAATAAAATGCATCCCTATAAAGTGATACCAACTCAGGAGCTCATTGAAGACGATTATGATAGGAGAACTTATTTTTTTGAACAAATGATGGCTATGTTAGATAACAATGTTATTCAATTAGAACATGTTTTGTTTTCGGATGAGTGCACCTTTACACTTCACGGTCATGTAAATCGTCAAAATTGCCGCTATTGGTCTAGGGAAAATCCTCACTGGATCAGCGAAGAACATACTCAATATCCTGACAAGGTTAATGTTTGGGCAGGAATTGTTAGGGATCATATCATAGGCCCCTTTTTCATTGACGGCAATTTGAATGGCGATAATTATTTAGCACTGCTCCAAAATAATGTCGTGCCAACTTTGACAAATTTGTATCCGGATCCAGCAAACCCACAAGTTCCAGCGAATATGATATGGTTTCAGCAAGATGGAGCACCGCCCCATTACCAAATTAATGTCCGGCAGTACCTCAACGGAATATTTCCAAATCGGTGGATAGGGAGACGAGGATCGATAGAATGGCCAGCGCGATCCCCTGATCTGACGCCATTAGACTTTTTCTTATGGGGACATATTAAAAATGTTGTATACAAAACTAAACCCCTCGACTTAGCTGACTTAAGAAGACGAATAACGCTTGCGATTAGATCGGTCACGCCTGAGATGCTAAATAACGTTAGAAGAAATTTCTATTTAAGATTAGGCATTTGCCAAGACGTTCGCGGCGAGCATATTCAACAGTTCCTAAATTAACTTTTTACTTTTGTTTATACATTATGAAGAAATAAATAATTTTATTTTTTTAATCTTAATTTTTGCAATAAATTTGAAAACACTTAATATTGCCGAAATAGTTGAAGATAGGTATAGGACATTGAACATACAATATGTTTAGAATCTCCTAAAGAATCCAAAAATTAAATAATATCCGGGGTGTTGCATTTGAAATAAGAAAGTTAGCATTGACCACTGTTACAGGACACACCCTGTATAAAAAGTTTTTATTGGAGAAAATGAGCAACTAAAAATACCAATCGACGGGTCCAAGCGTTTTTCCGAACACGCCCCCATTTATTTATTATCGAATTTATTCCATTTGGCTGATACACACTGTATATATATATATATATATATATATATATATATATATATATATATATATATATATATATATATATATATATAGAAGGGTAGTCTTGACCGACTAGTTGAACAACAAGTAACCTAATTATTGGGGTATCGGTCCTAATTTAGGGCTAGATTTAAATTGCTTTTAAGCTACGCCAAGCTTTCGGTAATGATTATTACCTTCTTCAGGGCTGCAATATGAGAAGAAATTTGTTTTTTATCTCTGTGTGCACATTAATTAGAAATTGAGGATTTTTAGAAAAAAAGAGGTAGGATATTGTACTCACTGCTTTGCAATTAGTATCGATAACTTCTTGCGAAAAACAAACACACTTTGACCTTAACATTAAAATTAGATTTTACATACTGGCCGGAATTCCTGTTCTCCATATATTTTTATATTGAAATACGAAGGAAGTAAATTTCTTATGTAGGTTTTTTTGACATGTAAAGAATGTTATAGTACGTTCTGTCAGGATGATTGAAACACAGATCTAGGATTTAGCTATGTAATCACATCGATATACATCCAGATACAAAGAAAAATCAGTAGCTGAGAAATATCTTAATAAAACCAGAACAAGTATGAATTAAACGTCGAATTTATGCCTACGAAAAACTACTCGAATTGAAGAGACTGACTATAGAAAGGTATATGGATATAATACGTACAAATACTTATATTTTTTAAAAGGAAAATTCTGTGTTATTTAAACTATTATTGTTGTTCGTATAATTGTTCAGACTGAGTAAATTTGAATAAATAGAACTAAGGTCTTCGATATCAGCTCTCTTATTTAACGAATTAGGATTCAGAAATATTTCCACCATTTCCAGAAACAGTCTCTTGTTATAATTAGTTTCCTTACATAATATTTGGGTATCATTAAAGTTGAATAAGTGCCCTGATTGATTTGTGTGTTCTGAAAGTGCACAAGTATTTTTCATTAATCTACAGTCGCTTTTATGCGAAGTTATTCTGTCTTTTAGGACCCTAGAGGTTTGGCCTGTGTAAATACCCTCACACTCTGAACAAGGAATACTGTATACAATGTTTGATGTTTTTTGTATTTCATCCCTATCTTTTAATTTTGTAAAAGTGTCGCCTACTATTTTATTATGTTTAAAGGCGATTTTAATTGAAGGATCATACTTGAACAACTTGGTTATTTTTGTTGAAATTTCTTTTATGTAAGGTAACGAAAAATAGTACCTCGGTCTATTTTGAGAATTCAAGGCACTGATGTTGGGACTTATTCCATCATTTCTCTCTCCAGGGTTGATTATTGGAGCTGTGTTATATAATAGTTTTTTTAATAACTTTTGTGGATATGAATTCTTGAGGAGAATATCATACAATCTTTTTAAGTTTTTTCTAAGTAGACTAGGGTGAGAAATCCTTTCAATACGTGTTTTTAGAGCCAATACTAGATTGATCTTTATTTTTTTTTTTGGTGGTTGGAATGGAAATTAAGATATCTACCAGAACTGGTAGGTTTTATGTACCAGTCTAGTAAAATCTGGTTGTTGTCATTCCTAATTACTTTGGTGTCCAAAAACGGAACACTATTGTCAGTTTCCCTTTCTACTGCAAACTGAATGTATTGGTTATAGCTATTAAACACTTGTAAGACCTCTTCTACCCCTTCTCCAGGTACAGAAGTGATTAAATCATCCACGTGTTTTTTTAAAAACGGTAGTTGAAAAGACAGTTTAGGAATGCAGTCATCCAACAAATCATCCATTACGTATTGAGAAATGATGGGAGAAAGAGTGGCCCCCATGGGGGTGCCTAAAATTTGTTTATAATACTTTTGATTAAACATGCAATATGTACTGTCAAAAATAAATTTTAATATTTCTAAAAAGTTGTTGTTCGTATAATTGTTCAGACTGAGTAAATTTGAATAAATAGAACTAAGGTCTTCGATATCAGCTCTCTTATTTAACGAATTAGGATTCAGAAATATTTCCACCATTTCCAGTAGGCAACACTTTTACAAAATTAAAAGATAGGGATGAAATACAAAACACATCAAACATTGTATACAGTATTCCTTGTTCAGAGTGTGAGGGTATTTACATAGGCCAAACCTCTAGGGTCCTAAAAGACAGAATAACCTCGCATAAAAGCGACTGTAGATTAATGAAAAATACTTGTGCACTTTCAGAACACACAAATCAATCAGGGCACTTATTCAACTTTAATGATACCCAAATATTATGTAAGGAAACTAATTATAACAAGAGACTGTTTCTGGAAATGGTGGAAATATTTCTGAATCCTAATTCGTTAAATAAGAGAGCTGATATCGAAGACCTTAGTTCTATTTATTCAAATTTACTCAGTCTGAACAATTATACGAACAACAATAATAGTTTAAATAACACAGAATTTTCCTTTTAAAAAATATAAGTATTTGTACGTATTATATCCATATACCTTTCTATAGTCAGTCTCTTCAATTCGAGTAGTTTTTCGTAGGCATAAATTCGACGTTTAATTCATACTTGTTCTGGTTTGATTAAGATATTTCTCAGCTACTGATTTTTCTTTGTATCTGGATGTATATCGATGTGATTACATAGCTAAATCCTAGATCTGTGTTTCAATCATCCTGACAGAACGTACTATAACATTCTTTACATGTCAAAAAAACCTACATAAGAAATTTACTTGCTTCGTATTTCAATATAAAAATATATGGAGAACAGGAATTCCTGCCAGTATGTAAAATCTAATTTTAATGTTAAGGTCAAAATGTGTTTGTTTTTCGCAAGAAGTTATCGATACTAATTGCATAGCAGTGAGTACAATTTTCTACCTTTTTTTTTCTAAAAATCCTCAATTTCTAATTAATGTGCATACAGAGATAAAAAACAAATTTCTTCTCATATTGCAGTCCTGAAGAAGGTAATAATCATTACCGAAAGCTTGGCGTAGCTTAAAAGCAATTTAAATCTAGCCCTAAATTAGGACCGATACCCCAATAATTAGGTTACTTGTTGTTCAACTAGTCGGTCAAGACTACCCTTCTCTTTAATTTATTAGGAATGGGGTTTTACCAAACTATTCAGCACCAATATGGGAATGAAGTAGTTAGACTGCTTAAACTTTGGGCACAAACTAACAACAAGATTGCTTCGATGAAAAACAGACGTATTTTTCTTCTAAGATGCAGAAAAAATGGAATAACACCTAAACATATTCATGATGGAACAAAGAACGTCCACAATTTGATGGGGTTTAGTGAGGGACATACAGGACAGATGGTTCTCGAATTCAATGACAGGTTGAACAGCAAACTAATTAATTTAGAGATAAGTATAACAATTAGCAATTTAAGACAATTAGAATTCTCTCTAACACATATAAAAAATAAATTAGAAGAAACTGTCTCTGATAATATAATTAATGAGTTCAATAACAGACAAACTCTTTCTTATAAAAAATATTTTAAAAAAATTAGAATTGACAATGTTAAGAAATTTAATCAACTGAAAAATCAACAACATATTTTCAATTTCCACATCGAACCTAATTGGGTTAAAAATATTTCAGGAATAGAGATCCCTGAGGATGTAAAAAACTTTTTAGGGTTGGGATTTAAATTTAGCTTACCTTTAAATAAAAATGAAATATCAATAAAAAACTTATTAGCTGATCTAGAAAACATAATAAAATATTACCCTAACAATACAACAAAAAATATCACAAGGGCTAAGTTTACAAATATACTTACTAACTTCTTGAGAAGACCAGTTAATCAAAGTTATCTTAATGTTCTATTTTATAAATCAAAACAATTTTTTAAGAGCCATGATGAGCTTATTGTAACTAGGGCAGATAAAGGAAATGTCACTGTTATTATGTCTAAACTAACATATATAAATAAATCGGAAGAGATTTTACATAATCAGACCTACTACAAGCAGCTCACCAGGGATCCCACATCAACTAATCAACAAAAAGCTAACAGACTAGTAAAAAAACTTAAAGATCAAGGGCAATTGAGTGATGAAATTTCTAAGTCTCACAATTTACGATCAGACTTCCCCAAAATTTTATGGGCTTCCCAAAATTCACAAACCAGAATTATCTTTGAGACCAATAATTCCTTCACTTAATGCCCCAAATAGTAAATTAGCACAATTTCTCACAGATATTTTAACTATTGCATACAATAAAAACAACGAATACTATATCACAGATTCATTTCAATTTTCAGAATTAATAAACGGAAAACAAATTCCACATAATTATGTCCTAATAAGCCTAGAAGTCATTTCTCTTTTTAGTAATATTCCCTATACATTAGCAAAAAATAGCATAACAAAAAATTGGGAGTCTATAAGCCAATACACAGATTTCAACTTGAACAACTTTTTAGAAATATTAAATTTTATTTTTGACAGTACATATTGCATGTTTAATCAAAAGTATTATAAACAAATTTTAGGCACCCCCATGGGGGCCACTCTTTCTCCCATCATTTCTCAATACGTAATGGATGATTTGTTGGATGACTGCTTTCCTAAACTGTCTTTTCAACTACCGTTTTTAAAAAAATACGTGGATGATTTAATCACTTCTGTACCTGGAGAAGGGGTAGAAGAGGTCTTACAAGTGTTTAATAGATATAACCAATACATTCAGTTTGCAGTAGAAAGGGAAACTGACAATAGTGTTCCGTTTTTGGACACCAAACTAATTAGGAATGACAACAACCAGATTTTACTAGACTGGTACATAAAACCTACCAGTTCTGGTAGATATCTTAATTTCCATTCCAACCACCGCAAAAAAATAGAGATCAATCTAGTATTGGCTCTAAAAACACGTATTGAAAGGATTTCTCACCCTAGTCTACTTAGAAAAAACTTAAAAAGATTGTATGATATTCTCCTCAAGAATTCATATCCACAAAAGTTATTAAAAAAACTATTATATAACACAGCTCCAATAATCAACCCTGGAGAGAGAAATGATGGAATAAGTCCCAACATCAGTGCCTGCGATTCTCAAAATAGACCGAGGTACTATTTTTCGTTACCTTACAAAAAAGATATTTCAACAAAAATAACCAAGTTGTTCAAGTATGATCCTTCAATTAAAATCGCCTTTAAACATAATAAAATAGTAGGCAAAACTTTTACAAAATTAAAAGACAGGAATGAAATACAAAAAACATCAAACATTGTATACAGTATTCCTTGTTCAGAGTGTGAGGGTATTTACATAGGCCAAACCTCTAGGGTCCTAAAAGACAGAATAACTTCGCATAAAAGCGACTGTAGATTAATGAAAAATACTTGTGCACTTTCAGAACACACAAATCAATCAGGGCACTTATTCAACTTTAATGATACCCAAATATTATGTAAGGAAACTAATTATAACAAGAGACTGTTTCTGGAAATGGTGGAAATATTTCTGAATCCTAATTCGTTAAATAATGTGTAATGCTTCTTTATTATTTTGCTCACTATAAGACTACTTACTGAACTTCGAATACTAACATAAATTAAGGGAAACATTACCTGCTAAAACTGATTTTAAAATGTAGGCAATTAAAATTATAATTAAATATCCAAAATTCGTTTGTTTCTCGTTCCACAAATTCTAACTGAAAACACAGCCGTGAAATAAAATTATTAAATAATTTAGAGAACTCAAAAATCCATTTCGCTACCTCATGTCGTATTGTGTAAATGTACTATACTAGAAACATCTGGTATTGTTCTAAAATAATTTGTCACATAGTAATAAATAAATGTACTGTCTCCAACAATTTCATTAAATTTGAAACATTATTTCCTACTTAGCTTTGCATTAAACTACAGAAACCTCTTTGCGATACAATAAAAATTCTATTACGCCCTTTGTCATTTTAAAAAGAATTAATGATATCTCGGACAGATGAGCAATCAATCTTATAGCTGATATCGAAGACCTTAGTTCTATTTATTCAAATTTACTCAGTCTGAACAATTATACGAACAACAATAATAGTTTAAATAACACAGAATTTTCCTTTTAAAAAATATAAGTATTTGTACGTATTATATCCATATACCTTTCTATAGTCAGTCTCTTCAATTCGAGTAGTTTTTCGTAGGCATAAATTCGACATTTAATTCATACTTGTTCTGGTTTGATTAAGATATTTCTCAGCTACTGATTTTTCTTTGTATCTGGATGTATATCGATGTGATTACATAGCTAAATTCTAGATCTGTGTTTCAATCATCCTGACAGAACGTACTATAACATTCTTTACATGTCAAAAAAACCTACATAAGAAATTTACTTGCTTCGTATTTCAATATAAAAATATATGGAGAACAGGAATTCCTGCCAGTATGTAAAATCTAATTTTAATGTTAAGGTCAAAGTGTGTTTGTTTTTCGCAAGAAGTTATCGATACTAATTGCAAAGCAGTGAGTACAATTTTCTACCTTTTTTTTTCTAAAAATCCTCAATTTCTAATTAATGTGCATACAGAGATAAAAAACAAATTTCTTCTCATATTGTAGCCCTGAAGAAGGTAATAATCATTACCGAAAGCTTGGCGTAGCTTAAAAGCAATTTAAATCTAGCCCTAAATTAGGACCGATACCCCAATAATTAGGTTACTTGTATATATATATATATATATATATATATATATATATATATATATATATATATACAAATGTAAAAAACCTTAAACTTATTAAATCGCGATATACTGAAAATATTTTTCTTATTGGATCCTCCTTGTGATGCGTGTTTTCACCTGACTTTAATTACAGCTTCAACCTCTGAGATGGTGGTACTGGATAATTGTTTTACTGCTCCTACAAAAAGAAAGGCTAAGATAATAGCTACCGAGATATCCAATTATTACACTCTAAATGGTAACAACTATTTTATGTTTTTGAAATGGCAAATAAAGAAAGCCTAACGGTGTTATGTTTATTATATGTTTCTCCACTCAATTTAAATATTTCACTTTTTTTTTGGTGTACTTATTTTTATTTAAATCTCTACTACTACTGTCCTTAATGCTATGAACGTACTTTGTCTACTGCATATGATATCTCGCTGCATCTCAAGTTTTAAGGTTTTACTCATTTCTAAGGGCAGTGGCGAAGCTTGATTTATAAGAAAATGCGGACGCACAATCCAGCAGCTTACGTAGGGACAAATGGGTCCTTGTTACGCCAGTGCCTATTTGATTATGAACCCTCTAAAATTTTATGACAGAACTTTCCCATGGTGCTGGCTACGAACTTAAATAATGGTTATCATAATTCTTTGCAATTATTATTAGTTTCCTTTGAACTACTACTGTTACAACCTTTATGTTATAAAAATTGTAACTCTTGGGTTTAAATATTCTTTTGCCGACATCCTGAAAAATAAAGTTTTATGACGAGGTTTTTTACTTGAAGAGGTCATCGTGTCTTTTAGCAATAGAAGTATATGCCTAGAATTACCAGTTCAATAATGACTAATAATATTTTATGGGAAAGTTTCGCACGTTAAACCAAACAGATAATAAATGAATGTTTACTACATATATAATATTAATAAGTAAGACTCATATTAACAAACTTATTAATGTTTATAATTATATTAATATAATAACCATTAACATAGTTGAATTACACCTTCCCTCTTAGTAAGATATTTTATATAATGTGATTTTTATAAAATCTGTCAAACAATATAACTAATACTTATTTATAGTCGTTATTTAAAGATAAATATATACTAAATATATTTCGCGTTGCTGGGAAATACCCTAGGTTTATATAGAATGGATTGAATTTTTACATGATTCCCTTGCACACACTCGCTATTATCTAGATTATTAACTTCATTTGAACTACTACTCTAATATTCGACGTTATCTTTACATATATATTAAGAATAATTCCAATTCAGGTAGAACATGAAGTTCTACCTGAATTGGAATATATATATAATATATTATACTTTCTGCAGACCTTATAAGAAACAAATCATATAACAATAAAGGCTAAGAAATAAGTAATAGCTAAACCCGAGAAGTTATATTCAGAACTAATATTTTTCTTTTGCATTTCGTCAGGTAATTCTTCAATGTCCTTTAATTTGCGGCTTGCGATATTAAGCTCGGAAATTTTTACATTGTAAATTTTAGAGAACTTAAGACTTTTTTATTTTTCTCACAACACTCGTCAATAATTTGAAATCAAGGCACAAATTCACTAAACACTTTTGACTGAAGAATATTATCATGAGGCACTAACATGGTTGAGGCGCTGTAAGCTTTATATTGTTTCCCTATGGTAATGCTTTCACAATTTCTGAGAATTACATCTATTGGTTTATCCTTATTATTAGATAAATTCGTTAGACTTTCTGGATTAGGGACTGCAAATAGCCAAGTATTACTTGTATGTAGCTGAATGAAAATACTTATATCTAATTTTATAATTCGCTTCTCACAAATATCTGGTATTTTATTAGTAACTTGAAACAAATTTATTTCGCAATTAATTTTAGATGAGATAAAAACACAGGTTTTTGTTGTCTGTTTTCTGTAATATAATTTGTGTAAATTCTGTATATAATTTGTATAAAACTACTATACTCAATTTCTGAAAATGTAATATATTGTGGTTTGTACTTTCGTGAATAGCTAAATATTTTGCAGAGGGTTGGATTAGAATAAATTCGTTCTATGCAATTCACTTAGGAAAGGGTAATATTTTATAAAGGTAAAACAAATGAGTTTCTATTAGCGGAATATAAATTAATTTTTTATTTTCTAATTATACAATGACATGTAATTCGATAATGTAAAGTTATAAATTGGCATTTAATAAATATAAAGGAACAGGAAATTCTAGACCATGAGGGAGAGATTCAGTAACTTGTTTAAGTTCATTAGTTAATTGAACAGGGGTAATTACGGCGGGATTTAATAACTCCTTTTTAGCAGCATTAGCATTACTTAGAGTAATCATCTCAAGTTGTAATTGATTGAGGACCACATTAGTCAATGTATTATGTTCTTCTGAATTAGCTTTTAGAGATAAAAAGTGAATATTTTTGTGATCCATGTTAAGTTAATTTTTAAATTTATTTACGCTAGACTTCAAAATCTAATCTAAAGTTCCAACGGTATTGTTAAATTGTATAAGAGAAGATTGTACTCTATCTGTTCTTTCAAAATATTTAATCCAGATATTTAGTTTTCTGCAGATTCTTTAACTTTTGAATCGTAGTATTTAGCATCTTTGCTATCTAAGACACCAAATAAGATCTTTGCCGCTTTATCAATTATGTTAAACCATTCCTTTTTTTTCTATTTAAAGAAATATGACCAACTGACTAACGTTTAAAACTTTTAGTTCCTTATGAATTTTGTAAAGACTATACGTCGAAATTGTATAAACAATTCACAAATGTAATAATGATATTGCGCGGTTTCATGATCACATAATTGCAAAGATATTTTATGAAAATTCTTTACTGACACAAACTTTTCGTTGATACTATCATCAATCAATCATAGAGACAGGTTCTACAGCTTTTGATAATTAAATAGAGAGGTTCATTTGAAAGATTTAGAATACTTACTAAACATTTTTAACCATAGACTTTTGTTTAAGTAGATCCTAAGGAAAAGTTCCCAGCAGAAATTATAATTTAGCATCTTGCAGGAATAATTGTTGGGGCCTCCGATGGAAAGATTTCAAAATAATTATCATCAAAATATAAAATTCTTCTTCATAATCTATTTCCACGTTGAATTTTTGTAAAAAAACTCTACCTAAAAGTCCATCAGTTTTCATTGAATTATCTGGGATAATATGACAATTATTCATTAATTTTTTGTTATTTTTCAAAGTGATTATAATAGGATATGTACCTAGTGTATACACCGAATGTGTACTTCTATCTTTTAATTCGACAATTGACTTTTTATTTACGTTAACAATATTTAGCAATTTAGAGAATGTTAATAATGACACATCAGCACCAGTATCTAATAAGTGTTGAACTTGCGAATTTATGATATCGGTAGAATGCATTTTAATACTGTCTAATAGTTTTATTTTCAAGATGAAAAATAATTCAACTAGGAAATTATCTAATTTATTTTGTTTATTACTATTATTTTAAATTAATTTGTTATTAAACTGGCTAGCTCTAATAAAATTTGAACAACTATTCGAAATTTCAGTTGTTTTTAGGAAGCACCTAAAAACAAAATTCCATTCATTCATTTGGATCTGTTGTTAATTCGTGGACACCCTATACATTTCAGATTAAAGTCAATAGAAATATGTTTTGCCCTTTTTAAAAAGCTATATCAAAGACCTGTTAATCAAATTTTGCAAGTACATAAGCTTAAAACTAATATTTTTCCTATTTGTTGCACTATTAAGCTTTTTTATAGAAGGCCCTTTCGAAGAACGATATTTTCAAAACCGCTTGTACGATTTTGACGTACCAATTTGTAAACTATATCTAATTTTAAACGCCAAAAAAAAAAAATCAACATGAACTATATTAAATGCCGAAAATAAAACAAACTAAAACAAAAGAACCACAAACAAAATAGTCTACTTAAGGACAAAGAAAACAGTCAGAAGGACGATTGCCCGTGTACGCAGACCTACATAAGGATGGGCGATATTAAATTTTACTTATCCATACGCGATATCACATCTACCTATCGATATATTTTATATACCAATATGTCAATATTTACCGATAAATCAATAATTATCGATAGTTATCGATATATCTATCGCTATATACCAATAACTATCAATAATGATTGATTTATCGATCGCTCTCGATATATCAATAGTTATCGTTATACCGATAGTTACCGATAAATATCGAGAGTTTTTGATATTTATAGTCAAGTTATATTCTATGCATGCAAAAAAAATAGTTTTTCGAAAAGGTATCGGGAAGACGTCAGGTTAGAGTTCAAATTTTAACATTTGGCCGCATAGTTAAGAAATATGTTATTCTCGATGCGGGTAGGGTCAACTAGGAGACATTTTAAAATGGTCCGTTCGTTGCATAGTTTCTTTCCTCGTATAACAGTTAACATAATATATTAATATAATATAAACATGCGGTGCTAGATAGAGTGGTATCGTGACATTTGTGATCCCGGAACTTTCCGAAAGAAATAAGTTTATTTTTGATGTTGTTTGCTTCCTAGAATAAGCAAGGGCGTATGCAGTTTTTCGATATTTTCAAAGAGTTAATAATAATTGATCGGATGAATTTTTCTAAAAATATGTTGATAGGGTTGTGGCAAATTGTGCAAGGCAAATTTGAAGACTCATCAATGTTAATGATTCCTACAATATTACCTATGTCCTAAAACATTAAGATACATAATAATAATAACAATAATAAAAATACTAATAATATTCTGTTTTTTAAATAATCTACGGTAGAAAATTAAGAAATGTATTGTAAAAACGCATATGTTTCAATAAAATTTTTTTTTCAAAGTGATTATAAAGTATCATCTAGTTATAAAAATTTGGCTTTTAAATCAAATCTACGCTTTCATTAATCATACATATATTTATTTGTTGATTTGAAGTTTATGATGTCTATAAATCTAGGTTAGAATTTTACAAGTACTGGGGTCCATTGCACTTACAATTTTGCTAGAACACGATAATATAATTATTATATAAAGAGGGCTATTGACAGAGAATCAATAAAGGAAAATGATTGCTAGAATTGAACTTTTTGTTCCTAAAAACCCAAAAACAATACGAATCACGACATTTTGGTAGTCTCCCTCTTTCGATTTTACCGCCTCCTCACTAAACACTTCAGTTGCTCACGCATCAAACGATTTGTGCCCAGAATAAGACCATTTTGTATTATTAACATTTATTTATAATTGTCTAGCGAAATATATCAAACTTGCCTCCCTCCACCAGGTCGGGGATGTAGTTGTCTACTTTTTTGTCTATTTACACTTACGCGAAATTTCAAAGCAATTTTTTCTAAAAAAAAAATCTAAAATAGACTCTTTGGAATCAATCTTCATTATACGTAAAACCATAGTAATTAATATTATATAAAAGTCATCTGTAAATATGCATGAAAAAGCAGCTGTACAAATGGTGAAAAATCAAAATAATTAGTAAAATTGAGGTTCGTGCCCCTAAATACCCTGAAAACCAGATAGATAACTCACTTCTCCCTTACATTTATTTAACTTATTGACACAGGACATTTTTTGTGCTAAGAATAAAGTTATTTATTATTTCCCAGAAATAACCGAAATAGGCTTACAAGAAATTAGATCTCCCTCTTCCTAGGTCCCGGAGACTTACCTTAAGATACTTCTTAATACTTTATTATGCCTAATTATACTTCATTGATGGTAATGTTAAAACGGAAACTCTCCTTCACCAAAATATTCAAAATATCGTCTGTATATACATAATATATCGGTATAAATATTAAATTAAATAAGTAAATTAGGAGATTATGTCGTGTTTGACTGTTTATCTTTTTTAAGGCTAAACAGTGAATATATAGTTCATAATATTTAAGAATTCTGTAAAATAAATATATGCTTATCACTTATACACACGAATAAAGACTAATGCGGCGAGTAAAGCCAGAAAATTTGAAAAAGAGACTTTACCAGCTTTTAGGGAATTTAAGTCAGCATTTAGGGTTGCCGACAGACGTGAGCAATGGAAAACTTATAAATAAAATATAAATCTATAAATAAAAACGTGATTAACGTAACCATTAATATTTGTGACATGCTAACATTCTTCTCAAGTATTGGTGTTTATTCCATGAGACCTCCGACGTAAGAAATACATCTCTTTCCTCGTGGGCCATATCCAAAGAATACCTTCGGTGTCTTTCCAGTGGTGGAATTTATCGTAGCACCATTTTAACTGCTTTCAACCAAATACATTTAGTGAAAGCATCAACTAAGCTAAAACCTGGGCGGCACTCTATCTCAGAGTCAAATTCATTTATTATGAGCTAACATCCATCAATTCGCACAGTGAAGTCTGTTTTCACCAATTTCAATCAACTTCTTTACTGGGTAGTTAAATGACTGAAATATTATATTGGCTTTAAGTTGTTATCTTCTTATGTTTGAAACAAAAAATAGCTACATTTCTATTATAATAATATAATAATAATAATAATTTTTATTCATAGATTTTTGTTTACAAAAAATGGTTCATCAATTTATGATTATTTCACCTAACCCCTAATGAGCTTATATGTGAAGTTATTCACATTTAATTGCTTAATTAAGCGAATTTTCTATTCACGACGCTCTATCGAAAGTAACTAAAATCCAAAATACAATTAGATAGGTACCTACGTGACAAAGAATCTGTAAAAACAGAACGGGAGATAATATTGAACACAGTCAACAACAATAAAAAAAAAAAAAAAGTACAAAAAAAAAAAAAAAAAGAGAAAGGACATGTGCCCAGAAACAGGCATATTAATCACAATGGGCATAACATTTTGTGCCCAGGATAAAAAATAAATAGGAATAGCAATAACTGAGTATTTTCAATATTTTTAGAACAGCAGTAATTCGCTCTTTCAAACAAATAATCTTCTAAATAATTTAATGTTAGTCAAAATAAAATTATTTATTCTTTTTTTAAATGTTCTAATATCTTGAATATGTCTTATTTCCAATGGCAAAATGTTAAACATCTTGATACCCAAATAATCAAGCGACTTCATAAATGTCGTATTGTTGGGTTTTGGTAGCACAATTTCCTCGGGTTTGATATTGATGGTTTATTTTATTCCTAAATAAGTTTTTAATAAAATACAAAGTACTACGAACATAAAGTGTCTGAATATCTGATAAATGAGTATTTTTCAAATAAATTAATTGTTGGATATAGTTTTGGCCTATTATACAATATTTCTAAGATTTTTTTTGGATTATAATTAACGGATATATATTACATTCATATGTTGCACCCCAAATTGGCATATCATAAGTTATGATACTCTCAACCAGAGCAAAATAAACCGAGCGTTTTGTCTTTTCATTTAGGATATCTCTGAGTTGATAAAACTTAAAAATTTGTTTCCTTAGTTTTGAAACTACCATATCTATATGAGAGTCCCACTTTAAAAACCTATCTATCTTAATTCCCAAATATTTTATTTCTTTAACTCTAGTAACACTGTCAGTGCAATTTATACATCTCCAAGCATTTTTACATTTATGTAGTGTAATGGTATTAAGGTTGGGGTAGAGAGCATTATTCAATGAGTATGTCATAAACTTGGTCTTATCAATGTTTAATGTTAATACATTTGTATTTAGCCAATAAAAAACAGTGTTTAATCCTATTTCAGCATTAAATTTTGCTCCTTCCCATGAATGCCCTGAGAATATTAGGACCGTATCGTCTGCAAAAGTTATGATTTTACCGGGAATATTTAAGTTGAAAATGTTATTAATGTAGATTTGAAATAATGTTGGTCCCAATACTGTTCCTGGGGGTATTCCATAACCCAAGTTATTTTCATAGTTGCAATATGACTTTTGAATTGATGTTTTTTGGCGACGATTTTGTAAATAATCAGTAATAAGACCCTCTGCAATACCCCTAATCCCATAATGACCTAGTTTAGATATTAATATTTCATGAGATATTGTGTCGAAAGCCTTTGCTAGGTCCAGGAACACTAGCAAAGGCTTCTCACCCTTGTTGAGTGCCTCATGTACTTCACTAGTCACGGCATATATGGAATCAGTAGTTGATACTCCCTTTTTAAAACCATATGGATTCTTAGATATTGTGTTATGTTTATTTAAATGATTTAATATTCTGAGTTTTATAAGTTTTTCAAAAATTTTTGCAAAATTGCTTACTAACGATATTGGTCTATAGTTTTTTGGTAATAAGGGATCTCCAGATTTAAATATCGGTTTTACGATTGATTTTTTCAATACATTAGGAAATTCTCCTCCTTCTAACATTAGATTTATAATATGCACTAGGGGTTTCAAGATAAAATGCTGCGATAATTTTATTGTTTCTGTATTAATGCTCTCAGGGCCCACACAATTGTTTTTCAAGTCCTTTATATTACCCTTCACTTCGTTTTCTGTTACCGGTGACAAAAATATTGATTCTTTAACTTTGGAATTTTTTGTTGCGTAGGGCATGTAAGTTGATGATTTTAGTTCATTTGCCATGTTTGATCCAACATTAATAAGATATGAATTTAATGTACTGCATATTTCGGGTTCACTATTAACTAAAGTGCCATCCGTATTTTTAATTTGATTTATTTCTTTATTTGATGTAAGAGAATTTGTAGAATCATTTATTATTTGCGAGATTTTTTTGGGGTTTGGTTGCGCATCAGTTATCTTCTGTTTATAAAAATCGTTTTTAGTTTGTTTTATTAGTTTAGTTGTAGCATTTCGATAAGAGTTATATATACTTTTTAAATTTTCATCATAAGGGTTAAGTAATTTTTATTGCATTTAAAACAGTATCATTTATCCATGGCTTTTTAATCTTTGAATTTGTTTTTAAAGTATATGTCTTTGTGTTTTTGTTTACCAAATAAGTATATTTATTAATGAATAAATTAAAGGAAGTATTCACATTTGTTGCGTTTAGTACATCTGCCCAACTTTCTATACTTAAAGATTTTAGAAAATAATCGTAATTGATTTTTTTATATGTAATGATTTGCTAATTTTTTTGTAATGACCTATTTGTGAAACTGATATTTACAATTATAGGATAATGATCGGTAATAGTTGACTCAAGTATGTATGATTCTGCATTGTAACATAAATCTTCCTTTATTTTTGTAAAGCAGTGGTCTATACATGTGTTTGAAAAGTTAGAGATTCTAGTGGGTTTAGTAATATTTGGAAAATATCCAAAGGTGCACAACAAGTTAATATATGAGTTTACTAATTGATTATTTTTGTTCAATAAATTAAGATTTATATCGCCAAGAAACATATTAACATTAGAACTTTCGGTATTTCCAATTAGATTTTGAAGATCAGAGATAAATAAGTGGGAATCTGCTGAAGGTGGCCTGTAGCAGACTATTAAATTAAACTTTGCATTATATTTAGAGAAAGATATTTTGGAAAATGTTATTTCGTGTATGCGGATATGCTCAATATCAGGAATTATTGTTTTTTTCAAATAAATAACCACACCATCATTTTGATTAAATGTTGCTAAGTTATAATAAAAATTATAATTAGGTATTTCGAAGTTAGTTGATTGTAAATGCCACGTTTCAGTTAAAATAATTACGTCATAGAAGTCAGTATTATTATTTAACAATATCACCAATTCATCAAAGTTTTTTTGAAGACTTCTTAGATTCAAACAAAACACATTAAAATTTTCTAAAGTACCTGTTTTCTGACACACATCGTTTACAACTTTATCATGTGTCTCCTGATATGAACAAGCTGAACTATTATATGGTTCAACATTCTCTAACAAATCTACAACTTCACTCATATTCGCAGTGAGGTTTATAAAACAAAAAAAATCACTTCATACAAAAAAAAAAAAAAAATAAGAAACTAAATCTATCAAATTTGGTGAAAACTAAAAAGTGCAAGTAAAGGTTGAAAATGCAGATTTTGCCTTATTTGCGCTGCGAAATTATTAAACGATTTAATTTATAAATTTATAAATAAGATATAAATTTTTACACAAATCATAATTTAGAGAATAATAATTTAAGGAAGTGTAGAAAGTTTTGACATAATATGACCAGTTTAATTTTATTAAGAAGAAAAAATTTATTTATTTTTTTTTCTTTAGTTGGCTTTTATGCAATCGAATAAAGAAGAATACAATTAAACCCAATTAATTTTCAGCCAAAATTGAGTTCAATTTACTTATGTTTGTGACAACCTTGGTATTAATATGTACCAGTCCATTTTTTGTCCATACATTTCCCAAACTCAAAGTGTCCAGAGCAATTTTCACCATTTCGTTTCTATCCCTTGTGAGATCTTCCCTAATGACAATTTTAGTGCCTTTTAAAAGTTTCTTGTTGAAGAAAATCTTGGTCTTCATTTTGTTTGTTAAAAATCTAATCAATATAGGTCTTGTTTTTCCATCTGCCTTTCCACCGATTCGATGACAATAGTCAATTTCATGTTTAGAAATTTCGATTTTTAATTTTACCTTAAACTCGTCTATCAGCAAGTCTTCCAGATTTTCACTGTTTCTTTCTTCAATGCCGAAAATTCTTAGCGAATTTTGTCGACTGTGTTGCTCAACATTGTCCTTTTCGCCACGCAGCCCCTCAATTTCCAATTTTAGAGAGTCAATAGTCTTTTTTAAATTTTGAATTTTTTCTTCCTGTTGGGAAAACAAGGTTTTTATCTTATTTTCCATTCGATCAGATATTTTTTCCACTAGGGACTCCATCCACTGTTCATAAAATTTTTCCAGAATTTTAGCTGAGATAATATTCTCTATTTTCTCTTCTTGTTGTCTCTCAAAACGAGTCATTTTAATGCAGTACAATATTGTTTCCTTTTGCAAATACACGAAATGTAAACTATTTTTAATAACTGATAAATACAAAATTCCAAAATTACGTTTTTTACTATTAATATTTCGCCTTGAAGTATGCAGCGCAAAAACGAGCGTTTACTCTCGTCGAGACATCGACCTAAACTTATAAATCGTAATAGTAAGCTTCAGTTTCATTGAAAGGAAAGAATAAATTTTCAGTTGAAATAAATTCATAATCGGTTTTTATGTTTAATTATTGAAAGTAACTAAAATCCAAACATTTTTAGATTTTTGGTTCAATAATTAATAACTAATAGACTGTAACAACTAAAAACATCGCAATATCATATTCTTATATAGTATAGATACGGTAAAGGTAAAGTCTCCAACAGACGAAGTAATTGTGGTGATTTTTGTTTAAAAATTTTCCGACTTAAAATAAACAAAAAATTGTTAAAAAAAATCAGTGAAAATTTTTCTTAACATTTTCTTCTTTAATCGCTTCGATGGCTTGCTAATTAAAGAGGGTACGTGTTTTATAGAACAATATTTTTGTATTGATTTTGTTTGTATTTGAAAATAATGGACGATATAAAATTTTTAACTCTATGTGTATAATAAAAATAATACATATACATACGGACAAGATTTTCAACAAACAAAACACAAAGTAGAATTTGGCTCAGGATTTTAAATAGATTGTCAATGCAGCTAATTCAGCTATTACGCTTAAAAAATAACGAACTGTTCTAATAACAAAGTAAAAATTTAAATTTCTAAACATACATTATAAGCATATTTTTAGATTTTATTTCAACCTATATAATAAACCTAAAAATATTACAGAAAATTTAAACTAATATTTTATAATTTCATTTTTCAAGTTACTTTTATACCATGAATGAATACATAATAAGCATTTGTTGGAAGTTTCATTTAATATGCTCCTCAGTTTTGTATTTATTAACCCTGCTTGTGAAAATAAACGCTCTACTGCTACAGAGGTCGCCTGTATAGAGAAAAGATCATTTGCCATTTTGGCTAAATTTGGAAATTATTTATCGTGTGCTTTCCACCATTCTAAAATATCTGTACCCTTTGGAGCGCGCTTTAATTGCAAATATTCTATTGTTTCTTTTCTCCAATTTTCGGAATCAGTTCTTTTTTCAAATAGTGATGTATAATCGATGTCATAGTTATCATCGCTTGAGGAACTTGATATTATTGGTGATTCAGTAGGCACAATATAATATTTATCCCTGTACATTTTCTCAAAAAAGGCTATAGATTGATCTTTCAGGCGAAAAATTGAACAAGAAGATATTTGTTTAATAAATAAATTTACTTTTAAAATCTATAGTTAATTTACCCAAGAACAAAAATAATTGATTCACAAGTAATATTATGAACCACAGCCGCCTTTGTGAAAGCACAACGTACAGACCCCTAAGAAAGGTCCTGGTTAAGAAAGTAAATACGCATCAAAGTAATAAAAGTTTGGTTCAAAATAGCAAAGTACCTAAGGGTGTTTTACTTGGCCATCGATCGTTTTCTACCTATTGAATTATAACGTCTGTCCCTAGAATGCCCAGCACGTTGCTTGCATGAGTTCGGCAGCATTATACAGTGTGTCCTTATTTTGTGTTTAATATATCGTATTCCATTTGTATATCTTTCGAAATGTCAAATAATTATTGTTCTGTGGATGGATGTTTAAGTAACTCTAGTGATGTGTGGCCTTTCTGTTGATGTCCAAAGAACAAGGGATATGTGATATTTATTTTGATACACCTACTATTGTCCGTATATCTTCATTTACTGATTCCATCTGTTGGCAACATCATTTCGAATTATAGATTTTTAGAATAATTTTTTGTATAAATATACCTACATTTTTTCTACTTTACTGAAATGTTCAAACATTGGGTTTTTTTACATTAAATTTTTAAGATTGGAAAAACTCTGGGTTTCGAACGTAGGCTTCCATGCACTTTTGTCTAAATAACATCTCGGCGAATAATTATTATTTTTAAAATTTTGTTTTCGAGACCACCGAGACTTTCGAGACCGATACCGGTACTAAGTAGATCTCGGTCTCGGTCTCGAAGCATCAAGACCGATACCGAGACCGAGACCGTAAACATTTTCCGAGACCGAGACGGAGACTGATTTAGTCTCGGTCTCGGTCTCGGTCTCGAGAACCCCTAATTACGTATCTGCAAAAGATAAATGGTATAGTTGGTGAATTTGCTTCATTATAATAAATAGATAAATAAATAATGCCTTTTATTAATATATAGAAATAATACATAAATAATGTAATAAAGTAATTAAATATCTATTTACACCTGGCGCAGTCTAGCTTTTAATAGAACTACTAACTAATTATAAATAATAATAATAATAAATAAATAAAAAAAACTAATAAACTGAACCAGGTGAAAACAAAACAGAAAAAAATTAAATAATTAAAATGAAAAACTATTCAAGTCCTCATTAAGTAATTTCGTAAAAAAGGAGAGTTTACATAAAAAAATTAAAATTAAAATAAATAGTAAATTTTCGAGTGAATAAAAAAATACGTTAACAAAAACAAATGAAAAACAGAGAAAAAAAACTAAACATTAAAAAACCCTTTCAGGAAGGTCACTGAGAAGCAATCTAATTTATTATATTCTGCGAAGTTAATAAATATTTTTATAGTTCGCTTTAAAAGTGTTACTATTAACGTTTAGCATGTTGTTCGGTAAGCTATTATAATAATTTACTGCGTTGTAAGTGAATCCACGCTGAAAAATGGCACTCTAATGATGAGGCATCGTTAACCCTTCGTTATTTCGGAGATTTAAATTGCGAATGTCGTGGCGAAAAACCAAGTGCTCACGAATAGAAAAAGGAGATGCAGGATTATTAATTGTTTTTATTAAAAAGATACATAAATGTAGGTTTCTACTAGCCTCCATTTTCAGCCAATTAATTTCCCTGAAATATTCAGAAATGTGATCATATTTCCTAAGACCATAAACAAATCTAATACACACATTCTGCACTCTTTGTATCCGATTCCTGCTCTCCTGGTCAAGGCGAAAACCGTACACAAAATCACAATAATTGAAATTTGATAATACAAGCGATTCGTATAAGTTTCTCCTTAAATTTACATTTAAAATATGCCTCTTATTGTATAACATTTTGAGAGAGAGATAACATTTTTAAATAATTTTTTTTAGATGTTCTTTAAACCTTAATTGACTATCCAATATTAACCCTAGGTTCCTCGCAGAGTCAACAAAACTTAATCTTGAACCATTGATGGAAATATTAAGGTTATTTTAAAAAAATATTAAATTATTATTTTTGCCAAATACCAAAAGACAGGACTTTTGGTATTTGGGTTCAGATTCAAATTATGGTCCTTAGAAAGTTGGTACAGTATTTCAAGATCAATGTTTATATATGATTCAGCAAGTTCATAATCCTCCTTATCGAAGCAACAATATAACTGCGTATCGTCTGCGAAAGCTTGAACTTTACAAAAAGATAATGATTTTAAGATATCAGACGTATAAACCAAAAACAAGAGATGTCCCAAAATAGAGCCTTGTGGCACTCCAGATAATATTTCCGCTTGCTTGGAAAATTTATTATTTGAGTAAATTTTTGATAAATATGATTTAATTAATTGAGAAGAGCTATTATCAAATCCATAGTATTTTAGCTTGGCAACCAGTAAATTATGATTTATCATATCAAATGTCTATGTAAAATCAAGGAGTACCAAAATGCTGCTCATTTTTTTATCCATGCTCGAATTATATCATCTGTAACATTAACTAAGATAAGGCGTGCTAAAATTTTTACGAAAACCACATTGTGTATTTGGAATAATACTATTGTTAGTACAGTAAGTATACATTTATATATACAATATTTTCTCAAATATTTTAGATAGCGCAGGCAGAATACTTATAGCTCGAAGATCATTAAAAGTTGAAGGTTTGGAAACTTTTGCCAAGGGTTTTCCGATTGATATTTTCTATAATTTAGGACGGTAGTTTATTTCAAGACTACAGTTTATGATGTGAGTTAAATATTGATCGATAAACGGACTACAATACTTAAGCATTAGCGGAGAAATCTCGTCAACCCCAGTAGCATTTGTTTTTATATTATTTAAAATAGTATTCACTTCAGACACTTCTACCATTCGAAATGTAAATTTCAACTATTGGTTAAAAACATTGTTAGAATAATAGTCAATTCTTTCAACACAGTTTGACACGTTTTGGAGAAAAATAGCAAAATATTTGTTAAAATCACTAGGGTCAGATATCTGGCTCGGAATCAAGCAATTCTTTTTATTTTCACAAACATTGAAATTTTAAATCGCAGACCAAATTTTTCTAGAGTTTTTCTCACTACACGAGGAATCAAGGTATATTTTTTTCTCCCTCCTGATTGTAGCTTAAGTAAAATTTCTTAAATGTTTATAATTATTCCAGTCCTCAATTTGCCTAGCTTGTTTATATCTACGCAAAGCGCTATCCCGTTGTTTCATAAAAGTTTTTATATTAGCTGATAACCAAGGGGCTTTGGGTTTTGTTATTTTTGATTCTTTTATAGAGGCATGGATATTAAATATTGTTAAAATTAAGTCTTTAAAGATTTTAATTTTATTATCGATATTATTTTCGTAAATAATGTTCTTCGAAGGCAGACTGTACATAGTGTCAAGAAAACTGTTCAAATTAAAGTTCCTAAAACAACGATAGCGAATTATTCTAGCGATAATAAGTTTCTCGGCCAGGTTTACATCACAATATATTACTTTATGATCGGAGATATTATCTGCGGGCATAACACCACATTTTATTATCAGTGTTCGATTGGTAACAAAAATTGCATCAATTAGACTAGCAGATGTGCCTGTTATTAGTGCAGGTTCGTCAACAATCTGCTCCATATTATAATTCTCAAAAAACGATGTAAGCGGATTGTGCAAATTCATTAAATTTATATTAAAATCACATAGACAAAATATTTCGTCAACAATAGGAAAAAGATAGGAAAATATACTGTCAAAGCCGGGTAAAAGTGTGTTAAAGTTTAAGATAGGTGATCTGTAAAAAATAATAATGGCGTATTGTTTGTTCCCAATTTTAATTTTATAAGCCAAATATTCTAATTGAAGGTGAATATTAAAGCCAAAATTAATTTGTTCAGTTGTATAACTAGTTTTTACATAAGCAGCCACACCTCCTCCCCTTCCCAAGAGATCCTTCCTAAAAAGATGGTAATTTTGAATTTAAAATATTCCAGATCCATCGCCCTCAGAGAGGCAGGTTTCAGATAATAGCATCACATCAAAATTATTAATTTCAATTATAGTTTTTAATTTATTGAAACCTGTAAACAGCGAATGAGCATTAAACCTGTAAACAGCGAACGAACATTTAGGTGCCCAACTTTCATTCCAAAACTACAACTCTACTTCTCAGTAATCTTAAAGAAAAGATGTAAGTAATTTATAAACTATATAAAAAGCATAAAATAAAAGATATAAAAAAATCGTTATGGACAGATAGACAATGATATTTCTAAAACTAATTACTAATTGTTCCTCACAGCAAAAAAAAATGATAATACTAGTAAAACAAAGCATATATAATACATCTATATCACCCATACCCAGTGTTAAAACTAATTATAAATGCCCAACTATGAGTTTTTTTCTTCAAAAATAAGGAAGATGCTGGCGGTATTAAGAAACATCGTTAAAAAACAAACAAAAAAACATACCACAAAATACGATTATTTATTAAAATATAATAATGAAAACTTAATTACCTTTAACAAATTTTAATTTTCTCAATAAATATCCTATTATTTTTTGAAGTTGCACAGGTCTGATTCATCACATATCCGATGCACAATATTGTTAATTTTAATATAAATGTTTCCATTTAGCACCCACGCATCTTTTTCAAACATCCGAACGGCACTTGCAAGTAAACTTAAGCGAACTTTTGTTAGATCCTCTTTAACTTGGATTCCGGAACCTTTAAGATTCTTCCGATTTTTAAGCACCGATATCCGAGTTTCGTCGTTGACATATCGCATTAACACTGCGGGCGGCTTATCGGTTGGCATTTAAGATGTCACACGATGGCATTTATTTATGTCTGCGTTGGTGATGTTTACTTTTAATTTGTTATTAAAAAGGTGTATTACTTTACTCCGAAACCACGAATATTTAGGTTGCGCAGTGACTGTTAATGGCTGTCAATGACGTGTTTTTATTGTTTATTTTGATCTGACAGTTTCTTAACTTTATCCTCAATGGTTTGGATATGTTTTTTGTGATCCTCCAGCTGCTGCTCAAACTGGTTTTTAAGTATTTGAGCTACCCTATCAGCTATCTTTTGTATGAATTTGTCATTAAAAGTACTTACAATCGCTGACTTTATTTCGCGCAGATCCGCGGATGACAGACCCATTTTTGGCGGTAATTGGTACGCTTGAAGACCAAGGAAAATCACAGATATTTAACTGTACCAAAAAACAGCACCGGTTTTCACACAAGGAAACTCACAAGTCATTTTTAGAACACAAAACACACTTAAAATTGAGTTTCTTCTATAAATTTATGAGTAAAATTGAAGAGCTATATGACAGTATGACCTTACTGTTTGAGCGCCATCTGTCTATCTAGTAAACCCTCTTGATTATTTAACGTTATTACAGAACGTAATATAACATAACAAGTATCTCTGTCTATGTAGACATTTCCTGTTATTTCGTGATTGAAAATCTCAGTATGACCAACGTGATGCGATGGAATAACAGTTTTCTCGGCGTCATGTAAATTAACCTTTTTTTGATGGCAAACTATTCATACGAAAATTTTCGTTTCTATTAAATAATCGTACTTGGTTGCCGTGAAGTACGACCACAGTGGGTTCGTTATTATCAAATGATTGCCCTACAATCAGCATAATATTTTGTACATTATCTGGCACAACTAATTGTATGAAAACTTTAAAATTTACGTATACAACGTCACTTACGAAACCATGTAACAAAACAGAAGTTGATTGACGAAGTAAACGATGTCTGTCAACATCTGACTTTTAAATAGTTACCGCGACATAATTATCATTGATTCGCCTTATGTCTAAAATTTTAGATATTTTTAAAATATTTTAAAAATCACCTGTTTAAGGTACATCAGGGCGTTTTCTTACGCAAGATTGGTTATATATTCGTAATTTCATAACCGAATAAATGACAGTACATTCTGATTTCGTACTCCAATAAGTGACAGTATGGTCGTACGTCGTACCTTCGTAATCCAATAAATGACACTTAGAGCACCTTAAACGTTGTTCAGGCATTGACTAGATATGTACCTTAGATTTACAGTTGTTACGTCGTTGACCAATCGAAGCGCTCAAAATGTGCTTCAGGTAGCTTGTTGGCACGTAATATCGACAAGTACATTTCGTAAAGATACTCTGGTATTTTGTAACCACCAGCTCTAGCACTGTTTTCAATGTAACGTTTGTAATGCCATCAGTCAAACAGGATGATGCCAGAGATCATCGTTTAACCTGTGTATTTTGTTTAACTAAACTATCTTCTACTATCTACAAATGTTTTGGCAACTAGCCTTTTCCACTTGCTCCAGGAACTCGAATAACTTGAATAACTGGATAACGCGTATACCGCGGTGACGTCATGTCAATTATTAATACTTTTGATTGGAGCTATTTTACAAGCCGATAAAATTTCCTACATCCACCTCTTTGTGTTACACGTCGATTAATCTGCTCAAATCCTTATTTAACTGGAGTCCTAATCTACAACGCTGCGTAACATCGTAATTTCGTAACATCCTAATTTAGCCCGCTTTTATATTTTTTGGATAAACAAATATAGTTTATTTGAATTACTTCCGTCCAAGCATTTGTTAACTGTATGCCTATGGTTTCTATGTCCACTTTTAGATAATCTGCTGCATCGCTCGTCCAAAGAATTTTCTTCGTCAAAACTGGGCAGAATACCTTCTTTTGTTCATTTTCACGTTAGAACGAGCGTAACAAGAAAACAATAAACGTAAACAATAAATAACTAATAAAATGCACTAGCAATAGACAATATGTTGGAATTCACACCGAACCTGAAGTATAAACTGTTGTTATAGATTTGAATTTTTATAAATATCAGTACCTACTCTCATATTTTCAGTCATTATTATCTATTTTTAAAAAAATATGTCTAGTTTTGTAACTATTACCAATTGATGTTTAAATAAAAAGGCCTTGCTAGAACTTAAATAAAAGGCCTCGTTAGAGGTTAAACAAAATCTCGTTGGAGGTTAAATTAAAAAAACTTGTTAGATGTTAATATAAAAAGATCCTGTTAGAGGACAATACAAGAAGGCTCATTAGAGGTTAAATAAAAAAGGCTCGTTAGACTTTAATACAAAAGTCCTCATTAGAGTTTACATAGAAGACCTCGTCAGAGAATAATAAAAGTGGTGTCAGTAGAGATTGAATAGAAGGCCTCGTTAGAAGACCAAACATACAGACCTCACCAGAGGTTAAACAAGGAAGAGGTTAAAATATCATAATCAAGATGATTCTAAACGACCTTGTGTTTGCAGATGCGATGCTAGAGATAGACATTTTGGCGCTACCTACCTACTAGATTGGATAGACGATAAGAGTGAGCCTAGAAAAGGTCTCAAGAAATTACGCGAGCAGGCTCTTTAAGTCGGATAACAGATTGTTATAAATATCAATATCTACTCTTATATTTTTGGTCACTAATATGTATTTTTAAACTTTACATAATGTTATAAATCTTTCAAGGACTGATACTCACAAAAGATGGTCCTATCCTCATCCCTTGCCTCCATAGCGTCATTAACAATAAATTTTTATTTCTCGAAACAATGTCACCATACGAATCATTCTCCTTAGAATTCTGAGGATAAATAATAGGTTAAGAAATATAACATAACAAACATAGCTATTTTGACTGCTTTTCCATAAGGTTTCTGAGTGGTCATTTATTAAGATACAAATTATTTTACGATATATAATTATCAAAACATTTTAGTCATATGCCACTTGATTTTTCAAGCAGGGAGTTCGATCACTGTGAGAACACTTTATAGAAATAAACACATCGTTTCCTTAGGGATCGCGTACCTTTTTTTTTAAGAATAGGATAGCGGACCAAATACTCCGTTTTTGTATATGTCAGTTGATGGCAGACGTCATTTTGAAACATTTTAATTGAGAAAAGGGGCCAAGAGACACATATTTTGAAATAGCTTTTTGAACCCAATTACTTCCACATAACAGATAATATATTGTACCATTAGTGCATTATATAGGACTCTAAGGCAATTAAGCCATCTGAAAAAGAAATACATTTTTATTTCAAAAGTTTTTAAAAATGATCAAAATTATTCTCTTTTAGAAAAAAAAAACTTTTTTTAAGCTATACACCCTAGGGGGATGAAATATTCCCCTGAAACCCCAAAAAAAAATGTTTAATTTAGATGTGTCTAGTTTTTTTATGTTTCCTTTACACGGAACTTATCTCTTTATGATAAATCTTTCCTTTTATTAGGAATAGTGAAGTGTGACCCAGTTTAGTTCCGTATATAGTCATTCAGTAATAGTGTTTATTCAAACATTTTTATTGGACGCTATTTTGTTCCACCATATTGGATTCGTACCTTTTGTTTCGTCATGGCGAATTCGTATCAGTTTATCCCGATATCACATTAAATTTTTCTGCAAAATTTAAAGTTAATTGAATAAGAATATTTTTTTACGTTGATTTTTAAGACATTATTTGGCCGCTATTTTGTTTCGCCATCTTGAATTCGTACTACAACTTTACCATTTTATCCCACCAATTTCAAATTAATAATAGTTTTTTTTTCAGGCTGATTTTTTAAATATTTTATATTGTTGCCATTCTTTTTGCTATCTTCTAACACTTGATTTTTGTTATGAAGCAAATTGAATAATCAGTTTTTTTATTATTTTTTTAACTCTTCACCAAACCGCCATTTTATTTCCCCATATTAGAATCATTTTCTCAAACATTTAGCTTCTTTAAAAAATGGTAAAACATTATTTCGTCGAAAATAAAACATTCTGTTCATATTTCAGGCATATGAAAAAAATACTGTTTACAGTTGTACCGGCAAAACTGAGCTTTTCATGTAATTTTCAGTGACTTTATGTTTAGAATTTGAAGAGAGTCAAAATTTAAACAAAAAGAGGATGTGCTTTTTTTTAAATTTCTAGAAATCCTTAAAAAAAAGGTAAATTGGTTTTACCCAGAACTTCCCTCGTTATTTATCCTTTTATTAGAGAAAGTAAAGTATACAGTTATTTAATAATATGCACAATGCATTTACAAATTATGTTTCATGCCCGTATTACATGGAAGGATTTATTAACAGACAAATTCTGGGTAAATGGCTTAACACAATCTGTAAATTACATTTACATTATACACAAGAGATTCATAAAGAGGAAAGTTCCGGCTGAAGCAAATTTTCCGATTTTTTTAAACATAAGATTTATTTTGGTAAGTTCTTATTGTTTACAAGTTAAATTAAATAAGATCTTTTGGTATCAAATGAAAAGTATTTTTGAGGGATATTTTTTTCAAACTATTGATTATTCTAACCATTTTTTATTATTCAGACTTGTACTAATTCGTGATATTATGAACTCGACCTAAACAGACAAATCCAATATAGCCAGCGATAAAACGCGATAATAATAATTTATTTGAATAAATGATTTTTTTAAATTATGTCAAACTTTAACTTTAATTACTTTAATTACTTTGTTACACAAGGTAACCCTAAAGCAAAGCAGATACAAGTTTATTTTCAGCTGTTTAAAATGTTAATTTAAATCATGCAGGAAGTATATTGCCCATTAATTTTTTGTTACACGCTAAGTCGGATAACATCATTCCTGTTGCACGCAAGTTTTAGAAAATGCGAATATTGTTTTAAGTAAAACTGCTAATTTTTACCAGACCAAACAGTATTTTTTAACTCAATCTAATCTTAGAGTACGTGATATAAAAATTTTAAAAGCTATCGTTTTCCACAGAAAAGTATCGAGCTCCGTAGCGTAGCCAGACTTAACTCTTAGGGTTATAATTTGGTAGACTTTAACTAAAGAGAATGGGAAGAAAGAACAAAAAGTAAATAGATATTGCTTAGTAAATATTTTAGCAAAATAAAAAATTTAAATTAAAAAGATGCATGGTTTGTCGAAATATCAACATTTTTCGCGAATTAGTAATATTGAAAAACTTAGGATTAAACGAAATGGACGTCCTATATTTGAGTTAAAAGTTGAATGCTTTTTTAAAAGCCGGTGGTAAAACGAATATGCCCATATTTAATGTTAAAATTTATTCAAAATACCATTAGGTTTGTGGCTGTGAAATAAGAAATTGTTTATTTTGTTATCCTAGCCTGCCTTTTGGGGATGATTCAAATAGGACAAGTAGTGGTGTGAGTGATTTAGTATATAGTATATAAGTGAAAAAGCCAAGCTTTATGCAAATTTGAAGCAGCATTTAAGTAACCAAATGAAGTTGGGATGAACTCATATCCAGGAATAACTGGACAGTGCATACTGGAAGAACATCGCTAATCACGACGAGAAAGTGATTAAAAACAGGTTGGTGCTCATAATAATTATAGACGCTATAATATTTTGGGGAACCGTTAAGCTTGCATTTAGAGGGCACGATGACACAGAAAACACTTCAAATACTCTAATTTTCTAGGGCCTAATTAATTACACGGCTGAACTTGACAAGATATTTTTTAATTTTATGTTTGAATATTGCGAGGTATATTGTATATTGAACGGTCATCAATAACGATAACAGTTGAGTTATTTAAGTGAGTTAGATTATATATCATATTTTGTTTTATTTATTTGCAGTACTGCCGCTTTTAAGGTCACGAGCCACCACTGGCTTTCATGAAAGAAAATTAGAAAACATTTGCATGATATTCAGCAATGATGTTTTGTGTTAAATATTTAATTTTTCGGAAAAATGAATATTTTAAAAGACCTTTTTGACTCTTTACGCAGCGCAATATACATTAAATGAAAATAGTTTAAGAATTAACTATGTATACAGGAAAATCACTTTTCGTTCTCTGGGATATATTTGTGAGTCTGCTAGTTTCATGCAAAATATATTTTTCTTCTTTATAAGTATTAATTTTTTCATTTTATGAATGTTTCGGGACCTACTTGCAATTAATCCATTATTGAAACATTGAAAAAAGTTTGCCTGTTAAACTCGGTCCTGTTAAGTAACTATTTGCTTCCGTTGCATGAATTAATTAATGATTATGTTCGAATTTTATCTCAGAATGTTTCGTTAAGGCATGTGATGTATTTAAAAAAAGGAACTGCAAAGCACTGGGCCAGGGTCCCCACAAGTGTGATCAGCGCCCGGGTACCGGAAATATTTTGGCGCCCTTTAAATATAAAATGGGTATGCATATTTTGGTTTCTCGAGATACAAGGTGTTAAAGTTTTATAAAAAATCATCATTCCTTTAGTAATTCAGAAATAGTAAGTGTTATTTGATTAAGTTTTGCTACAACCTTATAGATATTTAAAGGCCATATTCTTAGAGATTCAGCAGTCTTCACTTTGTTATATTTTTGCTGTTGTAGTACGCAAGTAGATTTTGGTCCTAATTAGGTGAAATTTGATACATTGTGAAGGCGCTAGGTTTGTACTTGTTTTGAATTTTTTTTATCACTAAATTTTAAATCCCTTAAGAACCAATGTCTTTTGACCATCCAGCGAGGCTATTATAGCATAGAACAATGCGCATTACATCTATTATTTAGGAATTATAGTACTCTTTTTAAGAATGCTATCGGCTGTAAACTCTCGTGACGTGAATATTAAACGCCCCCCCCCCCCAATATGTCGATTAGTTGGCTAAGTTGTAGTTTTGTTGACTGTTAGTTGGTAGATGACGCGTGTCAATCCGCTAGCTACACGGAAATAATCACGGGGATGACCTTTTTTTTGGCCCTTCTCTCTGAGCCAAGAGAGACCCCCTGTTTAATTTTTTTAGAATAAAACAAGTGTAAAAAAGTTATTTGTTGAAAGTTGTTACAATTGGGTACATTTTTATAAATTTGTTGGGCTGGATACACTATCGACCGCGGTAGCACTGGGCATAGGTATGGATAACCATCTCTGACCTTTTTAATACAAAAATAGTACGCCACTCATTTAAAAAAAATACTAGCTTTATCGTTTAGGTCAAGTAAAAATACACAAAAAATGCCTGTTAGTATTTTATCATATGACAAAAAAATCTTATTTTTATGAAAGCCTGTGGCATCTTTGGTCCAATTTTAGCTAGAGTTAGAACAATTGCTCAAAACTTTAAAAAAGTGATTCCTTGGATCATTCCAAGAAAAAAAGTTTTAATAAATATCTGTGCGCAAATACCCTATTTTTGAGATAGAGGTGTTAAAATTAAAAAAAAAAAAATCGCACAGGATGTATATCAAAAATAGGGCACTTGCGGACATATATTTAAAAAAACTTTTTTCTTGAAATGATCAAAAGAATCACTTTTGTAAAGTTTTCAGCAGTTCTGACTTAACTAAAACTGGATCACACGCATGGATCAAAATAGATTTGTTTTTTTTTTTCGAAAACGACTTATTGATCACACAATACCAAGAGACATTTTTTTGTACTTTTACTTGCTCTAAACGATAAAGTAAGCAGTTTTTTAAAAAAATAATTGGCGTGCCATTTTTTTAAAGAAAGTCAAGGATGATTACCTGTGGTGAAAGTAAAAACTGCGGAATACTATATAAATATAACCCTTAGATACCTATGAGGTTGTTCCAAATCTTAATCAAATAGTTCTTATTATTTCGGTATAACTAAATACAGTCATGTTCGTTTTAAAAATTTATTCGTCTGCGGACCCACGCTCATATGAACTTCGTCATATTTTCTTACAGAGAATCCCCCTTTAAACATGTTTTTTGAAACAGCCAGGTATATTTGGTTTTAATTTTGTAACGAAACAACAGAAGTTTTAAAAACTAAACTTTAATACATTGTTAAAGTGTTACAAATGACGGCCTAGGGAAGTGTTCAAAAAATTATTACTAAAAAAACTAATTAAGCAATTTATCTGAAATTTTGCCCAAAAATCAAGTATTACGTAGGAATGAAACAAAAAAAAATTGGTACCAATTCAACACGCCGGAACTGAATTGTTAAAAAAATTATTACTTAAAAACTACTTATCCAATTTGTGCAAGAATTAAATGTGATATAGAAATGCAAGATGACGGCAAAATAAAATGTTTGTGTTCCAGAAGAAAATCGCGCTCTCAGGATTTTCACGTTTTAGTGTCCCTAGATGGCAAAAACATGTATCTCAATTCCATCGGTCTGTTGGTCTATGAGTTCGCGACATACCTGGAAAACTTTTTAGATTGAAAATATTTCGTCAAAAGTTAGGGTCATATTGGGGATGTCCTGATAATATTTTGACAGAAATGCAATATGATGAAACAAAATGGTGGCCTAATTATTCAATTTACTTCAAATGAACTAAACTTTGGTACGAATCCAAGTCGGCAAAATAAAATGACGGCTAATTAAATTTTCGTCCAAGAATTAAGTGTGATATAGAAATAAACTGGTAAAAATTATAGTACGAATTCAAAATGGGAGAATAATGAAATTTTTAAAAGATTGAAATAAAATAATATTGGTATATAGCTAATATGGTGGAAATATATATATTTACATTTAAACCAGGTCTAACTTGAACGTTATAGGTTTAAAATGACATAAGCAAAACACAAATGGTAAACTAACAGTTTTAGTTACCGTATCAATTAGATCTGGTCTAACTCTTAAACCTTTTTAGTGAATACGGGGGTTTCAATGCAAGAGTGCGATTAGAATGAAATCACCGTTATATACAACACGATCAGACGTCGATTTCCGGGAGTAAATGAGTATGTACCGAACTAAATTAAGTCACACTTCACTATTCCTAATGAAAGAAAATATTCATAAGGAGGGACGTTCTGGGTAAAGGAGTTTACCAATTTTTAATATTGTAAATTTCTATACCAATCCACATTAATATTAAGGATAATAATAACTAATGTCTTAATTGATAATATGGAATCAATATTAGGTGGATCAAATCTCGTTTTCTTAAATAAGAAACCTTTAGTGCTTTGTTCGTTGCAAATTGTTAAAAAATTAAAAACTCGAGTTTCATAAAGGTAAATATTCTTTAATCTTTTCCCAATGCAACCTCCAGTTTGGCGCCCCTTTAGAATGGCGTCCGCGTGTGTTGCACGCGTACTTACGGGGGCTCTGTATTTAACTTCCCCCCATGACTAGAGATGGGCGATATTAAATTTTACGTATTGATAATCGATAGCACATCACCTACTGATATATTTTATTTATCGATATGTCGATTTGATCACTGTCTGGGGCATACCAGCTCATTAGAAGATATAATTCTATTGTCCGTTATTTCATCGGGACCTTCGAGTAGTTAACTAGAGCTTCGGGAGCACGAATTATATGCCGGGTCGAAGTAAAGACGATTTTAAAAAGCAACACACCGAAAATAACGAATTGTGAGATGAACCAATAAAAACTTTAAGACACGAATTTCATAATTAAACGTTCACAATCAGGATAACTACAGAAGCGTTTACTAAATTCATTTAACTTATATTTTTATATTATATTATTATTTCCTTACCTTATATGAGGAGGTGAGTAAAACATATAAAGTTAGCGTTTATGTAAAACGTAACTCGCGATCTTCTTCTACAGGTGAAGATTTGGTCACCCGGACCCATATTGACTCAGGGCGTGTTATCGGGGCACAAAAGGCAGCGCACCAAACGCTATCAGGGTTGTGGGTCCTAGCGCGGATAGTTGATTATCTTTCCGATTTCCTAGGTATTCGCACATATGCATCAAGCACCTCTTCCTTGCCCTAAACAATCTCAGCCAAATTCCGGCCCTCCTCAGTGGGTTTAGGAAAAGTTTCTTACCTCGTATGCTTACCATATTGCAAATGTTCGAGCCTGATCCTAGCTAATAGGACAGTTTGCCCGAAGGGGGTTCCCATAAACGGGTACACTTGTCACAAGTTACTGTTATGCTCGGCAGAGTGATTTTTCTGGTTAATTTGCGCCCTCTGAACATTAGTCGATTTCAACCTTCTTTGGTTTGTTTTAAAGGAGCCTATTCATAAGACAATCTTCATCGATAATATTCGGGATCTCAGAAGGGCGCGAAAGTGGAGAAGATGATGTCTGAAGTGAAGGTTACTGCAAAGTGTTGAAAATCACCCCACCTAATTTTTACTGTCGGTTTAAAGCTTAGAAGCTCGGGGAATTTTAGATGCGCTAAATAAGAAACGTTTCGTTTGGCAGCTTCGAACCCTTCAGGAAGACCGTTAAACTGAATTTGTTCATCGTTTAGAAATGAGCTTTTTATAAACAATATTTTACAGAAAGGCAAAGACGTCTATTGTCGGACGTATCGGCGCGGCCTTCTTGAATTATGCAGCAAGGAAAACAGAAACATTTAAATACTGAAATATATACAAAAGTTACATGAATTTAAAAAAAAATGAGAAAAATCGATTAATACCTAGAATACAACAGGAAAGAGCAGGAAAGAGCTTATTATCAAATCTTAAAAGTTCTCGAAAAGGGCATGTACCGTAACATGACCTAGAACAGACAGCGCTTACTTTTTCCCTCAGCTGGGATATCAAGACCTAACTACCAGCACAAGCCAGCTTATTCATATGAAAAATTAAATCCTCACATGCTGACTCTAATCTAGTTATAAAAATCAGTTTCACCCCCTCGTAGTGAGACAGGTAGTACGGCATTTGATACCTTACAAATATTTGTCTCTAGCCTTAAGTAGCACATCTGTGACCAACTATTAGCTTTTTATATAAACATATATATCAGTTACATATGCTTTATCCTTAGTACTATATCACGATAGTTACAATTCAGGCACAGACATTTATTTTAACAGTCTTTTATATAAATAAATTTTTTTGGTAAAAAACAAATACTTATAACTTCCTTTAACAGCAACAAAATCCTAAGACAAACTATTCTCCAGGTTTTAATACTTGAGAGTCAGTTCGGATAGCGAATAATCGAGTGGAAATAATATTGATATTTTCATTAAATACTTGAGGTCGACAGGAGTGATGTGTATAACAGTCGACCAATTATAACCGTCTAAAAACTTTAATACTTTAAATATTGATTATGGCTAGCGTTAGCGTAGCACCATATATTCCCAAAATAAAGACTAAGACCCTCAGCTATTCACCACGTCTAAAGTTATTCCCTCCCGCAGGTGAAGAAAAATTTTGAAGGAACAGCAGTGACATCTTGCTGACGTCTAATCTATCGGACTAGCAGCTTTATCATGCCGAACTTGGGTGTTAAGCCTCCAGAAACTCTTTAAAAAGACAGAGCTAACCATCAACCTGCAGACATTCTGAGCGGGCTTTCAACAAATAAAGGTCGAGCGGCTGCCTCGCAAGAATACGCCTATACCTAGTTCAGTGCCACAACAACAGTGGCGAAGTCTAACGTACTTTTTAGACGAAAAAACAGCAGACATCCCGTCTTAACAACGACCAGAATTAACACTAATACCTTATCAGGGCCATTTTTCCTTTTACCTTGTGGTGTTTTGCTGGTCCTCTGGACGTTTTTGTATGTAGATTTCTACTAGCTTGGAGCCACTGCTGTTTGACGCATTTGTGCAGTCCGGACGCTTTGATTTCTTTTGAGAATTGCGACTTGAGTATCTTTTTCGTGATAATATATTTTATAAAATTCGCAAATTTTGTATGTTTTATGCTCATTGTTGTGTAAGAAATCTACCTTTTTCTTAGTGATTTTATATTTCTTAAACTTAAACTGCTCGCCTCTCCCCTATCTCATAATCTCTCAGTAATTTTTACTTCGTAGAAATCGTTTTGTTATTTTCATTACTTCTGTATATATTTAGATTTTATATATTTATCATAATAGTTTTGTTAAATATTAATTCAGTCAGTTTATTAAAGAAAAAACGACCGATGAAAAATATAATAAATAATCGAATGTACAGAATTTTAAGAAATTTGGCTCCAAACTGATCCTTTGAAAAGATTAAATATGTATATTTAAAAATTATGAAGATTAATATGTAAACGTCAAAGTAACTGGACCCTAACAAATTTGCAAATATCCGGTTCTATAAACGCCATATTCATGTATATGTAGATATTAAGGTTAAAATTTTCATGTTAGCCTGATATTAATAAACTAATTTCATGGAAATTGTATTTCCCCCTACAGTATATCTTAAGTAATTATAAGCTACCTAGCACTTTTTGCGTATCTACGTAGAATAATTTATCAGTTTGTTTTGCGAAACAAAATATGTAACAGTGTAAGAAATATGGGTAAGTATATACCTACTTACAGCTTTTATTTGTGACTCGTTTTGTATTTACAATGAAAAAAAAAACATTTAATAGAATAAAAATCTTAATGGAAATGTTAAACAAAATAACTTTTCTTTTTTGTATAGTAGCCAGTATTGCATTTTAATAGCACTATCTAAGTATGATCACATTACCCCCAATATAGTACTAAATATAACTGAAAAATTAAGTCTACCCATGTTTATCCTTTTCTGTACAAAATGATAATATTACAAAAACAGACTACTTTGCATAAATTTAAGGTGTGTTTTTGAACTACTTTGTAACAAAGTTTTAAACAAAAGAGTTTTCTAAATATTTATATTACTGTTATGGAATATACTCATTTGTTTGTTTAACGGAGTGGTTAGAGTTTTAATTAAAAAATATGAATGTATGGTAACAAAATATTATATAAAACAAAAAAGATTTTCACGTAAATGTTAAAATGCCTGTTTTTTTGTAGTAAAATGATAATTTCTATTCGTTACGTCACTAAACCAGAATGGACACATCATCATTGATTTACCTTAACTTTATCTAGACATATAAACATTTTATTGTATATATTTTTCATTTTTACGTTGCGAAAAAATCAAAAAGTTCCTTTCAACCGTGAATTGTCTACTCATTAATATAAAAGAAATTGTATTGCATTGTATAGGATGTCTGCAAAATAGTCTTTAGGGAATAGGAATTTTTATTATTGAGGGTACGTGAAATTATATAATGGCGTTAGTTTTTGCTTGTCCAAAGACTAAAAATGACGTATAATACGACCGACTTGCGTTACCTGCAAAAATTTACATTTTTAATCCATAATAGTTCTTTTTTTGTTAAAATTTCGGTAAAGGTTTTTTTTAGAAAACTCATTTTGGGATGTTAACCTTTTCAACAAAATGCTGATAGTCAATAAATGTTTTACTTTTTAGTATTTTTTTGAAAATTTAAATTATTTTTTATAAGTCAAAAAATATGTAGATGTACAGAAATATTACAGTGAAAGAAATGTTTTAATTTTTATTTAATTGAAACAAATTTATTACACCAATGTAATATTTAAATAATGCATAATGTTTAATTCGCTAAGACTAATTTACAAAAAGTAATAATAACAGATTATATTTCTGTATCTGTACGTTCTTTTTCCAAACCAATTTCAACGTACGCTTTAAAATATTTCCTACAGCGCTCCTTAGGAGCCTTCAATTTATTTCAGTATACATTTGCGGATGGTACTTTATAAATGGTGGTAAAAGTCTTTGAATGAAACATTATTGTTTGCTAAATTTTTTAAGAACTACCAAAAAAAAGAAACTCTCAGGGTGTGAGATCCGGAGACCCAAGTAGCCAATGACAATCAGTCTTTTTACCGTCACTTATATCCAATCACTTTGCCTCGAAAAATTTGATTTAAGCAATGGTTTACAATGTTTTCATAATTTGTACCATGGGTGGGAGATACATCCAGTGGAAAATTTTAATGGAAGAAAAATGGTCATATTGCACTTTCAATCAATTATGAAATAAGAATTTTCTTATGTCCACTAACTACAGTTTTGAGCGCTTACAAACCCATTAAAGTTGAAAATTGCTTCGTCTCTCGATCAGAATTGGAAAATAATAGCATTAATGTCATTTCTCTCTTTCGCCTTGGAACCGTATTAAAAAGTTAAAACCAAAGAGCTCTTTCTTTTAACGTATTAATACATTTCAGTTCAAAGGCAAGAAATTTGTTTTATTGGAAAATATTTCTCTCTCGATTGTTTGACTCTGGTCCTCTTAAATATACCATCACTCACAAAAGTATTCATAAACTATGCAATTTAATCGAATTTAATAATTGTAATAAGCCATGTAAACTGTAACATAGGGTATTAACTTGAAGTTTTATTAACGAAATTTAATTAGTACATTGCAATAAACAAGAGGAAAAAAAATTTAATATTAATTTTACAACTCACAAAAACTAACTCTAAAATATTTTAATACTTTGTAGGACATCCATTAGCTTATATAACGGCCTGTAATCATCTGGGCATTGACAAAACTATATTTTCGGTAACTGATGCTGCAATCTCCCTCTCCAAAGCTATTCTAATTCTATGACTGTTATTGTTGACCGCACGTCTGGAACCTGTATACGCTGGTCCAGTTCTTCCCATACATGTTCAATGGGTTCAAATCTGGTGATTGGGGAGGATGATGAGGGGTTTTCGAGACATTATAAAGTAGCCACTGCTTCGCGTTTTGGGCAGCGTGCTTTGGATTATTGTCTTGTAGTATCCAATGACTACCAAGATCTATAGAATCAACACAGGATAACAAATTAGCACGCAATATATTAATTTATTTCATATGATCGATAATGCCTTCAACAAAATGTAAATTTCCTACTGCAGCCGCCGCCATCGAACCCCAAATCATGACACGACTGAATCCATGCTTCACTTTCGGTACCATATTTTTCAGTTTTAACTCCTGATTAACCTTCCTCTAAACTTTGCCTTGCCCATTACATCCGTAAATGTAAACAACACCTGTTTCCAGAAATCAGTAGTTTCCTTTTGATACTTCAGAGTATATGATACGCGTTTTTCTTGTTTTACACTTAATACTCTTGGTCAGCCACATATGGGTTTATTACTGGCATTGCCGGTCTCTTTCTACTTTTTGATAATTGACTGTACTGTGGCTTCTACTTTTTCTTACTGTGTTAGTGATTTCACTATAAGACTTTTCATCTTCCCGAAATTTTACAATTAAATTTCGTTTTTCAACGCCTGTTTCCCTTCTTTTATTATTCATAATTAAAGAAAAATTACAATTACAAATTCTACCTGCACTCGCAAAACACGTCAACGATACTGAAAATGGTAAATTTTGAAATGTCAATTGCATAATCGAATTTTGATTGACACGCGCCTATTTTGATTTATTACTGAAAATTTGGTCCGCTGTTTGAAAACTTTTGTAAGCCGCGCTTTTCAATAAATATTTTTTTCTGGGTAGATAAAAATGCATTGGTTTATAAATATGTTAATCAATATCTATTAAATGTGGCCTGTAAAAACACTTTTGGGAGTGATCGGAGCTGATAAAAAAGTCTGTTCATGTTCCACAACATCCAAACAAACGCATAACTCCACCTGTTCTGTGTTCCTCCAAAGCCTATGTTTCATTTATTCATTGAACCCGTCTTTTTAAACTTAGTTAGAATTCTACTAGGCACTAGGATGCATGTTATTAAAAATGTGAGCTACATCTCTGTCATGGTTAATCTGTGTCTCTGTGTCGATTAGTTTCACTATAAAATAAATTAATTTCTGTTTTTTCGACAAGTGTTCATTTACTTAAAAGCTGTATAGTTGAGTACAAAGACAATTAGTGATAAAAAAGCTTTTAACACGTCGCGCTTGCTTCAAAAATTTATGAAAAAAAACAAAAGAATATGACAAAGTTATTTAGCAACCATGCATAACCTACTTTAAACTATTTTTGTGCATGGTGGGAAGAAAACAAGGTGTGCTCGCCAGCCTGCGCATCTACTTCAGATGTGAATAAATGTTGTCATTTTTATCGGCCTCACAATATACGTCATCAAACTTCCGCGTAGGCACACCTTGTTTTCTTCCCACCATGTTTTTGTGGAATATAGTGTTTTGAAAGTTTTATAATTAATATTTTCCATTTAATATGACAGTTCTTTGAGGATGTGTATTATTTTTGGTAAAACAGTTTATCTATTTGTTGGCATAAATAATAGCAAGACAAGTAGTTTTTTTTTTGCGAAATTACTTTAATAAAATAAACTTTGCATCGAATAGCACATACTTATTGATTTCCCTTTTTATTTATGAGACAAAATAATTAGTTCGAGAAGAAAATTTTAGAATAAATAAATAGTAAACTAAATCAAATCAAATGGTTTTGGATTGATGTTAAATTAATAATTTACAAATTGTAATTCACAGTGAAAATTTTGCAAGAGGGCTAAAAAACTCGCCCGACTGCTCCAGTATACCTTATTTTTAATCTCTAACAGTACCATACAGCAAAAGGGATGCACTGATGATAGGGGGCTCGGTTATAATATGTAATGGAGTTGAAGACAAATTATGGATGAACTTTTTTTTAGTCGTCACTTATTTTCCGGTCTTGTACCTGGGGCCCTTTGTCGAGAAACTCTGGGGGCAGAGAGTCAAAATGTTGAAGTTACGCCTTTGTTCTTTGAACAAGCAGAAACTAACCGCATCATATAATTTTCTCCATGCCAAATAATAAAAAAAATCACATCTGATTGGGACTTTTTTGCGGACACATCTAATACGTGATATGTAACATGTAATATTTTACCTAACTGTTTCATTTTAGGTACCAAACTGTTATTCTGTATGATAATTATTCAGTCCAAGTTTCTTATGGGGCGAACAGGTTATAACTTCAAGTTAGTTCATGAATGGAAACAAATTGAATATAAATTTAGAAGTAATCAAGAACGAACAGAAGCTATTGCAAATGGAACATTTAACGTTGGGAAGGTTCAACCTATCGACGTGCAGTATACGTACAATTGTATGTCTTTATGTTTTTTGTTTTATATTTATTATTTAAGTTCAAGTATTACAGTTTAATCGGATAATACATGGTGACTTTTTGCATATTTTTGAACAGGTATAGAAATACTATCTGAAGTAAACTATATACATGGTAGATCAAAAAATCCATACATATGAAATGTGCAAAAAATTGGTCCGGTTGTGCTAATTTTAAGCATATTAGGTTTCATACCTTTATTTTTAAAGATAGCCGAAAACCTTAAGAAAAACTCTTCAATAAGAAGCAATGTATTTCCGTTGACAACAAATATGGACTTGATATTTCTCTGGTTCCCTTAAAGGTAAAAGAAGAAGGGACCCTGATATACTTAAGTTCAGTAATAAGATTTAAGGGGCATTTAAAGGGGTTTATTTTAATTATTTATTATTATTTTATTTAATTATCTTGTACCCTTTTAAGCTAATATATTTTTTAAAACCTGTGCAAACCTAAACTTTTTTTTTCTTGTGATGAAGATAAATAATCATATATATATATATATATATATATATATATATATATATATATATATATATATATATATATATATATATATATATATATATATATATATATATATATATATATATATATATATATATATATATATATATATATATATATATATATATATATATATATATATATATATATATATATATATATATATATATATATATATATATATATATATATATATATATATATATATATATATATATACGTTTTCTTTTATTTATTATTACAGTTTCAAAAATATAGGGGATGTTAATGTGCAGATGCCTGCCAGTTCGTGGTTAGCGTACTTAATACAGAAAGACCGGTACGTACCCACAGGGTTCACAAGCTACTGGACTAATTTAACAATTTCATATAAGATGGAATGGAGGAGAAAATATCCTGTTTTTGCCAAAAGAATTTCCAAAACTATCCTTTTTTACGGAATTCTTGTAATAAAAATAAAAGTATATACATTCTGAAACAAAGTTTGAGGGCACTCATGCGGACGATTTTACAGCAATATATGGGTGAGATAATAATATGCGCCAATTCGTTGATGCATATGAATAGACGAATCAAATTAACGGATTGCATTGACGAATCGCATCACGCACATAATATAATATTACGCTTGATCAATGGCAGGGCAAATCTGATGTAGTTGTTATTCATCGGGAGTATAATAGATTTATTTTACGTAATACGAATTAATTTGGTAGACAGATAGAAAAATGCAATCCTGCTATAATTCAAATTAAAAAATATGTAAACAAAACTGACAGAGGACTAGACAACAAAAACTTGTAAAGTACGGTATAAAGATGTGTCGCAGTACATTTTCTTTGCGAATTAGAGGTTTGTTATTAAATAGAGTATAGGATTTAACTCGATTTGTTTTCGATTGTTTTCAATATTCTAAGGGAGTATTCTTTAAACATTTATTGTCACCTTTTAGTTTAGTAACAAATAAATGATGAGTAAATAATAAATAAATCTGACTTCAAAAAATCATACAAATAAAAACAGGGGCATTTACGGGCATCTCATATTTTTTCTCGAAAACGCTCAGACTCGTCGTTTTGTTTTCGAGGGGGACACTAAATTATCATAAAATCACGTTCATACCTGCAGCCCCCTAGGCGGGGGTGGCAACAACCCTAAAATCTTAAATGGAAAGGGGGTCGAGTGAAACCTCATTTTAAAGGTCTTTCGATTCCCTTCAAAATGATTAAAATATCATGTACTTTAGTTCAGTAGTTTTAGAGATTTATTGATTTGAAACTTAAAGTAGACTTTAATACATCAGATTAGTGGTAATCAATTAAAGCAAGAAATTTACCATCAAGTGGTGTACAAATAACTAATGAGGATACTGATGATTTTATTTAATGCATTTTTAACTCTTGCTTCACTTACACAAGCATACGGAGTTCTTTTATTTTAAGGTTGTAAAAACTTGAGTTAAAAAAAACTGCACAATAATAAATAACAAGAATGTACTTACTCGGCACCCAAGTAAATGTTGAAAATGGCCAACTTCACTCTCCATGCAGTAATAGAGGTTTTGCTTAAAACTTGCCGCACATTCTGGAACATTTCAGGAGTAATTTGAAGGGTCACTCATTTACAATTCTTTGTTGCAAATCTTGTAATGAAGTCAGTTGAATCCCATTAATTTTGGTTTTTAAGTGACCCCACAGAAAGAAATCCAAAAGTGATCTTGGGGGCCATTCAATAGAACCTCTTCTTCCAATCCATCGAACTGGAAACGTCTGATCTAAATATTGTCGAATAAATATCACATAATGTGGCGGGGCACCGTCGTGTTGGAATATCAAGCTATCCTCAACGTATCGCCAATCATTCAGATTTTCAATTATTGCTGTTAACGCTTGATTTATGGCGTCTTGTAATAATTGTAAATACATTTTACTTGTCTAGGCTAGAAAAAGAACCAACTATACGATCGCCTATAATACCAGCCCAAACATTTAATTTTTGTGGCTGTTGGGTGTGTACCTCATGATAAATTCTGGGATTAGAATCGGACCAATATCGGCAGTTATGACGATTTACCAAGCCGTTTAAGAAAAAAGAGCATTCATCAAAGAAACAAGTGTTGAATAAAAGGTTTTCATTGTTTATAATTCGTTCACTCATAACACAATATTTTAATCGCCGATCAAAATCGTCTTCATTAAGTTCTTCTTAGGTGTATTTTGTACGGATGGAAGCTATGGGCTTTAAGAATCCTTTGGATGCTACGTCGACTAACACCAGACACAGTTTCCAATTGGCGGGTACTTAACGTAGGATCTAGATAAACTTGCTCTAAAACCATCGCTTCCGTTCCTTATGGGATTTTGAATGTTGCGTTTTTTATTGGCTACTGATCCAGTTTCCCGAAATTTAGCCACAAGTTCCAGAACATATTTTCGATGTACGTTGCTGATCTCATATCGCTCATTAAATATTTGTAATGTTCTATTAGCACACTGATTATTTCCGAATAATGTTTTGATCATTTCAATCCTTTCTGCCGTGCTGTGGAACATAGATAATTTAAAAAGCGTTATAAGGTATTATAACAAGGTTTGGTCGTATCAATGGCGAACTATGTACCAAATTCTTATTTAAAATCAGTAAGACGTATTCCTACTAGTTTGTTTATAAATAATTTACCGTTAAAACGTATTAATAAAAATGCGTTGAAGATGTCTCATAGATAATCAAACCAATCCAGTTTTACTTATTTTTAAGCTTTAAAAATTTACTTAAAAATGCATAAACTACGAAAATAAAACTCTTTAGTGTATTTTTATGACATTTGCTAGCAAATTTCATGCTTTAATTGATTTCCCCTAATCTGATGTATTAAAGTCTACTTTAAGTTTTAAATCAATAAAACTCTTAAACTACTGAACTAAAGTACACGAATGTAACTATCATTTTGAAGGGAATCGAAAGATCTTTAAAATGAGGTATCATTGGACCCCCTTTTATATTTAAGATTTTAGGGGTGGTGCCACCCCCGCCTAGGAAGATCAGGTATGAACGTGATTTTATGATAATTTAGTGCCCCCCTCGAAAACATAATATACATATTTAGTAGTTTTTTTTGACATGAACATTACGAATTTGAATTTTTCATAGAAAGGGTACTGTCGTTTAGGTTGACTTACTTTATCGGTTTTTGACTTATTTGCATCTAAATGGTTCAAGGTATTTTTTCCTGATTTTTTTTTGTACTTAATGGATGAAAAGGTACGGAATAGCAATAAAAAAAACAATATTTAACAATAACAACTTTAAATCAAATCAAAATTGGAAATGTTCACCATCTACCTCAACATATTTTACAACACACTCTATTAAATGTCTTCGAATGTAAAACAAAACTTCTTTATTACTTTTAAGGGCATTCGCGGCTCCTTGTATTTTCTGCCGCAACTCCTGCAAATAATTAACTTTTTCAACATATATTAAATCCTTCAAGTTTGACCATATTGAGAAGTCCACAAGGTTTAAGTCTGGACTTCTTGGTGGCCAAAAAAATTCACTTCCACAGCCAATCCATCTTCTAGGAGTTCGATTAAGTGCTGCTGAAAGAAGTTTAAATACCGAGGACCGTTAGATTGGCCGGCAATTCAAAAGAACCAGTGAAAAATCCAGAATTTATACCACATCAAATGTTCACCTTAAACTCGTGTTGGAAATATCTTTCTTTTACAGCATGTGGATTCTCGCAATCCCAGAAATGATTGTTTTTGCAATTAAAAACTCCTCATCTAGTAGATGTCGCCTTTACGGTAAAAAGAATCTGATTAAGGAAATTTGGGTTTTGGGTTTGCATATTTTGTAAAAATTGAGCAAATTGTAGGCGACCTAGTAAATCTTGAGGAAATAACTGCTGAACCGCAGTATATTGATATGGATAGAGTTTTTCTTTTCTTAAATTCCTTAAAAGAACTACTGACTCCCGTCGCCGCATTTAACCAACGAGTGTTCAAACCTCAAACCCTTAAACAAAACCAAACACGAATTAAAATTGATTGCTTTTCGGGCGAAATGATCCTGTTTTACCTAAGGGTTTGTAAAGATTTCTGAAAAGTTTATGATTAGGTTGCCTTCGATTTGGGTATAGTTGTAGATATCTTCGGGACGTCGCAAGTCCACTAAAATTTGCTTGAGTAAAAACACAAATCATATCACGTATCCCACTGTTAGAAAAATAATTATGTCGTGGCATTTTGTCATTACTAGCTGACACAAACAAGCCTACTTAGAAGAAAAGAACAATATCATAAATTTGACATACACCGACACAGGCCTCCTTAGAAAAAGTGTCAGCGGGTAAGGAAAAGGATAGCAAATTAGTGCCGTTCCTTATCAAGGCCCATTAACTCTATTGTTGGTTGCCTCGAGCGATCTTGACCCATCCCAACTAGGTGTGAGCGATCTTCCTCACTCGGCGACCGGCTTGCTTTAGCACGGCATTGACCATATCTCTTGTGTGTGCGTTTAATTACATATATTAATCTTTTTTTGTTCAAAATTGAAACTTTTTTGTTACGATAAAATGCAGCCTTACTTTATTATAATTTTAAACTTATGTTTAAATATGTTGGTTCAAATTTTAAACAAGTTTTTTTGCTGAGTGCATTTCAAAAAGTTCGCATCGTATTAGAAAAAATATGATGTATTCTTAAAGTCGCAAAAAAATATTGTTGTAAAAAGTTTTAGCATAACAAATATTTGAATAATTTTAGAAAATGTACCTTTTTTCTTATACAAGGTGTCCCAGTAGTGTGTTCTCGGTTTTGGTGATAATGGTTGTAGATAGAGAAAAAGTTTAAATATAAATATTAGTATATAGAATGACTTATACACCTACTTAAATAGTTTTTTATATATGAAACACTCTATATTTTATTACATATTTGAATTTTATCTAAAATTCTACGTCTACATTATATATTGTCCAGAGGCCTAAGTTCAATTCTTTTCGAGATATTGACATTTAGAAACTGGGATTTTCAATTTTGAACAGCTATAGAGTCTAGACTAAACTGTTCAAATTAAAACAAAACGGTTTGCACTTTTCCTGATTTAGTTTTTAATAGTCTACCATACATTTCTTCTCTATTTCCAACCGGTGCCAAGATATCAACCGAGAACACGCTATGGGGATAGCTTATGTATATTATAAGTATTTTTCATATTTTATTAACTACAGGGATACTAGTTGCAGTAAACACAATTATTTAACTGTTCAAACTTCTCAAAAAACACAAAAAACACAACTGACAACTATCGCAATGAAAACGTCAAGCTGAATAAGCAATAAACTGGCCGCCTTGTTGATCGGGTCGTCAGTCGACGTCATGACCTTCGTCTCACCCTCGCGACCCCATCCATTAGCTGCTCATCGTGCGCTCGCACGGGGCGGCACAAAATAGGGGGTGGAAAATTTTTAATACCAGAGCCTGTAAATCGTTCAATAATATTAATAGAACAAGATATTTGTAAAAGCTTTGATATGTCCTGAAATAATTGATGTTACATCAAAAAAATTCGAAGAAGTTCATTTTATGCTCTGTTATGTAATGTATTTCATATATAATACTTTGCATTTTTCATTTCTTCTGTTCTTTTTATTTATTTTTTTGTAAATAGCTGATGTGTAAGTGGCTATGTAAGTTAATTTCTTGTATGTTTTTTTTTTCTAATTTAAATATTTTGCTAATAAACTCTGCACAGTAATTGCATCTCTATTTTCTCTATTATAGTTCTTTTATTAATGTGATTAATTAAAATAAGCGTATATAAAACAAATTAAATTCAGCTATTTATCTTTTATCTTAGAACATTCTACTGTCGACTGTAACTACTAAATATGAAAAAAATCTAAAAAGACTAAGATAATACAGGCATACAAAAAACTAGGATGAATACACAAAACTAAAAGTCTATTAGACATGTAAATTCTGGGAAAGGAAAACAAGGTACCGGCCTCAGTTAAATAGTGTAATAAAACAAAAGAGTGATTACAAGTGTTTCGCCCCACAATAAGTCATCATCAGAAGTAATATACATTTATGACACAATAGTTACATATTTAACCAATTTTGTAATCACTGAGGATCAAACTGGAAATTTTTTGTTGAATGCTACCTTAATTCAATGATTTAATGTATTCAAAGATATAATACCGCTTGCCTTGCTCACTTCTCCAATGGTTTATGTCGGCCAACGGGGGAGAAAAATCTCTAGCAGGTTTTAGGATCACTTAAGTCATGTTGACAAATGCAAGAATCACATATGACTGATACTAAATCAGTTTTTCTAGTCATTTATTTTCAACACATCACATTTTTTCTCTTTCTGAAAATGTCACAAAGGGACGGAAATTGGATTTGTTGGAAAAAATCGAGGCATCTAAAGTCAAAGAAAGACCGATTCTCTCGTGCGTAAACGAAGTTTTTAATTTTAAAACAATTTTTGAGTTTTATTCATTTGGAAGAGATTTTAAATAGAGCTACAGTTAATGCCTTTTAAGATTTAACAGGACAAGTGACCGAGCGTTATAATGCGTTGGACGAAGGAAGCATTCAATGGAATTTTCCAAGTTTTATTCTTAGCAATTTCAAAAACGTTTTACACTTATTTTATTTTTTTATTTGGAAAACATTCTTCATGTGTTTATTTAATGCTAAAGTTGAGCACGTCAGTTTTTTGAATGTTTAGATTTTTAGTTGTTTTTAGGTACAATTTTCATTCTTACATTATTAAGTAGGGTTAAGGTCCGTGAAGTTATCCCCCAAAGTATCTCCGATTCGCTCAAATTTGGTATCATTTATTAGTGCTTCGTGAGTGTTTCTTAGTGCTTTATTTGGTTTCGTTAGTGCTTTCTTAGTTTCGCATATATTAATTTTTTTTTAATTTCAAGGTCAGCCTCTAAAGTTTTTCTGATTGACCAAGATATTAACCGTCATTTACTTACTAGAATGAAATAAAAAATATTCATTCTGCAAAAAGAGTCAAAATCACACACAAATTTTCTTACCAGTAAATATTGACATGATTTCTACTTCAATACATTCGCTCGAGGAATCAATTACAAGTACCTTTTTCACAAGTTTGCAGTGCAAGAATTATCAAAATAATGTTACAATAGAAAGGGCCATTAAAAACCAGATTTGTAGAAATCCCCGATTTGGATTTTCGTGTAGAAAGCATTCCGCTAATAGTTCATGTAGCTAAAAAACAATTTATTTTTAGAGGCGGAATAATCTTTTACTAACCATGAACCAACGACACAATTGGTCATTATGCAGCACTTTGTAGGAGAAAAGATGGCTGTTTTGAAATTAATGACGACTTAAGTGAAAAAGTAAAAAATATTAATAAAGAAGCATTATTTTGTTTGCAAGTGTTATTCTACACGATATAATACCATAAATGTTATTACATTGTTACTTTTGATATGTTTTTGATTGATGGATTTTGTTATAATGAATAAAACGATAATTGGAATTCTTAACAAATTAAATAAAAAAACAAAGAAGATATCCAAAAACTGAGTTACTTCCTCAAAAATATGTTAGGTAATAAAATCAAAATATTTATGTGGGAACCTGACATTAATTAACATCGGTAGTAATTCATACCTTAATTTCTACATACCCTATATAATATTATGACTCTTGATTTAAAAAAAAGGTAAGTTTTTGAAATATTTTGCTTCAAAATTACCAAAAAAAATCCGTTTATTTTGAACATTAGTTGATACCACATAGAACTTTTTTATTCATGGTTATCGATTCATATACAAAATCTAATAAACATTAGTTTGATCAAATCAGAAAAACATTTGGGGCTGAACTTGGAATTAAAATAAGCAAATATTTCCAAAATTCAGAAGTCAATAACGAAACTACTCAACAATATAAAGCACTAATGTTGACAGTGTTGACACTTAGTTTTTGTCGATTAGAAAAACTTTGGGGGTTAGAGCTTAAAATAATGATAAGCAAATATTTATTTTAAAAATGCACCAACGAAATTAATTAAAGGACCAAAAATCAATAGCGAGGTAGTAACGAACTACGTCTAATTTGGGTCTGTCAGAAAAATATTGGGGATGACCTTGAAACAAAATAAACAAATATTTCCAAAATTAAGCATGCAATAACGAAACTAACTGAAGAACTAAAAAGCACTAAAGAACAACAAATAGTTTGTGCCGATCAGAAAACCTTTAGGGGCTAACCTAAAACAAAAGTAAGGGTATATTTACAAAAATAAGAACGCGCTAACGACACCTAGTTTAGGTCGACAGGAAAAATTTTGGAGGCTGACCTTGAAACAAAATTAATCAATATTTCCAAAACTAAGCAAGCACTAACGAAATTTCTTGAAGCACTAAAAGGCACTAACGAATGACACTTAGTTTGAACCGATCAGATAAACTTTGGGAGCTGACCTTGAAACAAAATAAACGAATATTCCCAAAATTAAGCAAGTAATAACGAAACTTCATAAAGCACTAAAGAATACTAACAAAGCACGAACGACCTAGTTTGGGCCGATCAGATAAACGTTGGGGGCTGGCCCAAAACAAAGGTAAATGTATATTTACAAAAATAAGGAAGTCCTAACGGAACTGATCGAAGCACCAAAAAGCACTAACGAAGCACTAAAGAAAGACACTTAGTTTAAGCCAATCAGAAAATGTAGGGGCTGACCTTGAAATAAAAAAATATATGCGAAACTAAGAAAGCACTAACGAAACCAAATAAAGTAGTAAGAAGCACTAACGAATGATACCAAATTTGAGCGAATCGGAGATTCTTTGGGGGCTAACTTCACGGACCTGTAGGGTTACTATTACTCAAAGTTTTTTTTAAAAAGATGTTTAAGACAAGAAGCCTATTCTGAAAAAAATGTGTTTTACTACTTTAATACCAAATTTATTAGGGTGGCAATTTCCTCTTTTGCACTAAGCGGCAAAAGACTCAGGAACGGCAGTGGCACCATTTATCTAAATGCAAATAAGTCAAAAACCGATAGTTATACGGCCCAAACAAGAGTATCTTTTCTATGAAAAATTAGACGTTCTTTCAGATTTTCAACATGTAACCATAAGTCATCACATAAAAAAAATTATTTTGATTTACATAGATAATACGGTGAAACTAGCGCCCTCTATTTTATACTATGAAAACTTTCTCAATTAATGGGAAATTCCAGAATAAAATTTAAACGTAGCTTACATAGGTATGAGGTATGTGAGCTCAATCATAATATTTTCTTCACTCTGTATTATGTGTATGTATACACATTTTTGTTTATTCATTTCGCAACTTTTCAACATTATTTTAAAATGTTCAAAATCTACGATCTTTTTAATTTAGCTCCAGACTGTTTAATTGCGTTTCTCTTTGAATTAATTTTTTATTTGAATTTTAAAAGAGGTTGTGCGAAAACTCAATTATACCTTATGGAATGATGCTTATTATTACATTATATCTTGTTCACCAAAACAGCTTAATTATTTATTGCCGTTAAGAGCACTTTTCATACACGTAATTAAACCCGTTTGTCAGATATTTACGTTTTCCGCATATTTTCTATTACTGCATACGTCGTTTTTATTTTAGCGGGAGATTTCCTGTATTAAAATCACCCGGTAATTTACTTTTCAACGCGGTAGAAACCTCATTCAAATCCGTTTGGTAGTTGCACAGAAAACCGCGGATATTCACAGATACACACGCACAGGTCGAAAACAGAACCTCTTTTTAACGCTGGATTATTATACTGAAATCTGATCTGAAGTTGTCGTTCTGGGAAAGAAAGACGAATACTACTTAAACTTTAAAATGATATCCAGGGTATGCTGTTAAAAAACAATGTCGTTATTCCAACTTCTGTTTACAAATTCAAAAATACTAATTTCATAAAATTTAAACTATTTTTTATGTTATATTTTAGCTCAAACCGGCGAGGATAGAATATTTATAACAACACCTAGGTTAGATCCTACAGGGTACCCTGCAACGTTGGGAACAATAACTAATAAAAGTAGAAATGGTAATCCAATAATAGATCCATATCCATCATGGTCTTGGCAACTAAATCCAGAAAGATGTAACTATTACCGGCTTGTATCGGTGTTCAGAATATGGGTAAGTAAGAATAATTTATTCGGTCGGTCTGAATCAAACTTAAGTAAAGTCAATTCTCGAAGCGTCCACTTTAGGTTTTTACCCCATTTTAAAAGTTGTTTTCTTAAAAATCTATCATGCGGATTTTGATGAAACTGATTTTGTTTGTTGGTTAACTGGCTTTTAATCGTTGTGTCAATGTAATGTCTAGTAGCAGTTGATAGGGATATACAGGACACAAAATGAAGTGATGTAAAATGACCTAAAAATTGCGGTGCAAATTTAAAAGAGTAACTTCCTTTTTTTTTTGAGAAATACGATGTTGATTTCTTTTTAAACACGGCCTTGTATTTTTGGTTGGTTGCTCGATACATTTTTTCTTACGTTTAGCACATAATCACAAGTGTCCGCATAAAATTAACATGTTTGCGTTATACAAGATTTTGATGAGTTTAAACTTCACTTGGAAGTCTGTTTTTAGCAGCAGTAATTTTACTTCCCTCGTAAAAAGAAAGTACTGTAATCCTGAAAAGCCACCCTTCGAGATTTTTTCAGATATTTGCGTTTCAGGGTCCCTAGATGCCGAAAAACTAATTACCTTAATTGACTTCAAATCTTGGTCAAAAATTAAGGGTCATTTGAAGATGACCATGTAACATTTTGGTAAAAATACAATATGGCGAAACAAAATGGCGGCCTAGTGAAAAGTTCAAAAATATTATTAGAAAACTCCTTATCCAATTTGTTTCAAATTGTTCACAAACATCAGGTAGTATGTTGGAATCCACTGGTAAAATTTTGGTTCGAATCCAAGATGGCGATACAAAATGGCAGCTTAAGAAAATAATTAAAGATTCAGCCTGAAAAACTACTTAATGGATTAATTTCAAATTGAGTGTAAGGGGATCGACTAGATGTGGTACTAATTCAAGATGGCGGAATAAAATAGTGGCCAACTAAAATGTTTATAATCGTGAAAAAATCACCTTCTCAGGTTTTACATATCTTCATATTTCAGTGTCCCTAAATGCCAAAAAATATGTTTTATGTCAGTTCACGGCATAGCTTAAAAACTACTTACCAGATTGAATGGGGATGAACTGGTAACATTTTCGTAAAATTCCAATATGGCGAGGCAAAATCGCGGCCTAGTAAATTTGTTAAAAAAAATTGTATTACACTTATCCAATTTATCTTAAATTTTATACAAACGTCAAGTATTATGTTGGAATCAACTGGTAACATTTTGGTACGAATCAAAGATGGCGGAACAAAATGGCGAATTAATAAATTATTTAAAAATGTAGCCTGAAAAACTACTTAGTGGATTAATTTCAAATTATGTGCCATAACTAATTGTGATATTAGGATCAACTAGTAAAATTATGGTACTAATGCAAGATGGCAAAACAAAATGACGGCCCAATAAAATGTTTGTAATCGTGAAAAAATCAGCCTCTCAAGTTTTACATATCTTCACGTTTTAGCGTCCCTGGATGCCAAAAATATGTTTTATCATTCCCATCGGTCCGTCTGACGATCTGTTGGTTTGTCTCTCAGCTTGCGGCAGAGCTTAAAAACTACTTACCCGATTGCCTTCAAATTTTAGTAAATCCCCTAATAATATTTTAGTAAAAATCCAATATGTTAAAAAAATTAGTACTAAAAAAACTAGTTATCTCGAATTTTGCACAAAAATCAAATGTTACATAGAAAGGAACTGGTAACATTTTGATATGAATCCAAGATAGCTTGTTTTGCTATCTTGGCGGCTTAATAAAATATTTAAAAAAAAATCAAGTTGAAAATACTACTTATTAAATTAATTTAAATTTTTGTGCAAGAATTAAGTGTGATATAGAGATAACAAAATGGCGGTATGCGTCAATGTAAAAACTACTTATTGAATTTATTTTAAATTATACCCAAAAGTCAAGTGTGACACAAATAGAAAGGAACTGGTAAAATATTGGTACGAATCCAATATGATAGAACAAAATGGTGCTGAATAAAAATGTTTGAATGAACAGACAGCATATGTAACACATATATACTGTGATTATGTATTGAACGAAACTAGGTCACACTTCATTATTCCTAACAAACGGAAAAAAATCATAACGGGGGTAGTTACGGGTAAAGAAAATTTACCGATTTTTTAATTATTATTAGACTTTGGTTTTGTGCCTTTAAATATATTTTAATATTAATAATAAGCATAATAATACCAATTTATTAACTTAATTATTAATTTAATTTTTGGCTCTTTAATGTTTTTATGTGTAGGGTCAAAGTTTACAGAATTAAATATCTAATTCCGTAAACTTTGGTAGAATGTCTCAAAACACATAGATAACAAAAATAAATATATAAATGGAATTCCTTGAATATTTTTGAATTATTCTTAAATTTAAACTGGTGAAATTTAAAACTCAAATAGTACTCCACCAAATGTTAATCATTTTTCACATCCCTTTTTGATACTTCTTCTGTACACTTAATAATCTAAAATTTTCTTGATAAATTCTAGGATTATTTGTTTTTAATTTTCTTCTCTTGACGCAGAACTACTACTTTCTCTACTCTACTACTCCTTAAAATAGAATTGCGCTTAAAAATTACCATGACTCTTTTGTCTAAATGAGATTTATTTTGTAATTAAAATTTAAACAAATATATCTTAAACAATTTTAAGATATTGAGTTATTTACCTATTTAGAATATTAAAAATATTTTTGAAAAAATACAAATAAATCTAGCACCAATCGAAAAGATTTTAAATGTTTGCCAATATTAATGTTAATTCTATTTTTATTAAGTTGTATTAAGTGCACTAAGAAGTTTAAACATTTTAAACCGCAATAACAGGAGTGAAAGAAAAACCTTAATGCATGAGTTACCTGTAATATTTTGTCTACAAAATCATGTTATTTATCAAACATTGTGTAATAATTTGGGACAAATTTTATCCAGGGTGATACCGTCACCACACAGTGGTCATTTTTTTACGGAAACATGACAATAAATCAAAAGCAACAAAAATACGCTAGATTCTTCTTAGTTTTTGAATAGTGTTGCCTACGAAGGCATTTATCTTGTAACAAGTTTGCGACATGGACTTAACGTCAAGTGGAATTCTTTCCGGGGAGCCACATACGAACCATGATAACAGTAACCCAATCTTAACTTATGCTTCAATAGTTAATAAACAAAACAGTCCAAAAAAGGCTCAAGCTATTGTTTTTAATACTGTTGACGGTTCTAAACTTGTCGATTATATTCTTGCAGTTGGACCGATAGTAGAACCTAAGAATATTCTATTTAAATCGAGAATATCTAACAACCGAATCTGCATCTACTTATCTAACAAAACCATAGTAGACAAATTTATAAATGACAATGAAACAATTAAAATTGGCAGCGAAGTGCTGTACGGTAGACGCTTGGTTACCCAATCGGAAAGATTAATTTTATCCAATGTATGCCCAACGATTCTGAACAACATACTAGAAGAGGAACTCCACCAAATAGGACTCAAACTTTTATCGCCTATTTCATATATACGAATCAATATACCTAATCGTGTCTTGTCGACGGAAGCTTAGAATGTGTGAGTAATTACACATTCTAAGCTTCCGTCGACAAGTTTTTATATCGCCCGCAGAAAATTACTAATAACACATGAAGAAACTCAATATCGTATTTTCTTATCCACTGGTAGTCATTGTTTTAAATGTAAATATTCCGGACATATTGCTCTAAATTGCCCCAATCTGAACAACATCCAACAGAAAATTCCATCATTGCCAATAATAACTCGAACCTAGAATATAACCCATCAACATTAAGTCAAAATAAAATAAGAGTAGAAGATCCCTATCAAAGTATAATAAAAGCAAATTATAAAGAAACAACTTCACTACCTACAGAACAAAATAAAAACAAACAAGAAGGAAGCCTCACATGAACACCAAGACAAATAGAAATAGCGCTAGGAGACCCTCAACAAACAACAAACAAACATCTAAAAGAAATCATAAGGAAATACTTACACCTCCTGCAGAACAAAATAAAGGCAAGCATGAGGTACAGTACAGAGTACAGCCAGTACAAAACCCAAAAAAAGCAAAACATGAAAAGTCACATGAAAAAAATTTAGATGAACCAGAAGATCTGTTTTTGCCATACCGAAATTTTATCAAAAATCATTCACCAGCATTTATCTTGTCATTTAACCAACTCACTGACTTATTTACCATCATCAACGGCTCAGTAAGTCCTGTAAATATAGCTTTGGAGTATACCTCTGACCTGGCAGCATTAAACTATAGAACGTATTTATCCTCAAATTACTAATCGCAATCTTAAGACCAGGTGCATCAAAATTAGGAAAAAAATTAGACATTACATCGATAGCTTAACTTCGGGCACAGAAAGCGATGCCTTTTCACAGGACACAGCTAACTGATTTCTTTGCAAATTTTTGTTTTTGCGTGCTTTTTTTTCTGTTTATTTTTACGATGGATTCTATGCTACATAGCCTAGTTTTACAATGGAATATTAACGGATATTCTTGTAATCTGGAAATGCTCTAAATGTTAATAAAAGAGGAAAATCCGACCATTATAGCTTTACAGGAGACGAATTTTAAGGAAGGAAAAACATATAGCCCTAAAAACTATAATAGATATTTAAAAAATAGAGTAGACCACAACAAAGCTAGCGGAGGAGTCTCAATATATGTTCGCAAACATCAAACTGCGAATGAGATCCCCGTTGACTCGCCACTTGAAGTTGTGGCGGTTTCAGTAGGTCTTTCAGAAAAAAGTAACTATCTGCAAAATTTACCTCCCAAGATCTAAAGATTTTAACACCCAAGATATCACTCATATGTTGGATCAGTTACCTGCTCCAAGAATTATCCTTGGTGATTTTAACTCATATAATGCAATACGGGGGAGCAAAGATACTGACAATAGAGGAAGAAATGTCTATGATGTCATAGAATCTACCAGTCTTCAGCTTTAACGTGTCCACAGGTCAATCTTCAGCTATAGACCTCAGTATGTGTGACACTTCACTTGCACTTTCTCTTCAGTGGTGGGTACTGCCATTCCTATATGGTAGCGATCACTTTCCAATAGCCATTACCGATGTCTCGGAAGCTTATGATCTACCAATTACTAAAAAATGAAACCTTAAGAAGGCCGATTGGAATCAATATCAAATATTAGTTGAAAACCATCTTAATACTCAAATACCATATCAGAATCACGACATTGATACTTTAGTAGAAAATTATACAAATATTCTTTCAAGAGCTGCATCTGAATCTATAGGAGTAATCACAAATTCGACAGGAATTCGTCTGTCCTGTCCCATGGTGGAATAATGAATGCAAAGTTGCTATTCAGTTATACAAACAAGCACTGTACAAATACAAAAAAAAAATGAAACACAAGACAACATGCTAGGGTTTAAAAAATTGAGAGCAAAGGCTAGATACACAATAAAACAAAGCAAAAAAAACTCTTGAAATGAATATGTCTCAACCCTAACTTCTTCAACTACGTCGTTAGAAGTCTAGAAGAATAAGGTGAATCTCAGATAAAAACATATTTACACCCATTAGATTAATAACCAAAGATGGGCAAAATCTAACATATGCACATGATATAGCCGATGTGTTTGCTAAAACGTATGCTTCTTACTCTAGTGATGCAAATTTTAACGATCAGTTCCTACGACTTAAGCAAAATAGGGAAAACTGTCTTCTAGATTTAGACGACCAAAATGGGTCAGTACTAGATGAATTGTTAACCCAAGATGACCTCGAAGAAAACCTAGCTGATCTAAAAGACGGAAGTCCAGGTCCTGACATATCTCAGCTGCTCTCCTACGTAATCTTCCCAAAAACGGCAAAACGTCTCTTCTCAATATATATAATTTTATATGGATCGAACATAAATTCCCAAAAGCTTGGTCAAGAGCAACTATTGTCCCAATACCCAAGCAAGAAAATAATCTATACAGTCCAGACTCATTTAGACCTATCTCACTGACATGCGTAATGTGTAAATTACTCTAAAAAATTGTTAACAAAAGATTGTTGTGGTACTTGTAACTTGTACTCCGTAAAAAAAGATCGACACAAGACAATATAGATCTGGAGTCAGAGATACATGACGCTTTTATTAACCAACAGAAATGTATTGGCATCTTCTTTGATATTAAAAGTGCCTACGATACAGCATGGAGATATCGTATTATAGAACAGCTTACTACTTGGAACGTCAACCAAAATACAATAAAATTTGTTGAAAACTTTTTACGGCATAGAAGCTTTAAGGTAAGGGTAAATAACATTACCTCAGAAGAATCAATACAAAAGAATGGCACACCACAAAGTTCAGTGCTTAGTGCGACGATTTTTTTAGCAGCAATAAATAGTATCACTAAATATGTCTCGGCACCGGTGAAATGTAGACTGTTTGCGGATGATCTTCTACTTAATATAAAAGGAAAAAATGTGAAGTCAATGACAAATATCCTTCAGGATAACATTAAATCGCTAGGAAACTGGTCCGTATCAACAGGATTCCAATTTTCCACAGAAAAATCAAAATGTATGGTTTTTTCTAATAAATCTGAAAATAATACACCACTTTTAAGAATGTATGGACACTCTCTTAGATTTTACAATACTGTCAAATTCCTCGGAGTCATATTCGATGGAAAATTATCCTGGAAACTGCACATCCAAAACGTGGTAGCCGTAAAGGACTAAATATTCTTAAGTTACTAGCAAATCGAACATGAGACGCCGATACAGATGTGCTGTTGAGGGTTTATAGGGCCTTAATCCGATCTAGAATAGACTATGGCTCTATCGAATACGACTCCGCTTCAACATCGGTGCTGAGGCTATTGAATCCTGTGCAAAACTCTGCTGTGCGACTGGCTCTTGGTGCTTTTCATACCACCCCTATTAACAGCTTGCTTTGTGAAGCATCTGAATTTCCGTTGAGTCAACGACGAGCTTACCTATCTCTTTCATATGCCATATCAATATCTGAGAATCCCAGTAACCCTGTACATAAAAACTTTCACTCAACACGTTACACTACCCTATATAATGCAAAACCACGATATAAACTTGCATTTTATGAACGTATAAACAGATATAAACATAAATACCAGACTAAAATCCCTCAACTATTCCTACAAGACGAGCTGATGCCTCCGCCATGGACTATTCCTAGACCCAATGTATTACATCTCTTTCCAAACTGAAGAAGCAAGACACCTCGCCAAATTTAATCAGGAAAGAACTTTACAAACTTCTAAATGGTTACACAGAAAGTATTAGAATCTACACGGATGCCTCAAAGTGAAGCTTCAGACGCTGCGGTGGTGACCCCTAGTGGTACTTCTAGGTTTCTCCTCAATAAATTTACCAGTGTATTCACCGCCGAGTTATATGCTATATTACAGGCACTGACTTACGCTCAAGAAAACAACTCAAAATCTTCGGTAATCCTCACAGATTCGCTAAGCTATCTCAACGCAATTAGACACCCCTCTATGCATCCTATAGGTCAAACGATTTATAGGACTCTTTATGATATACACATAAATAAAAAGAAAGTCGTCTTTATATGGATTCCATCACATGTGGGAATTACTGGAAATGAATTGGCAGACGCAGCCGCACGAGAAGCGATAAGGGACGAGAACTCCATACTTGTGCCAAAAACTATAAGCAGTGACCTTAAGGGTTTTGTAAAAACCGAGATCATGCGCTCGTGGCAAGACGAATGGAAAAACTCGCCGTCTAAACTCCCGGAGTGTAAAGACACGGTTAAACCGTGGGAGTGCAACTTACTGTCGTGAAGAGACCAAACTGTTATAGCGCGTCTAAGATTAGAGCACACGAAGTTGACTCATAGTTACATTCTTGCCAAGGAAGAGCAACCAATTTGTGATTTGTGTATTGTGCCACTGACAGTTAAACATATTCTTACAAAATTCAAAAATACAGTGCAGAACGATCCAAATACAACCTCAAAGACAGTATGCAGGAAACCTTAAACAAAGACTTAAAAAATGTTTTACACTTTCTTAAAGACTGCCACCTCTATAGTGAAATATAGTTATTAGAGCCTTAGGGTTATTAGGATAAGCTATAAGCATAATAATATATCAAACCATATTTACTCGCTAATAACGTGCGCGGTTGAAGCGGTAAAACAAAAAAAAAAGAAGTTTGCGATATAAGCGAAAAAATCTTAACTCGCTGAAATAAAGCGCAAACACCTCTAGCAAGCCACAATAAGTGAAAATTAATGATCGAATTTGACACTTGGATATAAAATATACAAATCCTACCTTTCAATAGCGGCAAACCGTAAATAATGAGCCGCCGCGCCAGTTCGTTGTGACTCTCTATGTGATTTTATTTAATTTTTTTTTCATACTTTTCATAATGCATGCATGGATGCGACTGAAATCTTATGTACCTTATATAACGATTTTAGAAAAAATCAATTACAATTTTTGCTTTATTTTTCAAACAACCTGGGTTAACATAATCATAATTTAATTGAAGACATTTTCAAAACAAAAATCTTGTTTATTTGTTCTTTTCGCAACTTTCGAGTACATACAAAAACCTAATAAGATATAACAATTCATTAGTAAACGTTTATAGTCTTCGCTGTATTGTATTTATCACGCAGTTGAAGTATCGGCAGAAAAATAGATAAATTATTCTTGTAGTGTCAGTCCATACCTACTTTTTGGTGTCAGCCTATTTTGGTCAAGATTACTTAAACACCGGGAGACGAACTGGGGTCAGTTTATAAACGCAGTTTTTCAAAATAATGAAATATTTATTATTTAGCATAAAAATGCATCTCCTACAGTAAACAATACATTGTTAGAACAGAGAGTCCCGGAACAGTTCAAACTTGTAAACGTACTCAGAAAGTTTACAGTCAGCACTATTATAATGTTGTCATAAAAAATATGATTTTTTCGTAAAAACTGAAATTTTGTGTACTGATAAATTAGGTATTATGGCTAGTCAAATTTCTCAAATAAAAGGTCAGAAAGCTTACCAAACAAAAGGCTAGAAGACATTTTCAAGGCACTAACATCCAGGCAGGTGCAATAGTGCATTAATGTGTAAACGCGCACGGTTCACTGATACACTGTGAGTGTTTTTAGTTAAAATTTCATCTTCAGAGATCATATTTATTTAAACATTAACTAGATAGGTTAATATCCTTAAAGCCGAGTCGAGACGAGACGAGATGAAGACTTAATCTCGTCTCGCCTTGTCTTGCGGCATCACTGGCAGGCTTCCTTTAGAATTTTGGCAAATAGTCATTGTCCCTAAATACTTTGGTCGTATATATTAGAACAAAAACACCGAAATGGATGATTTATAAATATCTCTCAGCTTCTATTTCGAGCTTTCGTTTCCGGAAGATCTACGTAAAATTGAGTCCATAACTTCTACCAAAATTTAGAATGACATCCACAGAATAAAATAAAACTAAAATAATATGGAATAAGAAAAAAATGTTTTGTTTATATTTTTGTTAACACATAATTGTTAATTGCAAAATAATAATTTATCAAATATATAAACGCATTTTGTGTAAAATACCTTCATTATTTTGATACGGCGTTTAAAACCTTTATTAATCCAACGCAGTGACATTGAAAAGTAGAATACAAATAAATGGTACTCAGGCAACCGTCAATCACACACTATCAATGTATGAATAAAATATGAAGTAGGCTGTATTTTCCACATGGAAAACGACCAATGACGAATTAATTTGAACCGTGAGAAATGAATTCACAAACCATACAAAATAAGTCATTTTCACACCCTACTGGTTGCTTTTCAACGTTTTCATTACAGTCGTAAAAACAATTTAAGGAAAGAGTAAAAGCAATTTGAAAATGAATTTTCATGGTTTATATACTTCAGAGTCGAGAATATATAATATATAAATTTATTATCGTTTCAGGGCGATGCTTAATGCTTCTTAATAAATTTTCTTCCAAATATTTTCTAGTTCTGAAATAAAAAAGAATTTTCACAACTTGATGAACTAAAAAATGATATATTTTTTTATTATCCCATGCTATTGATAATGGATTATCTGGATCAGGGTGTTAAATGACGAGACACAATTTTAAGTTGGCAACGGATCGAAAAATTTCTTTTTGCAAGACACTATAATAGGGAACATAGATCTTAAAAATAGGTAAATTTCCTTTACTCGGAACTTCCTTCGTTATGAATATTTCCTTTTATTAGGAATCGTGAAGCTGACCCAATTTAGTTCAGTACATAATTATTTTGGAACACATATATACTGTCTTTTCAAGCATTTTTATTTTTATTGGGCGACATTTTGATCTATCATATTGAAATCATACAATTGTTATTCCAGTTTCTGTCTATGTCACACTTGATTTTTGGTCATCATCTAAAATAAATTCAACAAATAGTTTTTACATTCGTAGGTAATCAACGGATTGTCGTGTATGAAATATGTGATTTCTAAGTATGATTATTGTTAGGTTTAAAAGCCGTTTCCTCCATTTCTCTGTTTTGTAGTGGCTGTATGCTACCCCAGCAAAGCAAAAAAATAGCTTTTGCATTGACACACACCGCGATTTCGTTACCCCATCTATTTATCCCTATATCACATATAATTTTGCAGCAAAATTTAAGGCCAACTGAATAACATTTTTTTCGCTGATTTAAAAAAAATATATTTGGCCACCATTGTGTGCCGTCATCTTGAATTCGTATCACAACTTCACCAGTTTATCTCTATATCACACTTAGAGCTTGCATAAAATTTGAAATCACATCTAGTAAGTAGTTTTTTCAGGCTGATTTTTTAAATTCTATTAGGCCGCCATTTTGTTTTGCTATCTTATACTCATACCAAATGTTACCAGTTTCCCTTTCGTTCTTATGTAATACTTGATTTTTGTGCAAAATTTGAGGTAAATTGAATAATTAATTTTTTAGTAACATTTTCTAACGTTTCACTAGGCCGCTATCTTGTTCAGGCATATTGAGTTTTTACAAAAAGTTCAGCACCATATGATGAGTAGTTTTTAAGCTATGCCGCGAATTGACAGACAGACAGACAGACAAACCGGCAGTCGAACCGATGGAATTGCTAAATCATTTTTTTGACATCTAGGGACGCTAAAACGTGAAGATATGTAAAACCTGAGAGGGTAATTTTTTTCAGATTACAAAAATTTTATTTGGCCGTCATTTTGAATTAGTACCACAGTTCTACTAGTTTATCTCTATACCACAATTATTTATGGCACAAAATTTTAAATTAGTTCATTAAGTTGTTTTTTCCGGTTGAATTTTTAAATATTTTGTTAAGCCGCCATTTTGTTCCGCCATCTCGGATTCGTAGCAAAATTTTCCAATTACTACATAATCAAAAATTCGAGATAAATTAGATAAGCACCTTTTTAGTAATAATTTTTTTAACATTCCACTAGGCCGCCAGTTCAACTCCATACGACACTTAATTTTTAACTAAAATTTGAGCTTAATGAGAAAGTAGGTTTTTAGCAATGCCGCAAACAGACGGACAGACAGCTGACAGATCGACGAAATCGATTAAACATGTTTTTCGGCATCTAGTGACCCTGAAACGCAAAGATCCGAAAATATCTCGGAAGGTAATATTTTCTCGATTACAATTCTTCCCTTTTACGAGGAAAGTAAAAACGTATACCATATACATGATAATGTTTTCTTTATTAACAATCTTATGTGGAATGTGGTTTAAAATTATAAAAAAAATGACCGAGCATTGAATATTTTTCGTAGCATAAATTAAAATGAATAAACTTTGTATAGTCTATTTATTGTTATATATATATATATATATATATATATATATATATATATATATATATATATATATATATACTATTTTTTACAATCTGTATTGAAAAGTCATCTGAAAACTTTATCTTTCCAAGCAAAACGATATGTTGGTCGCCCCTTTTTTTAACCGTTATGTTCTTTTGTGTTATTCTATTGCAGCAAAGGCATTTTATTTTTACGAACTTTGTTTTGAAGTAGGTTGTACTGTTCGATTATATTCTGTATTGACCAACAAATCTTAAAAAAAGGGAGAAAGAAATCTCCTTTTCTCGGGAATATCGTTTTAAACTTCTGGTGTTCAGGGTATAATCAAATAGAAACGACTTTTTTTTAACACATATTAACGCTTTTATTAGACTTTTATAAATAATCAATTTTAGAAGTAACAGAAACGGGAAAAAGAGGAGATAACTAGCTTTGTCGAGAATATTGTTTTAAGTGTCTTGACTTCGCGTTTTTACGATAATATGGAATAAAAATTAACAATTTGAAAAAATACTTTATTAAAAGTGGAGACGAGGGAAAACGAGATTACAGAAAAAATATACGTGTCTTTGGACAACGGCCGATATATCCATGAATTCAAAAACATTTCCAAAATACACGTATTTCCCGATATTTAATCTCGTATTTTTTGAGGTAGCACTAATGAACTTTAAATAGGTTATAGAATTTTCCTTCTGAACGAATAAGAAACCTGATAATTTTGTGTGAGGTTAAGTTAACTACGTATCTCGTCTAATTAAAAAAAAAACGACATCCTGTGATTAAACTTGAGAACTGAATCATTTAAGTAATTTCTTTTTTTTAACACCCCTAAGCGCTGTACTAGAAATCGTTTCATCTGCTGTATTTATTTAGAATCTTTGAATAGTCCATAGTAATTCACCGATTTGAGAAGAATAAATGTAGAATATTTATTACATATTCATATATTATAAACTGTTTAACATATTAGTTAACATTGTCAGTTTTATTATTTTTCAGGCAGACGAATGCGATAGGCTTTGGGTAATTGATGATGGAATTATAGGAAGGAATTTTACTTGTACGCCCCAAATACTAGCCTTTGATCTAAAAACGGTAAAATTACTGGTAAAATCATATAATTTTAGTAAGTTAACAAGAAAAAGTTACAGCTACAACAAACTTAACAGAAAATATCAATACTAAATTGCCGCGAGAGTTTCTTAATAGGTAGGTACTCTCAAACCAAATAAAATATATTTTGGCATTAAGATTTTTTAACGTTCAGGTAAAAATTAAAAATTGACAAATATTATTTCAAGAGGATTGGGTATTTTTATTACACAGTTTTATGTGCATATGTGCGTTTTTAACCATTTTTCTAAAAATATATTTAGATAGATCAGCGAAAATCTATTACGGTACTTAATAAAACCATTTTGACATAGTTGATAATTATTAATTTCACTGAATGAATATTTTAGATGTGGGAGTGAATTATTGGATATCATAAACAAAAAATGTTGCCTCTTTCGATGGTTTTATTAAAATATTCACAACTAAAAAATAAGACGAAGAAATTATTTTTCGAACAAGACATCATTAAATTCTTATTTCAGGTTATCTGTTTGAGGTTTAAAATAAAGCCTTTATAAACGCCGGGAGAAGTTCAGAAAATCGGTAGAACCAGCATTGCAGATCGTAGGTCAAAATGATTTCAACTAAGTTGATAGCTCAATGGTAGCACGATTTTCAACATTTACCAATAAAAATATTTTAAATATTTCTTAAAATACGTTTTTGTAAAAAAATATTACTTTTTTATTATAGAGGGCCTAATAGGTACAATTATAGCACTCATTTCATAGATGTTTAAGCAATTTGAAACCCTCCTACCTACACACCTCTGCAGGAATAAATAGCCCAACAGACGAGTATTTTTTTTTAAACCTCATAACTCTTTAAAAAAATGACTGAAATCAAAATATTATACACAGGTCGATAGATAATTTTGTCGTCAATGATGTAGCTATTCACAGTTTTAAAAATCGTTCAAGGGTTTAATATACGGGATGTACCTCAGTTAATTAAACTAACGTATTTAATGGATATTACAATTATATCGGGTCTTGTTAAAAAGTTATACAGAAAATATCAAAAATTTTATAGTAATTTTAAATTACTGATATAAAACGGTGACCATTATTTTCGCAACATAGGGGAATGTTTTTGATTATTGATTTCTTTACTTTTGATGAAAGTTGGTGCATAAAGAAAAAATTGTTTGGACAGTGGTAAACTTTAGGTTAGATATATAGATGAGATATATACCAGGCAAAAGTGGGGTTGATGACGAATTATCAAAAAAAAAAAAATTTGAAAAGTGCTTAGAATTAAATTTTTAAAAATCAAATACAAATTTTCAGAATCAAAACATGCTTTATCATAAGTATATAGTACTTGTTAACAAAGCATAAATCGTTCTCAAATGTCAAGAGCAGTCAGGTCATTTATGTAGAGAAGCAATGTATTGGGCCCAGCACAGAGCGCTGAGGTACTCCATGTCTGAGTAAAGCAAGGATTTGATAACTTTATTTCTAGATGAAACTATTTGTTTTCTGTCAGAGAGGTAAAACTGAAACCATTTAACGGTATACTCCCTCAAACCATAATGGCAGAGTTTCCCCAGCAATATTCCGTTATCCACACAATGAAATGCCTTGGAGAAATCACAGAATAATATCGACATATCGCCTTCATTCAAGCTTATACATATAAATCTTCTAAAAAGCCAAATATGACATCATTTGTATTTTTGCTCAAAATACTATGTTTATTTAACTTAACTTATTAACTTCTTAATAAGCTTTTGTATGATTTTTGAGAATGATGGTAATAAGAAGATCGGTCTAAAGTCTCCTGGATCTTTAAAATCTCCTCCTTTATATATTGTAATGACAACAGCTTTTTAAACAAGGCGGAAATGTTCCATGAATAAAATAATTATTTATCGCATCCACCAAAATCACTAGTGCATTATCAAGCAGAATCTCGAGTACTCTTACTGATGTCTCATTCACACCCTATTACTTTCCATACTTTATTAAACTGAATTTTTTTTTTAATTTGACGATATTAGTATGGCTTAAATAAAATAAAGTAAATACATTAATATGACTCAAGTAAGATAGGAGATTAGTATAATAATGTATGTTAACTTCTCCGCAACTGTAATTTCATTATTATTTTTTGAGTTATAACTACTTTTAAGTTCGTTGATAATGTTCCAATTTTCTTTGGTCTTGTTATGTGCCTTATTTACATTTGTTTAGCAATATTTATAACTCGCCTGTTTATTTTTCTATAGGTATTAAAATAAATATGAAAGTTTTAATTAGTTGTATATTTTCGGATATTATGTAAAGCACTCAAATTTTTAGAAGATTTTTTAACGGTATTTAAATTAAATTTTAGGCACTTTTTCTAAATAAAATGTATCATCTAATCCCACTTTTGACCTGGCCATGTCCGGTTTTACTTTTTTTTTAACAACCTCTATGTCTGACCTAAGGTTTAATACTGTTAAAACGGGTTTTCTTTATGCACCGATTTTTATGAAGAACAATATCTTAAATAGAAATAAACAATAAAAAAAATTCGAATAAGTTGCGCACATTATGACCCATATTGTATATGACATTTCATTTGAAAAACAAACATTTTTACACATTTTAGAATCAAGTAATTTATTTTTATAGTTTTGCGAAATTTTTCAATTGGAATGGAACCCAACAAAAAAAACCTATATATCATGTTGCCAAGGTTGCAACCTTGTCATATAAAGTTTTTTTTTTAATTAAAAATTGCGGAATGTGTTAAGACTTTCTAAAGAAGGATATTCTAATAGAAGGATAGAGTTACCCAATGTTGCACAGCAAACAATAAATAATGCACTAAGGAGGTTTAGAGATACAGATAACATTCTGTACGCCAATCATTCCTGCAAGAGAGCCAAAATAAATTTAACACTGAAGGGGGTCAATTGTTGGTAATGTTATATAACGCAACAGGCGTTGAGACAACAGCACAACAAATCCCAAGAAGGCGACATGAGCTTGGTATTTGGCCTATGAAGCGTGCATACGGCATCGGTGAGCTAGAGAGAAATGAGAAGAAGTACATCAAAAATGAAGATTGAAAGTCAGCAGATGGCATGATAGGCGAACGGAATTGGTAGTTCTTCCGGCAGATACACTAATTTAATATATAAATTAATAAAATTAAAAAATTATCGAAACTCTACCTTGAACTTTATTTATATAAACCTAAGATTTTATATGCTCTAATCTGTCATAATGTGCTCCCACATAGTATGTGTTGCTTTTGGAAAGATTGTCTTACGGAAAGGGTCTCCGAACATAGGACGTGATATTTCAAGAAAAAATGTCGTTAACCCTTCAGCTCTAATTGAGTATGCTAGACAGACAAGACTCACTTTTGATTTTGAAAATTTTGAGTTTATATCACATTAAAATAGCTATCAATAAATAAAAGGGCTGACACTAAGGGGCTAAATAACTCATATTTTAAAATATTAAATACATTTTCTTCGTTTTTCAAAAAACCAACTAACCAACAACTAAACCTTCCTTTGCAAGAAAACTAGACATTTTATGCTTTAAATAGACATAATAATAACTACAAAACGACCAGATATATTTATACTTTTCTTCCCTTTTTTTACGATGTTTTTATCTTAAACCGATACCAAATATTTATATTCAGTGGTGTTTCGTAGACCGTGAAATCCTGTCTGTATCTGTTAATGTATCTTGTTCTACGTTTATACAGAAAAACTTTAAGTCGAGAAAGGCGTTTTTCTGGTGAGTGTTTATCATTTCTTTTCATTAAAGTTTGTAAATTATTGACTTTTGTGTTGGAATTACGGTGGCCGGAATTTTTTTGTTTATATATTATTATTTTTTATTTGAAAAAGAAACATGAAATTATTTATATTGATAACACATTAATTTATAAATTGTCCCATATGCTTCTATTTATATTAAAGCCCTGAGGAAGCCTTTATCAAAAAAAGCGAAACGTTGGTAATAGAAAGTAGTCTTTCATTCAAAAACTGGTTCTGAACTGGTCATCTATCTAAACTGTATAGGGTACCACCACTTTTTCTTTGTTTCTAATAATGTTTGGTATTATTTAAAATACAAATATCTCGGACACGGTTGGATTTAGCGACTTAAATTAGAAGTATCTTTTTTATACAAAATTAATCGAAGCATAAGTTACATTTATCAATTTTCAAAGATGCCCATATCAAAATGTTATCGCTCAATAATGGTGAAAAAATTTATAATTTGTACATATTCTTAGGAAATCGTGGATTCATGAAATAAATAAAAAGGGCCAGCACAAATGGCAAATTTTTTGATGCTAGTAGCTACAAGATTTTAAAATTTAGTTTAATAAGTCTGTCTAAACTATCACATAGAAAATGGCGCCAATGCGCTTTTTCAATATGCTCGTTCTGCGACCAACGCGGCCCTACAATAAACACTTCTGAAAAATTTCATAAAAATTGACAAAACCATCCTGAAGTAATCGATGTATGTACAACATAGGGAAGACTTGAGATTATCTTCCTTTATATGACAACAGTTTAAACTGGAGGATAATTGAAAATTGATATTAAACCTGTGTTAATTTCTTTTAAGAGTGTTTATTATATGATGTCTGTTGATAGAGATGAACATGAAAAACGTTCATTCGATGTTGTATTACCTTATATACTTATTTGTCAAGTTAATAGTTTATTGACGCGAAAACTGTAAGCTTCTGTTTTTACTGTTCTTCAATAAACAGTGAAACATTTACATTTCTGCCTAACTCTTTATTTTCTATTTCTTTATATATAGTTCCTGTTTAACTGATTATAATAATTTAGATTGGTTAATCTTTGTAATCTTGCAGCAGTAGGATTAATGTATTGTCACCCATGTCCGTTGTGTTATCTGAGTAATCAAATATAGTTTAAATTCTGAGTAAGCGGGTTTTCTGGCAAGAAGGCGAAATTTTCTGAAAGCGTCCGATGATGACCGATGTGGTCTGGAATTTGTAGACTGGCTAGATCCGGATCGACCCGGAAGAATTCCTATAGAGTGCTCCTCAGAAGGTCGGAACTTTCCGAATGTCGACACATGCCTTTCGGTCAAGTGTGGGTTATATAATTTAAAACAACGTGTTTCATTCCTTTCGGAAAAAGTATTTTGCTGTCTGAGCCGATACCGGTTGATTCCCAGGATCAGTGTGGCTATATAAGTTTTAGATTTTGATTTTAACGATTGACGGTAAATCGCCTCATTTTCGTAAAATCAAGGCAAGCGTTTCACAAGATTCAGTCATAACAGTGATCTTAGGCCAATGCAATTACGGTTTGAAATGAAACCAATTATTTAGAAGAGTGGCAGGTAGCAATCAGTAGACTTTACTTGTCATGTCAACACACTAAAAAATCACAAACAATTCGATTGTTGCATACTATAAAATATGGACTATCATCTTAAGTTAATTTTTTTCTTTGCAAACTAAACATTTTTGAAATACTATTTTTTGAGTATTTTCAAGGATAAAAAAAAGTTCGCGTATATCCCCAATACAAAATTTTTTTAAAGAAAACAATCAGTTGAAAGCAACGATTTGAAGAAAAATAATATTTCGAAAATAAGCTTTAAGTGTTTATTTTTTTATCATTTTTATTGCTTTCATAATATATCTACCTTATCTCCAAAATAATTAATTGGTTAGTTAAAGTTCAAAAACTAAAGAGTAGATACTTTTTATTTAGATATATAATATTATACATACGTTTTACAAACATCAAAAATCTGTTTTCGTCCGAATCATATTCATCGTCCGAGTCAATATCAGATGCTTTAAGCTACCTACTCACTATCTGGTCCGATTCATATGAATGAATGAATGAATGGTCAAATATTTCATCCACACTAATCACCAATTTAAAACTTTCGCATGAATTTCATGCGTTTTTAATGTTTGAAAATACACAAAAAAACCAAAGATTTGATTCGGACGAATGGTTCGCAGAGGTCAGAGCCTACTTGATTATCTGCCTAAAAGACGGAAACGCTGCGCAGCGAAATGAAGGGATAAGCAGGACCCTCCACACGGTCGAATGAACCAATGGACGAACTGACGAATAGTGGGTAGCTGGCTTTATTGTTGCGTGATATGCCATTGTACATTTGAGGTTTGATTTTGCACAAGTACAGAGTTTATTGTAACCCGATGCGCAATAAATTATTTTTAATACAAAGCTGAGAACTATTGATTTGTTTGTGGTCTTTTAGACCAGATAGCATGTGCTCCCATTCTTTCTATTCCTAATATTTTGAAAATGATAAATCAGAAGTTATGTTTTTTGGAAAAACGACATGTTGGTAGCAAATAGTTAACTCGCAGTAATGAGTAATACCTTGACGAGTAGTTTCAATTTATTTTTGGTATTTCCATTGGGATTTTCGCCAAACTGCGTTTGCCGGAAAAAGTGCTTCATTAAATCGGTCACCAGCATTAATTAAGTCTGCCTTTGTCGCGGAAGTATTCAAGAATATTGAAATAAAATCTCCCGGCAACGGTTTTTTTCTATAAAAACAAGTTGTTGTATCACAACCTGGCGTGGCATTTAGAGTCCTTGATGTCACTTAATGCTTACTGCATTTCGCTTTTTTGGCAATTCTGTTTTCCGGTTTGCGGCTTTTCCTGGCTGTAACATAATTACACCTCCTTTATGTATAGGGTGTTTGGCGATATTTTAAACGGTGTCCTTTAGACTTTATTATTTGAGTTATAAAAAAAAGTTTTAGGATTTTATGGGAATCGTTAGAATTTACAAAAAAGAAAACAAACAAAAGACGATCGGAAGGACCAAATGAGCATCCAATTGGTTTTGAAATGAGATACCTTGTATATTATTGTTTCAACACATGGGTCTCTTCCTGCTGATTATGAATATATCAAGTTTGATACCTTTATCTTCAAAAACAACCGATAAAATTGACAAAAACCCTGCAATAACAAGTAATGTGTAAGAGAGGGGCGGAGAACACTCTACTACATAGTGGAGTTAATGGGAGTACATGTACATGGGGGCCTAGTGAAATTAAAAAAAAAATATTATGAAAAAGTTACTTGTCGAATTTATTTCAAATTTTAGCGTCGCTAGATGCCAAAAAACATGTTTTATCAATTCCAATACGGCTGAACCATGTCAGTCTTTGCCTACTCCGTTGTTCCGCATATATTTCCTAGATATTAAGTTTCTAAATGGTTTTGGTTAAGAAACCTTTTGATGTTATGTTACAGTGGTGTGGGTATTTGGGGTTAGGGTCAAGTAAAAAAACAAAAGTCTATTTATAAATAGGCCACGTTTCGCAACTTTATTGTTGCATCCTCAGAACACATATTGATTCTATATCCTGCATGAAACCCATATTATCAGGCTCTACCCACTCCGTTGGTCCGCAGATATTTTCTAGATATTATGTTTTTATGGTTTTCGTTAACGATCCTCTTGGTATGTTAAAGTGGTGTATTATTTTGGGTTAGGGTCCAGTAAAGAAACAAAAGACTTTTTTTAAATTGTCGACGTTTCGCAACTTTATTTTTGCATCCTCAGGACACATATATAGATTCTATATTCTCCATCAAACCCATATTAGAAGTCTTCATCTACTACTTGTTCCGCAGATATTTTCCAGATATCAAGTTTCTAAACGGTCTTCGTTAACGATCCTCCTGTTTTTATGTTAGAGTAGGTAAAGACTAATAACATGGGTTTCAATTTAAGATGGCAAAACAAAATGTAGGCCAAATAAAATTTTTAAAAAACCATCGTAAGAAACTCTTGTTCAATTGACTTTAAATTTTGCAGAAAAATTAGATGTAAAAATGGAATAAACTGGTACGAATTCAACATGACGGTACAAAATGGCGGTATGTGTCTATGTAGAAACTACTTATTGAATTTATTTTAAATTATGAAGAATGAAAGAAAATTATAAAATATTGGTAGGAATCCAATATGATGGAACAAATAAAAATGAAGACACTATATGTAACGCATATATAGTGTAAATATGTACTGAACTAAATTGGGTCACACTTCACTACTCCTATCAGATGGAAAAAAATTATAACAAGGGAAGTTCCGGGTAAAAAAATGTACCGATTTTTAAACATTAATTTTATGTGTTATTAATTTATTTCTATTATAATATTTATACTAGTCTTTATTTTTCGAAAGTTTATTTACGTAATCTATAAAAAAATCAATTACGACACTTAATATTTTCATCCATAAAAAAGATGTCTTTATTTTAGAAAATGTAATTTGACCTGATAGTTAGGCCCCATTTTGTTTTCCAAAATGGAATTGAAAACATTTTAGTTTTTTGCAAATTCTCAACTTATTTGGATACATTTTTGATACTAATATTTTAAACATAGGGATCTATTTTATTTCAACAAAAAGTTTTATCAGTTTATCCCTATGCTACACTTCGTTTTTGTACAAAACTTCAACTCAACTGGATAAGTAGTTTTTTTATACTCATATTTTAAACATTCCAATAAACCGCCATTTTGTTCCACTGTACCATAACGATCCATCACCAAAATGTTACCAGTTTATCCCTATCACACTTGATTTTAGTGTAAAATTTAAAATTAGCCGAATAAGTAGTTTTTAAGACCAATTTTATGAAGACTTATTAGACCGCCGTTCTGTAACGCAATCTTGGATTCATACCAAAACGTTGACTAGTTTATCTCTATATAATACTTAATTTTTGTGCAAAATTTGAAAACAATCGATGAAGTATGTATTACACTGTTTTTTTTTTGTTAATTTTATTTAGCCGCGATTTTGTTCCACCATCTTGGATTTGTTCCAAAATTTTACCATTTCATTTCAGCCCATATCACAACCAATTTTTCTGTAAAATCTTGGGTAAATCGGATAAATAATTTTTTAGTAATTTTTTTTTAGTATATTGATAGGTCGCTATTTTGTTCCGTCATATTAGATTTTTACTAAAATATTACCGTGTCTCGCCCATATAACACTTAGTTCTTTATCAAATAAGAAAACATATTTTTGGCATCTAGAGTCCTTGAAACGTGAAAATCTGAAAACAATTTCGTTGGGTCATTTTCCGCGATTATTTGACATCTCCTAATATACAACTTAAATAGTTTTGAATTTATAGGCTTACATTATTTTACATGTATCTTGCTAATTACCTTAATTAATCAACACCCCTTAAGTTAATTATATTAATTATTTATTATACTTAAATAAAGTGCTGATATTTCAAAGCCATTATATCTAATTAATGGCTGTGATTAAATTAACAGCTCATTTACTGGTAGGTAAAATATAAAAAATCCTAGCCTTCGCATGCATATACCTACTGAAAATCTTATGTTTTACATATCACATTCTTAAAACATTTATAAGTAACGATAGCTGATATTCATTATTATGGAACAAGAAATCGTGAAAATTTTGTTTTAGATAACTATGTTTACAATAACTTCAAAAAACCTCCAAACTTTAGGAGGACCTCTTATTTAGCTTTTAAAACTAAATTAAAACAAATCTTATTAAAAGAAGCAGAGTTTATAGACTTTTGAATAGTAAACTTTATGTTTTATACAGTTTGTTTTTATTCATTTTTTATGAAGTGTTTTGTTTGTTTATATACATTTCTTTTTTGATTTGTCCTATACAATGTAAATTGTTTTTATCAAAGCGTCAATAAAATTTGAATTCAAACCAAACATTTTTAACCCAAGCCACAGTCTCCTGACTTCAAACTAAGAACTTTGTTCGCATCTTTACTTCCAGAGTATCCTGATTATAGAATCTGTTGCTAACAAAGATTTTTCTTTCTGAACATAATATGCAAATCTTAACATTCTGCACCAATAAACTCTGTCTTTTTTAAGGAATTCAAGGTACCTAGCAATTAGTTCTTATGCTTTCATGAATGAAATGAAAAAAAAACCAACATCAAATTAAATTATTCATCATAATATATGCTAGAAAGAATTTAAAATTCTACACAGTGGTAGATTCTGACCTGGATTGGTCCTGCGAAAAGGAATATGAAATAGTTCTTGAGGCCTAAAATGTCTGCTGAAAATATTAAATTAAACACACAAGTAAATCTGTGGGGCGAATGCAAGATCTTTCATTAACTTAAATGACATAAGCAGATGGGTATTGCTATGCCTGAGCTGCATCGACAAAATATTAACTCGTCTCATAATATCAGTATAATTCCTATCTATAATATCGTGATTCAGTTTAAAACCGAGATGACACCCAAATCCCTGATCTCTGAAACTCTTTTTTAAACTAACATTTCGGAATTGGTAATTTCAATTAATTATGTTTCTGTTTTTGATATAGGAGAATATAATGTGTCTATGTTTAAAAAAAGACTTCTCAACTCGGAGTAAACAGAAAATCGTTCCAAGTCCTTTTTCATTTTCGGGTCATCCGGTGTTTGAATAGTGCGAAACAGTTTTAAATCCTCAGCGTAAATGAGGAATTTTTTTAAACAGCTTGAAATATATATGTATGCATAGGATGAAAAAGAGAACACCTAAACGGCTAGCCTAAGAAACACCGGAAGGAACCCGAAACGAATCAGAATTACCACTGCGTGAAACCGATCTTGGGGATATGACCATGTCCATCTTAAGACGCAGTTAGTTATTAATTTCAGAAAGGCGATCAATTAGTTTCCGGTGATCAATTTTGTCGAAAGCATTACTGAGTTGGTGTAAATTTCATCGACCTGGATTCTTTTGCTCATATGACAAAAATTCTACGAAAGAAATTAAATTTGTCTCGATTGATCAAGAAGCCAGCTGTTCAGATATAATTATATATGTTTAAGATATTCCAAAACTTTTTTATATATGATCTTTTCAACTAACTTACCTAGAACCCCTAGCTTACTAACAGGTCTATAGTTATTCATAGCGTATTTGTTTCCATTTCTAAATATGAATATTTCCATTTTGATGGAAAAACCACGCTCTCAATAAACCTTTTTACTTTTTTTAGTCAAAATAACTGGGATATTATCACCGCCCATAAACGTTTTTGAATCAAGGGAGTCAATTGTGAATGACTCAAACAAATCTATTGTTATCCCCGGAGTCTAATATATTCAGGATAAATGAACCTGAATATACACACAACAGGTATTAAAACATCGAGAAAAAAGCACAAGAATCTTGTTACAGGTGCTGGCAGACTGAGTCTCATAAAACATAGAGGGGAATGTTCACAATACCACAGAGGAAATAGAGATAAAAAGAGGAATCTTCGAGGGTAACAGCCTCAGCCCCTTGTGGTATTGCTTGATACTAAACCCATTAAGTAGAAAGCTGGAGCCGAGTGATTATGGATAAGTATACGTACGTATGAGTAGACGTCCTGCTGTAAAAATATCCACGGGCTAGTTTTGGCTAGTTTTGATGGACTGATCTCCCCACTCAGTGCAAATGAGAGATATGAATATCTCGGCCTGCACCAAGTTTTGAGTATCGAACATACTACCACAAAACAACAACTAGAAGAGGCTTGAAGAAAAAGGTTAAACACTGTCAGAGCACAAAACTCTACTCAGGATCTAAAGTGGCAGCAATCAATTGGTAAGTCTTACCGCTGATAACGTACAGTTTCGGAATTGTATGCTGGAGCAACACGGAGCTAGAGAGGCTTCAACAAAACTAGATTACACCACCCTAAGCGAAGCACCTGAAACAAAAACTAAAAATTATCATCAAGAAAAGAAAGAAAAGAAGAAGAACTGAATGTGGAGATTATATGCGACCCTAAATTTCTCGGAATCGGACATGGAATATTCAGCTCTCTATCTTACATAGAGAAAACTCATGAAGGAAATAGAGGGATTCATAAGAACTATTCAAGATCAGGTTATAGCAACAAATTATAATTAAATATTATAACAAAAAACTATAGAAGGTATATCTTGAAGCCTTACCCAATGACCGATGTAGACTCTGCAATAAGTACTCAGAGACCGTACGACACCTGACAGCTGGATGTTCCTATCTTGCTCCACTAGAACATAAAAATCGGTATGATGAGGTTGCTAAAGTGCTGCACTAATCACAATCACAATCTGTAAAAAATTCAAAATAATAAACCAAGCAACACCATATTACAAATACCTACCTGAAGACTTAGCCGAGAAAGAGTAAATCAAAATATATTGGAACAAATCAGACATAACAGAGAGTGTCATTGCATAAAATAGGCCGGATTACTTTTTAACAAAAAAAGAAAAATATGCGAGAATAATAGACATAGCAATATCAGGAGACAATAACATAAAGGAGGCAAGAAACAACAAAATAAGAACGTACCTGGATCTCGCGCATGATCTAAAAGCCATCCGTTCGTTATTTCAGCACATGGAATTGTCGAGATAGACACTAAGTCCGGGCTCGAAAAATTGGGATCGATAAAACCGCAAAAGGAGTACTTCGCACATTTAGATCAGTCCGAAGAGCTCTCACCCACAAGTGAAGCGTTGGCTTATTGAAGAGTCCCATTTTGCCCATGACATTTGAACCGACTACGGTTATGATACAAAGAAACAATAAAATAATAACAATAATAATAAAATAACAATTGTAACTAAATAATAATAACAATAACATAATAATAATAAAAGTAAAATAATAATAAAATGACTTATATTAAACCAGACAGACCCCGAATTTGTGCAAAAATTAACAGTACAAAGAGACAAATGGAGGCAAAGTTTTAAAGCGGATGGGGCCCGACTTCGAAGGTTTATCACTTATCACTACCAGAAGAAAACTGCAGAACAGGGAATTCATTCAAAAACCAGAAAGAGCATTACCGCTCATTAAGCCTGGAACACAATGCAAATCCTAAAACATTTAAGGGTAAACCTAACCTATAAAAACGAAACTTAAAAAGGAAATATACAATTGTGGCACCAAAATAGGTGAAATTTTTGACGTTCGCACCAAATACAACCGTTTAAAAGCTATCTTCCCAAACAGTATCTAACAAGACAGCAGAAACATATAAAATAAAACGTTGAAGTAAATGTGTGACAAAATGTGGATTGCGGTACACCCATTAGAAAAGAAAAACGAGGATTCTTCGATTGAAAGCGTATATGTCAAAGAAAGATTTCAAAAATACTGGCAGAATATCTAGTTAAATTCAATAAGTTATAATCGAACTACTAAATGGGTGCAAAAAAATAGAGAAGGCCAGAGAAAGCTTACCCCCGATGGGCGGAACCGTATTCACCGTTGATGGCGTAAACGTATCTCTATGGAAGATGGCGAATTGAAAATCCCTTGGGCCAGATCAAATCCATAATTTCTGGTTAAAATCATTCAAATATTTGCTTTCTATTCTGGCTAGATGTTTTAATCAAGTATTAAAAAGACCAAATATATCCCTATGTCTCCCACTAGTGGCACAACAGTTATACTCTTTGAAAGGAGGAATATTGGATCCTAAAAATGTTCAATCCAGTGGTTTATAAAACTCCGGCCAAAATATCATTACAAAGGAACAAGAAGGATATAAGAAGGTGGTAGAGTTATAACGAACAGTTAACCATTGCTGCTGTTTTAACGAAGTAAGCGTACTGAAAGCATACAAACTTAAATATGTGTTACATCTACTACAGCAAGGCGTTCGAATCTGTGTCATAGAACTGGCTAAAGAAAGTGCTAGAAATGTATAAAAATTATTCTAAAATAAAAGCAACGGTAATATGGCGAAGCAGTTGGTAAAGTCAAAATAATAAAATGTATCTTCTAGAGGCACTGGCTTACTGCATTATGTTATATCTTAACGCTAGACCTCTAGTCATTTTTTTTAATAAAACTCTTGAGGGTACCTATTGGATTTAAGGGATCGATTCAGACTTAACTATGTTTATCTTCGACATTAAAATGTATTCTGAAACCAAAGAACACATGCACTCCCTCACAACGACAAATACGTGTGACAGGATCACTGAAGAGATTCCCCAACCGCGACCAGAGGAAACTTACAAATATTTGAGCATCACTCAACATCGCTCTGAATTGAACGAAACTTAAGGAGATATAGATAGACAGTGACTACTAAACTACTGAATACTCTGCTGGACTCTAAAAACTTTGTGAAAACTATTAATTCCTGGGTAATCCGTGTCCTGACCTATTCCTTCGGTATACTCAATTATTATAATACGGACTCGCAAGAGTTGGACCACTAACCCGCAGATTAATGACCAAATTCGACGCGCACTACCCTGGAGTAGCCGTAAAAGTGTATTTGCCACGAAATGAAAGAGAAAGAAGGCTAGTCAATATTTTCGAAATTTGTAAGAAGCAGGAACACAGCATGCAATCGCACTTTCAAATTCACAAGAAAACTGGGAGCAGCCACCTCTGAATCTGTCGGAAAGTCCATAACAACCCAACTCCAGTTGCATTAGCGAAAAGCTCGCTAAGCAGATTGAAAAAAATCTTGCACGAAAAATACCGACAACATTGTCCGGCGAGTATGTCAATAAGGCAGGATCATTGACTTGGCTGAAAAAGCGATAACTCTACCCAGAGTCAGACATTATTATTTATTATTATTAATTAATAAATAATAATAAAACGTACAAATTAATAAAAACAAGAAATTACGAAAAGTTTCTTTTGAAGATTAAGGTAAAGGTTATGCATAGGCAGCTGGAAAAAAAGTGTAATTTAGTGAAAGATCCACCTCCATTCTGTAAATGCTCAGCCGAATCCAAGGAGTACGTGTTATATTGAGGCCGCTCATTAAGAGCGGACAGAACAGGTGATATAATAAGCCAGATATTGTTTGAATTGGCAAGAAAACTAAAAAGGCTATAGTATTAGATTTTTGCTGCACGCTCACTCATAATGTCAAAAATGGAAGCGGAAAGGGTAACCAAATATGGATCTTAGGTATAGATATCAGGCGCTGCTGTGAAATGAACAAATTAAAAAAAGACCAATAGTTCATGCATAGAAGACGGTTATCTTACAAACATGGCTGAAGAGTGAAACGGAGAGCTAAATCATTGCGGCACAGGACCAAGCTCTAAAAACAAGATACCACCAAAAAAAATATCTTAAAACAGCAAGTTGACACCAGATGTAGAGCACGGGGGGGTAGAGGAACATGTGAACCACATATTAGCTGGATGCAATACTTAAGTACGTACGGAGTATACTCTTAGACGTAACAAGGTTACAAGTTATGCCCATTAGACTATCTTTCGGGAGCTTGGTACAGAAGAAATGTGAAAGGGGAAAATAAGGCTATTGGAAGAAAATGGTGGTCGAATGGCGCAGAATTCGACCAGATAAGATTTCAAGTAAAACACAACTGGCAAACTAACTTTATGCTATTAAAACTAGAAACCTACTTTTAGAAATTGGATTTCGACAGGTAAAACAACGAACTAAACGAGAATTCTATTTAATGGTGCTGATTGTATGGCCGAAACTCACGGCAGCAACGATACTTGGAAACGATATTAACAATAAACAAATTAAAATAAATAATTAATAATTTTAAAGAAAATTTCTGTCTTCATTTTTTCCTAGTATCAAAACTGCTTGCCAATTGTTTCCTCGTTATGCTACTAATTAGATTCCATATTCTTACTAAATACATATAAACTGTAAACTTTTATTTCAAATGTTTTTAGAATATTAAAGTCAAAGGTCAATTTAAGTTTAATCAATCAAACTAATATGATAAAAGAGTGTAGATTTTTTGTGTTTTCTAGTTTTATACAGGGTGTCCATCAAGTATATGGCATACTCTCAGGAGAGTATAGCGGAAGTTAAAATAACCCTAGTTTGTCAAGGAAAAAAACCTAACGTACCCCTTAACAGAGATATAGGGTCCCAAAGGGGTATCCAGCGGTTTACCTTTTCGGCTCTAACTTTTGAACCGACTCGTATAAGTTAATGAAATTTTAGAATTTTATGGAGATTGTAGGTCATAAAGACTGATAAAAATCACACTATAGTAGATGTTTTCCATCGTTAGGAAAAAGCTTCCTATCTTTGTTTCAGTAAAATTGGCGGCTTTTAATATTTATTTAATAATTAACGTTATCGCTATTTGAACACAATAAATAATCGAATAACATAATAATTAAAAATTTGCATTAGATAAGGTATGTCATTATTACATTCCACTAATGTTTACATGCTAATTTTTAGACCAGCACTTGTCCATTGTGTGGAGGAAAGACAAAAATTGCATGTCAGCACATTAGCTATAGGATGCATGCTCCATTACTTAATCCTTGTGTATTCAATCAGTCAGTCAAATTTAACAAGTATTGTCGATGAAACGACTGGTGTTTTATTGTAGTATTCTGATTTATTATTTCAATATCGTCTTAGACACAAACCTGATATTTTCAAAAAACAAATATAAAAACCTATTGTAAAGAGGAATGACCAAATTATTTAAAACATAAAATTTCATTAAATTATACAAAAATTCAAAAGTTACAGCCCAAAAGATAAAGCGCTCGGTACCCATGTACGGCCCTATATCCCCGTTGAGGGTTTAAGATTTTTTTCTATGAGAAACTAGGGTTATTTTGACTTCTATAAGCTCCTGAAAGAATGCAATATACTTACTGAATACCTTATATCGCTCAGATCAAAAAATACCTAATAATGTTACGATCAATAATGTATTAAATGTAGGTAAAAAATGTATCATATGTATCTCTCTTTTACTTAAATTTATCTTATTAGGATTTACCAGCTATGAACGAGTGAAAATAGCAATGATAAAAATGTAATATTTGAACACAATTACTTAAGAATTATTTTTATATTGTTTAGGATCTGCTTCTGTATAAATACGAAATCCCGTACGATCAGTATCAGAATACATCATGGTATCTATCGCCTATAGCAGAAATAGAAAGCACTAAGAACTCCTGCGAAAACACTTGGCTTTATGTAGCTGATTCCATTGGACCGGGTTTGTTAGTTTATAGCTTAAAACAAAACACTTCCTGGAGAATTCAAGATAAAAGTTTTAAGGATGATCCAAACTATGATAGTTACACTATCGCAGGTACAACTAACTGGAATTTAATTTTTAAGGTTTATGGAACTTAATAAATAATTTTTAAATATTATAATAGTTATTACTACTCTTCTTTAAAATTGGAATAACATTGCTTCCAAAAATATTGAAAATGTATCATGACATAAAATATAGACATCTATTTTAGGTTCATCACAAATTATCTATAGTGAATAGAGTTTCTAACCTAATTAAATGAGAAAGATGTCATATTAAATATTTTTCTTATATTTTATACATGAATATGTAGGAATTTTAATTTGGTAATTTTTGTAGGAGATACGTTTCAAATCAATGATGGCATTTTTACAGTTGCACTAAGTCCTGCAACAGATCCTCCAAATAAGCGCAAGCTACATTATCATTCCATGTCAAACATTAGAGAGTCATGGGTTTATCTAAAATTCCTCAAAGACCGACGAAATTTCGAAGTGCCGTATGGCTCACCGGAATTATTCTACGTAAGCTGCAGCTAAATACAAAACAAATACTTATGCTCCAAAAGTTTTAAGAAAAAATACTAATAACCATGTTTTATATTGTTTTAAATGCATTAACTTCAACTATAAATAATTATTTTTAGATACAAATACAATAAAACTATGCATTTAAACTACAGATATTAGTCCTTATTCTTCAATGGCGTTCAATATAACCCTTAAATCCGGATTTCTCGAATTTTATTGTTGATTCGGCAATGTAATTTTTTTCTACGTTTGAAACTTTCATTTATCATAAACTTTCTCCGTCGTAGAAACCAAAAATTAAAGCTTCGCAAGACCAAGGCGAACACAAGACTTGCCTAGTCGTGGTCTTGGTCTTGAAAAATAAATGCGGACTTGTCTTGTGGGTCAAGGGGTCAGGGCTTGGTCTTGGTCTTGAAGTCTTGGTCATGATCACAAAAAATGTCTTATATTCGTTCTCATTCCCGATTTCAGTAGTTTCATTATTAATGCTTAAAGAATATCCTCAGTTTCTTGACCAGCTGGACTTCCCAAGCATCAGTGGTTCCCGCAAGTATATTTTGCGGGATTCAATAAATATACGAAATTATATTTATTATTTATGAATATTTCCTATATGATTTTTAGTACAGGTACCTACCATCGTCACCAAAATTAAACGGAACAGTATAATAATAGCCCTTCGAATTTAAAAACGTAATAATCTAATATGGCGCCCACGAGAAAACAAGTTGATTATGGTGGCCAAACGCCGTTGTGTAGCCGGAAAAAAGTGGCAATAAAAATGTGCTTTTAGTTTTGGCCTACCGTATCAAATAAGGCCAGAAAAAAATTAAAATCGCATTCTTTAATTTTCTCGGATATTTCTAGAACAACTCGTAATTTTAAAAGTGTCTAAAAGGCATATTGTTAAACACGTAAATGCACAACTTTGCCCTCATTTTAATGGTCATATTATAACTATGCTCGTATCTCCTATAGTTTCCGAGATCTCAATGATGGGGGTCGAATTTGAAACACCCTTTATGTACCTTTAAGGCACTGAGCCCAGTGGTTTGATTTCAGCAATATAATGAACTGGCCATGAAAAAGCTATTTGTAAAAAGGCTCTAGTCTTATTTAAATAAACAAAAAATAAACTAGAAACAAAAAATATCAAATAATTTTACTGAGATGCAGCCGCAACGCGTCCGCGAGCGGATTATCTATCTTCAACGCGACACCGAAAGAACAGCCTTTGTTTTTCATCTAGACGCCGCTCGGCCGCACTTTTTGATAGTTTTTGTGGTTGATTAAGTAAGAATAAATGATGTTGGTCTTGGTACCGAGACCAAGATTAATCTTGTGGTCTCGCGAAGCCCTACTAAAAATGTTCAGTAAAACTTGCCTGGTACAAGCCTAGTTGTTGTCTACCTTTGTAATGAAATTAATGTTACTGGAGAATAACCAGACTGCTATTTGCCTTCCATAGTGACATGAAGCTAGGTCAGGGCAAGAACAATTTTGTCTGGAAATGTTTGAATTAATGGCTTTGCCATGAGCACGTCCGATTTACGGTTAAGAAAAAACTAGCCATGGAAATGGGATACCACACTAATTCTTCAGCAAACTGGCCTCTGAATTGTCAATTACAATTAACCGGCATTCATTAGATGCACTTAATATTTTATATCTTGCACTTTTTGGCAGGTTATACCTGGTCTTCCTACATCACAGTTTCTTATTGTTCAATAAATTATGGGTAATGGAATATTTTGAACCATGAATAATTTTAAAAGTTTGCGCTTAGTTGAGCGTCCAACTTGCTGATAAACACTTTTTTAAGCATCAAGCTTGTAAGCTTGAAAAAGAAAACGGTTTGAAAAAATGGAAAGCGTTGACTAATTATGAAGTTTAGATTTTAACTTTTAAAGCCTTTTACTTATAAAAAAACTCCAAAGTACTTTTTTCTCAAAGCTCATGGGGCAAACGTTATTAACACTCATAAAATGAATTCTTGATTTACCTTTAATACAAATTTTCTGTGTAAATGATTCAAACCCTATATTTAAACATATCATGATCCAATATTGGTGAGGCGGCTGTTATATTCAATACATTTTATTGACATTCTTCTCTAGACTTATCCAAGTAAAAGAGATCAGCAGTCAGCAGTTGAAGTTACAGATCGAAAAGGAAATTTATATTTCTCACTTTTAATTGACATTGAATTAATCAAATGGAACCCGACTACCCCATATAGAAGAGAATATTTTGAAGTCATAGCAAACAACCCAAAAACGATGCAGTTTCCCAGTGGATTAAAGGTGAAATATATTATAAGCACTATTAAAAGTCTGTTAAAATTAATAATATTTCATTTTTATTTAGCTAAAATAATATTGACGCTAATATATCGGTTTGTCAGACTTTAAATTGTGGTACCTAGTCTTATTCAATATACAAAAGGTTTATATAAAGTATATTGACAAGGATACCGCCTATGCTATCTTCTATGATTTTGCAGATATAATAGAGGTTATCGAAAAACACTCGAACAAAGCAAAAACTAGTATAGAGTCAAAACTTGGAGCGTAAAATGATTATAATTGGTTAGTTTAATATCGTTTCTTCTCACTCCACAGATGAACACCTGATTTTTTAAACTTAAAGTGTCACTCAACAATTCTGTATAACACAGATCATGAAATTACGTACTTTCAATAGGCCATAATGGAAAACATCACTTGTTCTTTCGGCTAACGCTTGACTCGTACTATATAGGTGAATTTCAACTAAACACATTAATTGATTAATATAAGTTGAAAAGAAAAGAAAACAATTTTTTATTGGGATTCCGTAGTCTAACAGACCGATACCCGAAGGCAAAGACATGGGAAGCCTGGCGGCAAGTTTAACAGCTAACTTAATAAATTGTATATTTGAATTAACAATTAAGCGGTTTGGTTGCCTAAAAATACGTCGCAAACGGACACAGGTCAATACGACGCAAGTGTCCAACAGTTCACTGTAGACTTGAGCGGAATAAAAGATATTATTTAACATGTAGAAGTAGGCTTTCGCGATCTGCTGTACTCTCCCGAATGATAAGGATATACGAAGTTATAAAGATAAACAGAAATACAGAATGAACATGTATATAAAATAGTGCCACTGACAAAAGATGGCTGTGTTTTTATTCAAATAATGGTGTAAATAGAGGGAAGAAGACAGCGATAATGTTTGCTTTAAATGCGAAGGAGTTCTGGGACAGGTAATCCGAAAAACCGTTTGTTTATTTAATATATTACTCTTTCAGCTTTACATCGGTATTTAAGCTAATATATTTTTAGATTGATAGTTTTTATTACTTGGAAGTATAGAAAGCCGCTGGATGAATGACATGAAATATCGACGCTAGGTAAACAAAGTGATTTTTATGTAGGCGGTTTATGTCTGACAACCTTTATCGAAATTATAATTCAGAAAAAAATGCATTTAGATATAAGCTAAAAGATATTTTATGGAAATCAAAGTTCTCGAAAATACTTTGTGGACTGAAATCAGTAGATTGCTGAATGCGACCAGTCAAAGTTTGTTTGTTATTATATTAGGAGTAAGATTTAATATTTTATGAAGCAAGAGTAGCATTTTAGCTGGGTTTAGAAATTTATTAAGATCGGTGTACATGTAAGATTAAATACGATGGATACTTTTAGGTGTTTTGGAACAGCGTTTCTCGAACAAACTAAAATGCGATTACAAATAACATTATTTTCTTTTTATATAAAATAATACTGTTTTGAGTTCTAAGTATTCATAAAAATCGTACCTGAGATTTTTAAACTCGAAAAGAAAAATATTTTGTTCCTTTTGAACTATTTCTATCTGTGTTTAAACCAAATAATTAATAATTTCAGTTACAGGATATATTATTCTTTTATTATTTTGTTCATGTTGCTTTACAAGTAAAAACCAGAAGTTATTTTATAATTAATTTACAAATACCCATCTCAAGTTTAACAAAGAACTTAATTCTTTATAATTTTTAATTATTATTGAAATTTGTGGCATTTTCAGGCATTTTAATCCTTATTAAATGGAATGTGTATACTGAATATGTTCTTTAGTATCTATTGTTTAATATTTTTGTTTTTTTCTCTAATAGTTTCTGTATTATTTTATGTACTTAAGTGCATTGCTTTGTCAATGACATATTAATAAACAACATAATAATATTTTGGCTTTGACTTTTTTAACAAAAAAATAAATTTTTTTCTCAATTCTCAGTTTATTACACTACTAGTTATAATATAGTAGGATATGTTGGATGTGCTACATATTTTTGAGATATCCTATTTACATAAGTAATACATTTCTATAAACTTTGATACAACTTTTTTATTAAACCATTTTTTCTATCTCTTAAAGTTAAATGTATAGGCTGTCTGAATATTGGAGAAGCTTAACAGTTGCCATAAAAACGTTAAATTAACTATATCAATTAAAACAAAGAAAACTAATTTTCATTAAATGAATTTACATAATTGCTTGCATGCGATAAAATGGAATTTTAAAAATGCCAAACAGCACGTTTTTGCTAAAAAAACATTAAATACATGTTTTATTTATTCAATAGTTTTACATAATTGATGCTGTTATAAAATAAACAAATTTTTATTGTACGCTTCATGTATCTTCTTTTAATTTGGACCGGTGTCGTGTCGTAAGACGGAAGGGAAAATAACTAAACGCAAAAAAAATTAACTGAGCTACGAAAGTGGAGTGGTCGAATTTTGCATAATGTGATAAATTTGAGCTAATAAATTAGTTATTTTTTTTTAGTGGAAGTTACAAAAAAAATAATTTCCAACTACTTTTAACAAATTTAATAAACAAGTGAAAGAGAGGATTACTTGATTATTGAAGTTGTAGGGTCTGATCTAATCCACCTTGATTTTTTGCATCAGATTATACAGATGAGGCTCACAACAGAATAAAAGCCTTAACTTTATATTATATGATTTGCTTAATCGTTATATAAATGCTTGCAGTAGATGTTTTTAAAATCAGTAACAAAGTAACAGTATGATTCTATAATATTTTAAACTGATAAACACAAAAAATCACATAATATTCAACATAAAGTGTGTCTGAAAGTTATCAAAATTGTCTGTAAAACTCACAAATTTGTTATATATTGAAAATTCTAAATGTGTTATTTTTGGTTTCAATGTTTTTTTCTTGGTTTTAATGTTTGCTCTATATGTCTTTCCTAAGAAATAAATTAAATACGTGTTTAATTCTGATTGATTCTAGTAGATTTGGTGTTACTAAATTTTATTAAATATGTACGGTTTTGTAGTTTCTAACCAATGTTAAACACTAGCGTCTTGAAGCAAAGGGGCTACTGAAACACCCCCTGTATTTTGGAAAACATGCTATAATCGCTGAAGGCGTACCCCGCTCCTGTATATGATGTAGCCTCCCCTCGAAACTTTTTGTAACAGCGCCCATGATGTTAAATGTAAGTAATGTGTACAGGGTGGCCCGTTTATGTTGGGACACCTCAGGAAGCATACACGGTGGAGCGAAAAGTTAAATCCGAAAATTAAGTGGGTTGTTCCGAATGTTTAATTTATTTTTATTTTCATATATAAAAGGTACGTCGCCTTTCGTGGGCAAGTACAAACTTTCTTATTTTAAATGAAACACCCTGTATATTTGTACAGATTTAAATAACACTATTCATGACGCTTCCAAACATATATAACTTTATGGGTTTATAATGCAACGGTTCGAATTTATTGATATTTATCATCATTATTTGTAACATTTTTAGACCGGTATATTTAAGGTATTTTGGTATTTTTTGAAAGTCTGCCATAAAAAAGACAAGTTTAGTTTTATTTACTGCCTAGTAGCAAACTCTCAGAATAAAAAAAAATGACGCATTGCTGCCAAATTTCGGGTATAGTTATTTTTCTGAACATTTCAAATGCAACCCAAAAAAACTAAGAGTTCAGCGATGTGGCGCGATTTTTTTCAGTAAATAATTTTTTAACTCCAAATGGGATTTCCAAATATTGTTCGTGGGGGAGTATGGTTTGCTTTTCCTTCATTCTTGATAGGGAGCGCAAAATAGGGAGCCAATCTTAATTAAATTTGCACGACTTTTAAAAAGCACTCCATATTTAATAATGGATTGGATATTATTTAAGAGGGCTAAAAATTTTAGTGGGAACTTAAATTCTATTTAAGGAACACTGGACTGGACCCAGCATTTCTATTGCGGCACACATAAACAATAAAAATCCCACTCTGGCTCTTAGGGATTATATGACTAAATTTCTATTAAAGCAACCACCAGAAAAGAAAATCTTCGACAGGAATTATCAACAATTCAGAATTGATGGAATACAAACAGTTTGTAGTGTACACCAGACGAAACTACAGTGTTAGCGAAATGCGTCGTGTAAAAACTCATTACATGAAATTTTCTAATTAATATATTAGAATGTTACTTCGTGTAATGGAATTCCATCAAGTAACAGCCACTAACATTCAACAGAGATGTCGTCAAGTTTTGACTGATGATGAGCAACTTAATATTTTCATGTGTTATTAAGAAACTCCTAAATATCCGACTAGGTATGCATCCTTGGATTTGGACGTCTTAAGAACACTACATACACACCTTCAAATAAACAAACGGAAGCCCTATACATATTGTGCAGAACAAAAATTGGAACATCGTGATTACAACTCCAGGTTAGATTTTTGCAATATTACAACCTTAACTAAAATCTTTAACCAAAAAATACCCATTATTGGGGCAATGATAATAAAAAAAATTATAGAAGTTGCAAGATCGGGAAGAATTTCAGTAAAGGTTTTTATGGGTTCAAAATTATAGGTCCAGAATTTTTTTTTCAGAATCTTAATTCCTAGCGTTACCAAGAGCTTTTAAATAACAACTCGCTGTTTATGGAAAATTATGTGCTTGCAAGAGAACGAGTAAATTTAACTTCGCAGGTTGGTACTATCATATCACAAAAGTCAAGGAATAACCAACTGTACATTATAGAGAATGGATTGGGAGAAACAGTAATTACCTCTGGTCCCCGAAGAGTTCCGGCCTTACCCCTCTAGATTTCTTTATTTGGGGTACACTTAAAGATCTAGTAGACAAACCGAAACCATCAATTGCGCAGGAACTTTGAATTTGGGATGATATTAAATATCTGTCAAACGGAATATATCCATAATGGAGAACATATAAAACATTTGTTGAATTAATAATAAATATTGATAGTTTTTAAGTATAAGTTATTTGTTTGGATTGGTTCATTAATAAAATATTTTAATTCTCAAGATAATAATAATTCGTTAACAATGTTTGGAAATTCCGTTTGTATTTAAAAAAGTGTTTACTGAAGATAATCGTCTATAAACGTTCTATATACGGCCTAAATATGTACCATATAATGAAGATAAATGACAATAAATCCGAAACGCTGCATTACATACCCATCAAGTTATATATAGTTGAAAGCATCATTTATTGTTCAGTTTGAATTCGTATCGATATACTGAGTGTGCCATTTAAACTAAGAAAGTTGATACCCGCCCACGAAACACGACGTTCCCTACATATACGAAAATAAAATAAATTAAATCCTCGAATTACCCTATAAACCTTTGTATTCAGCTTTTCGCTTCATCTCTTATACTTTTTATGTATGACAAGGGAGACTCCCAAGATACCTGTATATAGATGTGACTTGGATTCTTACATATTATCTGAATTTTAACTTAGTGTTTTTATTTGAAGAAGATTTTGAAATTTTACTTTAGTTATTTCAAGAAGATTGAAGGTGTAACAGAAATATCCAGCCACTGTAACTAGCATATTAATTTATTGACATGGGTAACCACATTTTAAAAAGTTCAACTTGTTCTAATACATTTCGTAAGTTCTATTATAATTAAATGGAACTTAGTAACTCATTGTACATATATAATGCTAAAAATACCATGAAAACATCTATTTTTGAAATATGATTAGGATGAGCGTGAAAATTATATATATATATATATATATATATATATATATATATATATATATATATATATATATATATATATATATATATATATATATATATATATATATATATATATATATATATATATATATATATATATATATATATATATATATATGTAAATAGCAAAAATATATAATTTCTGCAGGTGCAAAACGGCCTACAAGAAGAATTGCTTTCGATTATGATATTATATGTTATACATATATATATATATATATATATATATATATATATATATATATATATATATATATATATATATATATATATATATATATATATATATATATATATATATATATATATATATATATATATATATATATATATATATATATATATATATATATATATATATATATATATATATATATATATATATATATATATATATATATATATATATATATATATATATATATATATATATATATATATATATATATATATATATATATATATATATATATATATATATATATATATATATATATATATATATATATATATATATATATATATATATATATATATATATATATATATATATATATATATATATATATATATATATATATATATATATATATATATATATATATATATATATATATATATATATATATATATATATATATATATATATATATATATATATATATATATATATATATATATATACCCATAAAATCGTTTGCATTAAAATATTAATCTATTTATAGACATCTATATTATTTATAAAAACGTCTATTTTTAGATTAATCGATACAGGGAAGGAAGACGGGAATATCTCTGGATGTTCGCAACTGCCTATCAGCAATGGGGAGCTAAGACTTTAAATGGAAATAAAACTAATTTTAGATTATTTGTTACAGATTTATAGATAAATAGTTAATTCAACAGGAAATCTTTGTTTGGATCTCTTGTATGTTTGATTAATATAATTTGTTGCAAATTACGAGTTTATACATTTTCTTTAAGAGCGAACAAATTTAGTAAATAGGTTTAACCAATTCAGCCTAAATAGTTTACAGGACTTTGCAACGTATAAAATATCATTTTAATATATATTTATTTTCCGAGTATACCATTTTCAGCAAGAAATCTAAAAAATATCTGAAAAATAAATAAATATATATATACGTATATATATATATATATATATATATATATATATATATATATTATATACAATATTAAAACAACTAGTGATGATATATATATATATATATTCAAGGTCTGTCTGTCTGTCTCTCTATTCGAAGGCGTAGCGTTTGTCATATGGGGATGATCTGGTAATATTTTGGTAAAAATCCAATAGGTCGAAACAAAATGGCGGTCTAGTGAAAAAATAAAAAAATTATTATTTAAAAAACTATCTATTCAGTTTATCTCAGATTTACTTACTTACCCGATTGGCTTCAAATTTTTATCAAAAGTTAAGGGTCATATGGAGATGCTTTAGTAAAAATACAGTATGGCAAAACAAAATGGTGGCCTAGTGATATGTAAAAAAAAATGTTATGAAAAACTGCTTGTCCAATTTATTTCAAATTTCGCGTAAACGTAAGGTATTATGTTGGAATTAAGTGGTAAAATTTTGGTACGAATCCAAGATGGCGGTATAAGAAAATATTTAAAAAATCAAAATTTTGGCAAGTTGAGGAGGTTCCTGAAGTCATTAGACAATCTCCGGAAAATGAATGTTTCGAGAATTATTTTTAGATACGACGACTAGGTCTAAATCACGACGATATATCGTTTCACTGCCTTTTATAATAAATGCCTCAGATTTTGATGATACTTTAAGTGATAGCTTATGCAAATACTATTCTGTCGAAAACAAATTTTTACAAAATAAAGATTCTAATAAATCTTACTATGGCAAAACAAAATGGTGGCCTAGTGAAATGTAAAAAAAATATTATGAAAAACTGCTTGTCCAATTTATTTCAAATTTCGCGTAAACGTAAGGTATTATGTTGGAATTAAGTGATAAAATTTTGGTACGAATCCAAGATGGCGGTATAAGAAAATATTTAAAAATTCAGCCTGAAAAACTACTTAATGGATTGATTTCAAATTGTGTGCCATAACTAATTGTGGTATAGGGAAAAAAATTGCGGAACAAAATGGCGGCTAAATAAAATATTTGTAATCAGGTTTTACATATCTTCTCGTTTTAGCGTCCCTATATGTCTGTCTGTCTGTCTTTCTGACAGTGCGCGACATAGCTTAAATACTATTTACCCGATTGACTTCAAATTTTAATAAAACATTAAGGCTCATATGGGGATGACCTGGTAATTTTTTGATAAATATCCAATATGGCGGAACAATGTTAAAAAATTTGTCAGAGAGGTGTATTATTTGAGGTTGAGATCCAGTAAAAAACAAGTTTTTTTTAATTGACGATATTTCGCAACTTTATTGTTGCATCCTTAAGGCACATATATAGATGCTATATCCTTTCCAAAACACATATTTTCATTTTTTACCTACTTCGTTGGTCAACATATATTTCCCTGATATATAGATATAAATATAAAATAAAGATGCACAATGTATTATATAGTAAGAAATAAATATAACTATAACCTGCAAATCATTAATTTTTTTTAGATTTGAACTTTTTGTTAGAGTTTTTCCTATTGATATTTTCCATTGATCAGAATTATAACTTTTTCTATGCAAGAGTTATATGTGTAATGAACTAATCAATATAATGGCTACAATACTTAAGCATTACACCAGAAATGCTATCAATATCAGTTTAATCAATCAGTGCAGATGCATCAGATATTTCTGCTATTTGAAATAAAAATGCCAGCGTAAAATTTCATAAATATTTATAATCAATCCAATCTTCATGAAGTTTAGTTCTTTTCCACTTCTGCATTGTGTCTTTGCCTCATAAAAACCTTTATAATGTTGATTTAACAATGCGTTTTAATTTTAGTTATTCGCGACTCGTGTATTGAATTGTGTTTATTAAATAAATTTAAAATGAATGTTGTATCCCTAATTGTTTTTAGTATAAATATTAATTAGATTAATTTATTTAATACTTCTATTACATTTCAAATATTTTTTGTATTATTAGGTTTGTTATTTGTATTCAAAATCACGCGTTACTTTCAAATTTGATTTAATCAATTTAAATGTTTAAAATCCGCTCTTGATCTAATAGTTCCTTTACTATCCATGCAACTTTTAAACCCGTCCCGGTAAATCCTTTTTGGATAATAGCGAGAAGGCAGATCGAATAGAGAACGCGTTCTGATATAGTGTCCTACCACATTTCCCGAATTTCCTTACTTTACTTCTTTATGATATGTCAATTATTTAAGCATTATTTTTGGATACATTTTACTATCGCATTTACATTTTGGGTTGCAGAATTAAGAGGTGATTTACCTTTCAGGCAGGTTTTCTTAAGGATAATTTTTTTCGAACCTTTGAAACCTATAAAAAAGCAGTCCACTAATTTAAAATTTAGGGCGTAAGGTCAAGCCCATTTATATAACATCAATCATTTTTTGGTCCTTCGAGCTGGATAAATAAATAATTTTTCATTGTTAAACCTTTTTTGATTGGTGTTACCGCATCGGTTTTGCAACTTTCTTTAATTTTGAGTGCAAATATTACAATATTCATGTTTTTTGCATTTACTTTATAACTCTATTTCGATCTCTATAGTAATATAATGTAGTAAGCATTATTACAGTTTCCGTACTTTTACTACTACTTGGCGATATATTCTCGTTTTATATAATATATTACAATTTACTCCTACTTATTTACTTACTAGGCTGTAATCGCTTTTGCCGTACCAGTATATTTAAAAATACACTAGATATATTTTAATCTTTTATTGCAGTATTAAAATTTATTTTTTCATATGCTTTTGCTGAATATTTACTACTATGGTAAGACTAAATTCCTTTTTATTTCGAATTCAGCGATATTATACAGTTGTGCTGTCCACTGAAACTGTGTGATTTAAAACACATAGTAATAGAAAATACTTAATTTTCAATTTTCTACCGAATATTCTTGAAATAAATAATTATATACTATTTTATTTACAACCTAGAACTCTACTAACCTTTCGTTTTTTATAGTTGCAACCTGTTTTTTTTTTTCATGAGCTTCAGGTTAAGTTCCTTAGGATTTATTTTAACTTGATAGAATATACAACCTCTTTATATTTTAAAGTACAATACTGATAATAAGAATTGAGATAAACTTTTTTGTATTTTTTCCTAAATTTGTAAGTACGGTATTGTACTATTTAGCTATAATAAAATTGAGCAATTGAAGCAAATTGCCATTTCACAATTCATTACTGATACAGCCACATTTCTGTTTATCTTATACCTCCTACATGTCAGTATGGAAATGTGTAGAGAGATGCCGTTTTACCTAAAACGCAACTGACAACATTTAAAAGGGCATATGACTAAATGTTCTACTTTTAACTAAACATTTTTACCATTATTCATAGTAACCGTACTTTATGCAATATCGAAAAACTTAGTTACTATCTACATTGGAAGGTCCATCACTTGACTTAATTTCAGACATTCAAGCAATAAATGAAAATTGTTCTATTGCATTTTATAGAAATATATAATAACAAACGTTTACAAGCTTTTAATTATTAGAAATTGATTGAGGAATGTCCACGCTTAGTCTCTGAAGATACGGCGGAACTAAGAAATTTGTTAGATCATTTTCAAAAAATGTATCTGCTTTAGAAAATGAGATTTTATTCTCCCTAATATGTTACTTGAGAGGTTGGACTCTTCAACATGAAAGTTATTTGAACAGCATACGCATCAAATGATGTCTCTAAGTATGATGTTCTAAAAGCTTTCCTGCAAAGGCAATGTTTTGCTTTTGAATAAACTCCTCAAAATCCTCAACCAAACATCTTTAAACCGCCTCGTAAACCAAACTCGGGTATTAAATGTGGAAGCAAGGTAAGATCTTCTTAATTTCTTATGTAAAGCAGATAATATAATTTAAAGATGTCCTACGTTTTCTTCCAAAACTGCACAACAACGATTTGAAATATTAAAAAATCAAAAGGCCTGCATTAATTGCCTTGCAAACTGCCATACTACAAAGTCGTCGTACTTCTGATAAAAGTTGTCCCATTTTCCAAAAAAATCATCATACTATGCTGTTTTAAAGATAATTTAGATTATTCTGGCAACAATTCATTTCCGAGCAATTCCGATTTGTAAAAAATTAGTAGTGATTCCCCTCCTCAAAAAAATACTACCGTGGGAATATTACTTAACGATCATGAAGTTTTATTACCTACCGTCTGATTGCAAATAAAAGATGCTTATGGAAATTGGCATACTATTAAAGCCATCCTTGATAGTGGCGCCCAACCTTCTCTTATAACAATGTGTTATTCATTCTATTCACGACAAAAATGTCTCTTTTGCCTTGAACGCTATTGTTTTAGACAAAATATGAGATGACATTCCGACTGTTTCGTTTCCTAAAGAAAATGTATCTTTCATTAATATCTTACACTTGGCTGATCCCAAGTTTTCTAAATAATATAAAATTGATATGCTATTAGGAAATGATGTATTTCCATATATTTCACAGAAGGGTGGACTATGCAAGTGATCAGATCAACCGGTTTATGTCAATACAATTTTTGGCTGGGCCCTAATGGGAAAAGTCAATTTTAGACCAACGGACAAGATAAAAAAGTCATTTTTTACAAGTACTTTCTTTGATTCCGATATATTAAATAAAGCTTTATCAAAATTTTGGCAAGTTGAGGAGGTTCCTGAAATCATTAGACAATCTCCGGAAGATGAATGTTTCGAGAATTATTTTTAGATACGACGACTAGGTCTAAATCACGACGATATATCGTTTCACTGCCTTTTATAATAAATGCCTCAGATTTTGGTGATACTTTAAGTGATAGCTTATGCAAATACTATTCTGTCGAAAACAAATTTTTACAAAATAAAGATTCTAATAAATCTTACTATGACGTAATAATTGATTATATAAATCATGGGTACATGAAAATCGTCTCCAAACCCACTATTTCCGATACATATAATTATTTTTACCCCTGAGGATAGAAAGAAAATTGCTCCTAATGAACCCATTTTACATTATCAAATAAATGTTGTAACTTCTGGGACAGTTTGTAGCCCTTACTTAGTTATACGAACCTTGTTGAAATTTTAAAAACCTCTTTATACGTGGATGTTTAAACAGGGGATGGAACTACCCTTGAAGAAGTGACGTTAATAAAAGATCAAAACACAAAGCTTTTATCTCGAAAATGGGCTAGCAATTGTTCAGATTTGTTAGACATTACCTGAGGAGCATATATTCAAGTTGTTCCTTTTGACCAAGAGGCTTGTGATATAATAAAAATTCTAGGGTTAAAATAGAATCCAAATTTTGATGTTTTTTTACAGTTTATCTAATAATAATAGTAATAATAGTGAAAATATTAATTCAGGTTTTATGGTCCTTGGGGTTCGATTGAGACGAGAAGCCGCTTATTGATATTATGACTAAATGGAACAAATTTGAAACTGATTTACAACTTCTGAATACTTTAAAAGTGAATCGAGATATTAGTATCACTGGTTCAACTTCACTTGAATTATTCGTGTTTTGTAATGCTTCGGAACGAGTCTTTTGTGGTGTAGTATACATGTACACTTCTTCCAAATAATATTTACAAAACTTGTCTTGTATGTGCTAAGTCACAAGTGATTTCTCTTAAAACCTGAACTTTAGTTGGATTAGAGCTTTGCGCGGCTGTTCTACTTTCTAAATTAATGGGTTTGATATTCGACATTTTGTCGCACAAATTAAAGTTTGAAAATGTTTATGCATTTACTGACAGTTCTGTCGTACTAAGTTGAATTAAAAGTTCGCCACACTAATGGAAAACATTTGCGAGTAACCGGATTTCTTACATATATGATAAAGTTGCTCCTGATTTGTGGTTTCACGTACCTTCAAATCTTAATCCTGCTGACTGGGGAAATCGCGGTTTGTTTTTATCGGAGCTCGGATTTTTTTCTCTTTGGTGGGACGGTCTTGATTTTTTACTAAAACAATGAAAGAATTAAATATTTCCCAGATTTAATTTAAATGGTAAAGATCATCTTAACGAATAGAAAACTTTAACATTTTTCACATTCGTTTCTTCTGTAACTTTTTTTGGGAAATTTAGCTCTCTATCAAAAATAAAAAGAATTACAGCATACATTTTAAGAGCGGTTAACGTTTTTAAAAATTACAGATTTAAGCACGCATTATTATTCATCACACTTGACTCGTCCAGACTTGCATAATGCAGTACTTTGCAATGTAAAATATGTTTAAGCTGCTTACTTTTCGTCAGAAATTAATTTATTGAAAACCTGTAAAATTCTTCCAAAAGATTTATAGAAATTAAAGTCTTTCCTTGATAAGGATGGGTATTTGTGGGTAGATTATATAATTCTAAATTATCATATGTCCTATACTTTTGCCTGCTGGTGCCAAATTTACTTTTATGCTGATTTACGATATTCACATTACTTATGCGCATTGTGGTATACAAACTGCACAATATTTACTTTTTCAAAATTTTTGACTTATATCAGCAAAAAAGAACATAAAAAAGTAATACGTAAATGTCAGACTTGTTGAAATATTAATCCTAAGTCTAAACAACCCCCTAAATCTTCACCTTTTCAAGGGTACCTGAATCCCAAAAGGCTTTCACTAATTAAGGGTTAGACATGTGCGGCCCTTTCCCGATTACAATAGGCAGACTTAGAGGAGTGCAAAAATACACAAATCATATATTTGCTTATGTGCTGCAGTACCAAGGCAGTATATCTTGAATTAGTATCTGATCTCTTCGCCTAAGCCCTTCTGGTCGCACTTCGTCGTTTTATTTCTAGACGTGATAGAATTTTAAACTTATATTATGATTGTGGATCCAACTTTGTTGGTAGTAATAAATATTTACGTAAAACTGATGCCCGCTCAGCTGAAAGCGGAGCTACACTTGGTATTTTAGCCCCCCAGCTGTCCCACACATGGGAGGAATCCGGGAGGCTGATATAAAGTCTGTCAAATCACAGTTAACAAAAGTGATTGGATCGCAAATTTTCATATCATTTTTCATTCATATTTTCAAATCGAGGCAGTGCTTAATTTGAGACCAGTGTGTCCTATAGGTTCCGACCCTTCGGATTTAATCACATTAACTCCAGGTCAGTTTTTGACTCTGCAACTCCTTACTACATTGCCTGACCCAGATACTATCGATTTACTGGTTAGTCGCTTTACACAATGGCAACATTTACTGAAAATTCATAGTGACTTCTGGAATCGTTGGTACCATTAGTTCCTCCACACCCTGCAATAAAGAGCTAAAGGGCACAATTCGTTAGATTCTGTTTTACTTAACACAATGATAGTCATCAGAGATGAAAATCTTGCACCTATGAAGTGGCCATTAGGCAGGATTGTTGAGTGGTTTCCTGGTCGCGATGGGATTCCTAGAGTTGCAACAGTAAAACCGGCAATAGGTGTTCCTAGGCGACCTCTAGTTAAACTTTGCTCTTCACCTTCGAATTAAATACATATTTTAAAACCAAACTTTATGATAACATAAGGTTTTCATAGAGCTTCATTTCATATTTTTATTTTATTGTCAATGCTATTTTCTTAAATTTTGTTCATCCTAAATAGTTCAGACGTGTCTATATTCTTACCTCCACTTTTATTTACCAAACTGGTTTAGTACAAAAAGTACGTCAATTAACGTACTTGCAATTCCGCGTATCGAAGTAGGCTCTTCTTCAAACTATAACTTGCTCAAGATTATCATTTTCAAAGAGAGAAGGTAATCGGTTTTTCAAGTGTAACAGATTATTGTTGAAGTCACCGAAGCAAAAAATTTCTTCTGCAATAGGAAATGACGAAGAAAATATGTTATTGAAATCTGGTATCAGGTTGCTGAATGTCAAAATAGGTTGTCTATGAAAAACAAGAAAAGCATACGTTTTATTTGCTATTTTAAATTGGAACAGGGATGAGCTATGCACACCAGAAAGTCATGTCTCAAACAAAAGTACCACGTTAAAATCATTATCCACGACAGTTATCTAAATGCGATAAGCACTGTATACAGAGATCTCATATTTAAATAAGCCACTTTTATATCAACAATCAGATTATTTTGGTTTCTGTAATTGTTTTCTTATTGCAAATTATCGGTAAATAAATATGGCATCAATAAATGCTATAATTAGTATTTATATTAATAATAAAAATATGAAAACAAAGAGAGAAAAGAAAACAGATAATCTGGAACAACACACAAATTGTTTAGTGGTTTATTATAACCAAAAAAAAAGTGACTATCAAAATAATATATACCCCTTACTTTTTTTCAATTTTGAGCACTTAAAACAACTATTTTAAAAAGGGAAATGTGCCCTTTTCATAGAAACAATAGTATAAACAAAACAACAGTTTAGTTTAAAAAATGACTGAAGCAATGACATTTTGCTGTCACAATAAATCCCAAAAAAAGTTTTGTTCATGCATGCAAAAAAAACATTCAAAATCTAAATCAAAGCAACTATACGGACACACATCTATATTTAGATTACTTGCAAATGAAGGGCTCTTTGCAAAAATTCCCTAACTGACTTTTTTATGTTTTGAGATTTTGATGATTTTATATTTTAATTTATTCTAGAAATATTATCACTTGATTTTTTAATTATTTGATTTCACCTTAATCTTCGAAGATAATATCACTGAGTTTAAACTTCAAAACATTTCTGCTTTTCTGCAAAATTGTTTTAACAATTTACACACTTTTTGAAAAAAAATTATTCAATAATCAAAAAAGTTTTCCAACAATTCAAATAAATTTTCGACGCGCTCTGTATAAGATATTCACGATTTTTTTCAACTATGATACCATATTATTGCATTGCAACCAAAGTTACATATACAATTTTTTACAAATCATGTATACGTTATTTACAATTTTTGTACACCAATATTAGTTTTGGAGCAAGCAAAACATTTTATGAAGAATTTTTTTTTTCTAAAACCAATAATGAAAAAGTATCCCCACGAAAATATTTCATTTTTTTTTCTGAACAGATAATTTAATTACATTAAATATTTTAAAATGCTTCTTGGAAACAAACTATTTCCAATTATTTCGAAGATGATATCGCTGGGAAGAGGGTGACATTAGTAGATTTTTAAACAGAAGTCGTGCTGGCCCTTCCCCCTCCACCCCTTCTAACTTGATAAGTGGATTGTTTTAGTTTTTATTGTTTTTATCGAAAGCGGTAAGAGATAAGTACATAACAAGTGCAGATAAACCTACCAGCGCTGATGTTGTTCTCGATGATGGGGCTCGCCTTGTGCACATACTTCAGCCAAAATCTTGTTTAAATTTTAGTCAATATTATCAAACGTTATAAGACCTTATTTGATAAATCCTTTAAAGTGTGTAAAAAGAGTAGATATATTATGGAATACTTACCTACAGAACAGTTTAAAAGAACAAACAAGATAATGCTAGGAAAAGGGCAATCGAAAATTAGTTAGGGGCACTAAAGCCATTCCAAATAAGTAGTATGATTTTTTAAGGGTGTCAGAAACCAAAAGGGAATTATTTGATCTAATTTCCACATACCTAAATACAATACTATTGCATGAAAGTAAAGTTATAGTGCATGCGTACAATTGCATTGAAAACGGCTATAAAAAAATTGTCACAAAATCTGTCGTTACTGATGTTTTAGCACTTGGTATTTTTTACCAGTTTCAAAATAAAAATCAAGACCTATGGTATATTTCTTGTATGGAAGTTCCTAACAAAATTAATGAAAAAAAGTCTGGATCTTTCTTTTTTTCGTTCATTGGCCGATTGAGACACCACTTCCTCTTTTTTTGGAAAAGAAAAAAGAAATTCTTGGAGGCTTGGGAATCTTTCGCATAGGTTACATTTACGTTAATTGATTTACTGCTACATCCAAAAGAACTTACATTGGACCAACTTTATTTCAAAATTTCTAATCTACGACAAACATTCTAAAACCAACAATATTGACGTTTATCGAATGCAACTTTTTGCAGAAAAAAACCGAATCGTTGAGAATTTATCCCCAATAATCAAGGCCTTGACACTGCATATTAAGCGATGTATCTTTCAAGCAGGATTTGTTCGGGGTAACCTGTGCCCACCAGTGGTAGAAAATGGGGATGGACTTTTCAAAATAATAAATGGATCACTGAGAAAAATGAAAAAATATCCGATATTTTATTAAAATGTAACTGTAAAACTTGTGTCCCAAAATTCCAATGCTTTTTAAAAAAATTAAAATGCACTAGGCTATGATTATATGTAGAAAGTTGCAATTAGTTTAAGGTGTAAAATATGTAAGAGGTTGTACTAGCTTTTTCATACTTTTTTTATTATTGTTTTAACTATTACTGATTACTTGAAATTAAAAATTGTTAAAATATTTACGTATCTACTTCTGTTACTTACTATACGCCCCTGATTATTTTTTTAAGATATTTACCTACTCACATACAACAATATAAATAAATTATAATTTAAAAAAATTTAACCAAAAACAATTACTTTTTAGGCATATCTTTTACTCAGCTATTTTTTTTTTGTACGCGAATGGTGGCATTATTTTATAAGTTAAATAAAATTAGGTTACAATAAAATCTAAAGTAATCCACTTGTCAAATTGAAATGTTAACAGTCTCTATCCACTCCAGATAGGATTTGTTTTTACTCTAAAACCGAAGTATCAAACCCTTAACTCACTATATTATAAGGAACCATCGAGTATATAACATCAAAAACTTGATTTTGTAGAACCTTGAAATGCAGAACCACTCGACTTATATTGTTTCATTTTCTTTTTAGTCTTAACATTAACTTTATAGAAATAACATCATATCGACTTGCAGTTTTAACCCATAACAGTTTTTTGAGTTTGTCTTTACAGAATTCTGAATAATTTTATTTAATGTTTCTTCTTTTAAATGATTAATTATTGTGATTTTGGACGAAACTCTATGTTATTTATAACTTTGATATATACAGAATAACATATAAGTTATAAAGTATGTGATATTAAAAGAAGAGAAATATAAGTTAACTATGGTTAGTTAATATTTATAGATCATTATAATTCCGTCAGTATTGGAAGTGCTAAAAATAAAATTTTGAATTTGTTATAATGCATTGGTGCATTGAGATCATGTTTTCAATTTCTAAACCGAAATAATAATATTCCTACTTGCTTAATTATTGCATTAAAACTAAAAAGTATACAAAAAATACTTCAAAAATTACATTCCTTTACATTATGTTTGAAAGCGGTAAATCAAGGTTTCATTTGGTTAGTATCTCCAACCGATATAAAGCTGAAAGTGTATTCCGCAAAAGAGGTAATCAACTTCCCACTAATATATTTTTATTTAAATAAGTTGAATAATTAGAATTAGTTAATAGGCAGAACACTTGAGTTGTCAATTTAAAAAAAATAGTACTGCATATTCAATTAAAAGGTAAGGTAATAAGACCTAAAAGACCTTGTCCTTTATAAATTAAAAAGAGAAACTGAAAGTCTTGTTTTGAGTCATTTACATAGTTATAATTAAGTTACTTGTTTTGCCCTTTCGAACATCATAAGACGTTAATAAAACATTACTTAAAATACGGTAAGCAAGAGAAATGTTTCCACATTAAGTTTGCTATGACCAAGAGGATATGTGAAGTTCTAAATAAAACTGAAGGCAAGCTTTATTAAATTTACTAGTGAGCCTGATTTTTTCAGGTTTTAGATTAAATTTATGACATAGCTGTTAGAACTAAATATAGAAAAAGCATATTTTTGAAATCATAAAATAAGTCGATTTTTTTTCGCTGTGCGTTATAAGGTTTAGATCAAAAAATTTAAATCGTAATATATGTATTGGTCCTTGACATACATCGTAAGCGACCTAATGGTTTTATTGATATCTTAAACTCTGTGTAACCGAAAACAACAATATTCCTGTATATTTTAAAAGTTAACAATAAACAATTAATAGAATTTCTGTATTTTTAAACATAAAATTTGCGGGGATATTGTTGTTTTCATTAAGAACCCATTGATATTATGTTTTGCGATTATATTTATCAGCTAATTATTGTAATATATACCTAACAGTACTTGCACTAAACGGGGCCAAATGTATATTAGTCTACTATAATATGGGTAAGTGTATATGCATTTATATATTTAATATTAGATATTTATACTGCCTGTTTTTATAAGTCAAGGTTCTTTTTTAATTTCTGTCATTTCTAAAAACGTTTTTTTTGTTGGTACTATTTTTAACGTGTAATATTTTAGTTTCTAGAAATTTGTATGTGACTAGTATCAATTATATGTTTTAATAGTACCAAGTTTTTTTTTTTTGCAAATATTTATTTCTTGAAAATAATTTCTGTTAGCAAATTTCAGGTACTCCAGTGGGATCAACTATTTTTCCAATACTTGTTCAATCTGTAATGAATGACTTACTTGACCACTATGATCATAATTTAAGATTTACTAACGAAAAAGAAAATGACTGTAACCTTCAATATCTCGATCCAAGACTTATTAAAATTAATAACTATACACTTATCACTGACTGGTATATAAAAACGACTAGTTCAGGAAGATGCATAAACTATAGGTCATACAGTTCTAACAAAATGAAAATAAAATAAAGACTTAAAAACAGGATAGAAAAATGTTCCCACCTAATTTTAATACAAAATAATTTCAATATTTTAAAACAAATACTTATAGATGATTCTTATCCTTTAAATAAAAGAAGAAAAGTATTACACAAGGTCAATAATACAAATATTCCTCAAAATCTAGAAGATCTAAATGTTGAAACTATTTTTTTTTGGTTCAATCCTTTATATTGATAAATTAATTCCAAAAACTATTAAAATGATTAGAAATGAAAATATTAAAATATCTCAAAAACACAAAAACAATATTGGAATACTTTATAGTAAATTAAAAGATCAAGATCCAGTTTCAAACAATCGAATTGCGACTACTGTATTTTCCTTGTAATAATTGTAATAAAAAATATATCAGTCAAATTTCACAAAAAATTACCATACAGTGCATAAAAGTGACGCAAGATTAAAGAAAGGATCTTGCCCACTATCAGAACATATAACTGATACTGGTCACACGAGCAATTTTCAAGAAACTGAAATTATTCAAATAGAAAATAAATAATACCATCAAAAGAACTTTTTTATAAGAGGCAGAAATTAAAAAACAACTTTTAACGATGAATTAAAGAACAGATCGAATATTTAAGTTAATTTTACCCTTATATTTTGTTCTTAGATTAAACAAAATTTTCCACTAATAATAATAACAGTAATAATTAATTATACGAATGATTCTAGAGTTTGCTTTCTCATTGTTACCTAGAATTTAAACAATATCTTTCTTATAAAAAGTTTTCAAATATGAATATTCTCATAACCTTTAATTTGAAACTTTAAATTTTTTGCTTTCGATAACGAAGAAAAAAATTATTTATTGGCGTTTGAAGTTTGACATCAAAATTGTATTTAGAAATATCTGTTTTGAACAACCATTTTTCTCAAAATCTCTATAAGTCCTTTTTATTTTTATTATATGCAAAGAATATATATTAACAATATTATTAACTAAATTAAATTGTTTAATTTAAAGACCCATGATGAAGAAATGATAATATTTCGAAAGCTTAGACAACTAAAAATAAAAAGTAAATAAAGACATTTTCTAGCCGAATTTCCCGTGATTTTCTTAAATTGTAAAGTTGGACGGCCGCTAATCAAGAGCATTATTTTTCTTGGGTATAGGTTTGAATAATTAAACTAATTTTTTTGCATCTAGCTGGATATTTCGCTTCTTGTTTCAGAAGCATATTATTGTCATATATAACATATAAGTACACTTTGCATACAAACATACGTTGAAATATTAAATATGTACTTAACAAAACGAACATTCATAATATTTAACTATTAAACATATATATAAGTAAAATATATAGGGTGCCCCAAACTTAATGACCTATTAGAAGTGACTGGAGAACCAATAAACAGATTCCTTTGAAAATTTGGCCTGGTCATAGACGGTCATGAACTCTCTTTTTAAAATATTTTAAAGAACGCGGAACTGCTGTCTTTACCCTAAACCGGTGGCAACGTCCATTTTCTAAATGAAATGCTCTGTATATTATAGCGTTTTGTAAATTTAACTGTTTTCGAGAAAATAGCGTTTAAAAATTAACATTTTTGACTCTTTGAGGTATGGCAAAAAATTGAAAATTTCAAGTTTAAAGGTTATGATGTTCATATTTGAAAAATCAGATTAATTATGATAAAAATATAAATTAACTTTTAATTGTCTCAAAAACCCATAAGAACTGATTCCACAAATTGCAATTAAAAAATTATAACTTGTAAAAGAGACTAGGAAACAATAAATCATTTGGTGACCTACAAACAAAAAAATTATTAATTCATCAGCACCAAAATTATAGGGACTACTAAAATTGCAGCATAGGCCTGCAATTATCATAACTTGGCAATTAGGGAAATGATTCAAATAAAGAAAGATCATAATGCAGTAAATGACATACAATCATAAAAATTAAATAAAAAAAACTTAAATGTTACATTGACTTCCGAAACACTAAATTTGTCGGTATAAATAGCACCTGTAACATCTAGATAAAAAATTATAAATGTTTTCAGCCATCCGCTGTATACGAGTTTTTAATACATTTTAAAAAATCGGTAAATCCCTTTACCCGGAACTTCCCTCGTTATGAACTATTACTTTTATTAGGAAGAGTGAAGTGTGATCCAAGTTAGTTCAGTACATAGTAACAGTATATACGTGTTACATATACGGTCTCTTCATTTTTATTAGGCACCATTTTGTTCCATCATATTGGATTCCTACCAATATGTTTACCATTTCCTTTCTACCTGTGCCACGATCCTGCATGAAACCTATATTAGTCTACTAAACCTACTCCATTGGCCTACAGATATTTCCTAAACCCAAATAAAACACCACTCTAACATAACAACAAAAGGATTGTTAATGAAAATCATTTAGAAACTTAATATCTGGGTAATATATGCGGAGCAACGGAGAAAAAGTACTGAAAATATGGGTTTAAAGCAAGATATAAAATTTATGTGTCCTGAGGATGCAACAATTAAGTTGCAAAATGCCGACAATTTAAAAAAATACTTGTTTTTTACTGGATCTTAACTCCAAATAATACACGACTCTAACCAACGTTTTTTAACATTGTTCCGCCATATTGGATTTTTACCAAAATATTATCAGGTCATCCCCGTATGACTCTTAATTTTTGGTCAAAATTTGAAGTTAATGGGGTAAGTAATATTTAAGCTATGTCGCGAACTGACACACAGACCGACAGACGGACCGACGGAATTGATAAAACATGTTTTTTGTCATCTAGGGACCCTAAAACATGAATATATGTAAATCCTGAGAGGGTGATTTTCTTCACGATTAAAAAAATTTTATTTGGCCACTATTTTGTTCCGCCATCTTGAATTAGTAACACAGTTTTACTAGTTGAGCCCTATACCACAATTAGTTATGGCACACAATTTGAAATGAATCCAATAAGTAGTTTTTTAGGCTGAATTTTTAAATATTTTATTATGCCGCCATTTTGCTACGCCGCGCCGTCTTGGTTTCATACCAAAATGTTACCAGTTGATTCCAACATCATACTTGATGCTTATGCAAAATTTAAAATAAATTAGATAAGCAGTTTTTCATAATAATTTTTTTAACATTTCAGCACGCCGCCATTTTGGATTTTTACCAAAATATTACCAGGTCATGCTTATATAACCCTTAATTTTTGGTAAAAATTTGAAGTCAATCGGGTATGCAGTAAATTATGCCGCGAACTGACAGACAGACAGATAAACATACCGACAGACAGAATTGATAAAATATATTTTTTTCGCATCTAGGGACCTTAAAATGTAAACACGTGTAAAATCTGAGAGGGTGATTTTTTCACGACTACAGATTTTTTATTTGGCCACCATTTTGTTCGGCCACTTTGAATTAGTATTACAATTTTACTAGTTATTCCCTGTACCACAATTAGTTATGGGACACAATTTGAAATCAAACTATTAAGAAGTTTTTCAGGCTGAATTTTTAAATATTTTAAGCCGCTATTTTGTTCCGCCATGTTGCATTCGTGTCAAAATATTACCAGTTGATTCCAATATAATACTTAATATTTTTTTCAAAATTTGAGATAAATTGGATGAGTAGTCTTTTAATAATATTTTTTTAAAGATTTCACTAGGCCGCCATTTTGTTTGGCCAAATTGTATTTTTACCAAAATGTTCCCAGGTCATCCCCATATGGCCCTTAATTTTTGACGAAAATTTGAAGTGAATCGGGTAAGTAGTCTTTAAGCTATGCCGCGAACTGACAGACAGACAGACAGACAGACAGACGGACGGAATTGATAAAACATATTTTTTGGCATCTAGCGATGCTAAAACCTAAAGATGTGTGAAACCTGAGAGGGTGATTTTTTCACGTATTACAAACATTTTATTTGGCCGCCATTTTGTTCGACCATCTTGAATTAGTATCACTATTTTACTACTTGATCTCTATACCACAATTAGTTATGGCACACAATTTGAAATCAAACCATTGAGCAGTTTTTTCAGACTGAATTTTTAAATATTTTATTATGCCGCCATCTTGGATTCGTACCAAAATTTACCACTTTATTTCAACATAATGGTTGATGTTGTATATATATATATATATATATATATATATATATATATATATACAACATCAACCATCAACATAAAACCATATTTTATATTAACTGTTTTTAATATTTTTCGTGAAATAAATAGTACACTTTTCAACGTACAATATTTAGCATATTCTTAACAAAATAAATATTCAAAATTCCTAACTAGTCTTACTAACAAATAAATAATTAAAATATTTCTGTAGTGACAACAAGTAAATAAAAACAATTATAGCATAAATTAATTTAAATAAAATTTCATACGTACCGTACCCTGGAAACGACAATAGTTCACAGTAACATTTGATCAATTCTGAATTTATTTAACCCATTGTCTTGCTTTTTACTTCCCTCGTAAAAGGAAAGTATTGTCATCGTGAAAAATTCACTCTCCGAGATTTTTTCAGATCTTCACGTTTCAGGGTCCCTAGATGTCGAAAAACATGTTTTCTCAATTCCGTCGGTCTGTCTGTCTGTCCATCTCCCTGTTTGTCTGGTCGCGGCGTAGCTAAAAAACTACTTATCCGATTGACTTTAAATGTTGGTCAAAAATTAAGGATCATATGGGGATGACCTAGTAACATTTTGATAAAAATCCAATATGGCGAAACAAAATGGCGGCCTATTGAAATGTTAAAAAATTATTATTAAAAAAACTATTCATCCAATTTATCTCAAATTTTGCAAAAATATCAATCATTATGTTGAAATAAAGTGGTAAATTTTGGTACGAATCCAAGATGGCGGAATAAAATGGCGGCATAATAAAATATTTAAAAATTCAGCAAATTCAGGAACTACTTATTGGATTGATTTCAAATTGTGTGCCATAAGTAATTGTGGTATAGGGCTCAACTAGTAAAACTGTGTTACTAATTCAAGATGGCGGAACAAAATAGCGGCCAAATAAAAATTTTTCTAATCGTGAAGAAAATCACCCTCTCAGGATTTACATATCTTCATGTTTTAGCGTCCCTAGATGCAAAAAAACATGTTTTATCAATTCCGTCGGTCCGTCAGTCCGTCTGTCGGTCTGTGTGTCATTTCGCGACATAGCTTAAATATTACTTACCCCATTGACTTCAAATTTTGAGCAAACATTAAGGGTCATATGGGGATGGATAATATTTTGGTAAAAATCCAATATGTCGTCACTACAAAAATATTTTAATTATTTATTTGCTAGTAAGACTAGTTAGGAATTATGAATATTTGTTTTGTTAATTATATGTTAAATATTTTAACGTACGTTTGAAAAGTGTACTATTTATTTCACGAAAAATATTAAAAACATTTAATATAAAATTATAAAATGCGGTTTTGTTTTAAGAACAGAGAAATATATATATATATATATATTTATATATATTTATATATATATATATATATATATATATTTATATATATATATATATATATATATATATACCCGAACCTGATGATGACGGGTTGTCCAAACCGAAACGTAGAGATATATTGTATTTTGGCTTGTAGTAATATTTTGGTTTGAATGGACTGACCTGCGAGCGTTCAAATCAACAAAATTGTGAACTTCAAAGGTACTGCGATTTAGTTATCAGCAACTGTACTATAATTCATTGATACAAGCGAATCTTGATATAGGGACTTTAAGCTTTGACTACCATTTATATTTGTATTTACTTCTAACGAACTATCAAAGATTTGTTGCAAAACGAATGACTAGTATAGTTCGGTCCTGGATGTATATTAAACTGGCAGAAGTTTTCCTGCGGGAATTTTCATCTGCTATATCTAATATATAATAAAAAACGAGCTAATATATATTTGTTGAATCTTAGTTGGTTGATTGGTTTTACTATATTTATAATCATTTGTTTGACTCCTGTCGGATTCATGTCATGATATGAGGGTTATGATATTAGGATCACCGACGATGGCAAGCTCCAAGGGACTTGCCGAGGTACCTCTACCATTTATCCGGTTACTCACTTGACAATCAGCTCCTGTCCCAAAATAGACTGTGAGACCTGAAGACTCAAAATGGGAAGAAAAGTCGCTGGGATAAAAGTTAGGCATATTTATATGTGAAACAGAGCCAGAAAATAGGCCTCTGACCAAATATTTATATTTTTTTTTACCAAATCTCACAATTTGACACAAGCTTTAAAAAAATCTTTCTCGGGTCTTTCAGTTTATTTTTTCCTAAAAGTTCTTAATCACCACTCAGTTTATCTTTTTTATCATAATTTGTTCCACTTGAATGGCTCAATATTGCATAAATTGGTTTCAACCAAACGCTGGTTTATATTAACATAGAAACGTAAAGCCAAAGCTTGAACAAATAATAATTTTGTGATGAATGTCCGACAAAATTTTTGCAATTCAGTTACGAAAAGTCATCTTTAAGATTGGTTTATTTTCATTTTAGCTATTTTAGTGCTAAAAGAATATAGTCTCATAAACATATATTGCGATGTAATGGAAATTAGAATAAGATATTTCACCTGCTTTTTGACTTACTTGGCAGCTTTTGCGACTTAATCAACGTCTGAGAGACCCTTCAGATTGGCTCATTTTTAAACACAAAATTAAGAAATAAATGTTGATATTTTGAAAAACTTGTCTTGATATTGGCCCTCTTAATCTCTATAGTAATTTTATTTTTTTTCGTAAAAATTGAATTGCAAAAAACTTGTATAAAAGGGCAAATTTTTTGCACACTATGTGTTTGAATCTAGTGCGAAAATTACGCCCGTTTTGCAACTAATTATATAAATAGCTATTTTAGAAGACAGTGAGAAAAAAATGTTTAAACAAATATCCAGATGGATCTTTTTATTATTTTTTTTTATGTAGGAATGAATATATCCTCTTTTTAGTTTCACAATATAATAGCTGATTATGAGTTTAAATTTAAAAGTTCCCCAAATTTTCTGTGAAAATTAAAAAAGTAAAAGGTTAAATTGTTATTATAAAATCAAAAGAGTTTTACAGTGAGAACGATTATCTCACTTATTCCGCTCGGACGACAAATCGCCTCGAAAAGTTATTTCGCGAATAGTTTATTAAAAATATTAATCAAATATATACAATTGAATAAAAGTTCTAAAATTCACGGGTTTTTAATGCCTCTAGTATTAACAGAGCCTGATGTGGTTTGTTATGCGAATCAATTAGTCTGTTAGGGAAATTTGAAAGCGTTTGTGGAAGTTACTTTTAAAAACTACATTACTACATAAATACGTTTATTAACAACAGTTATATCTGAAAACTATAGCTAGGAACGCCCCATTTTAAGCAAGAACCAACAAAATCAAAATCAAAAACTGAAAAGTTCGACCAGCTTAAGTAGAATTAAAAAAAAAATCACTTACATTTTTTTAAATAATCACTAAATGAATATTAAATAGCAATAAAAACAGTTGAAGCTTTAAGCTATTGTATAGAAAGCAAGTTAAAACAAATTCAGAGACACTAAAAAAATGTGGACTAAATAGCAAATTTCAGCCAAGCCCTTTGTCCATTACTCGGGTTTGTTTTTTGTTGGTTTGTCGGAGCATATTATTATCTTTTGAAGAGTCCTCGGGGCGTGTGGGGTAGAAGTCTTTCCAAGTTAAAGATGCAAGAATGGAAAATGCCCACTTATCGAAACTATTATATAATGAAGATGTTAGGAAAAACCGTTTAATTTTAACATAACTTATAGATACAACAATACTACTGGAGAAACAAGAACTTGCTTTTAGGGGGCATGACGAATCAGAGTCTTCATTTAACAAGGAAAATTTTAAAAAAGTTTTTACTTGTCTAATTAAACGTAATGCCGAACTTGTCAAATATTTAGAACAAAAAACTGTATTTACGGGACAGTCTAAAACTATTCAGATTTCAGATTCTAGAGCTAATGCGCTCTATAACTTAATTATATGTATTTTAGGTCTAAATTTTTAAAAAGGAGCTAATAGCACAATTGTAATATGGAGCCGTTGTTATGGCTGGCGAACTAAGCGGTCTACAAATACGCATAAGATCGCAATTTACACACATTGGGCTGCCCATCGGCAAAATTTAATTTTACAGCAGGTTTGGAATTATATCAAAGAAAGCAGAATCTTTTTCGCAACCTTAAAAAGTTTGCCGGCTTTTTTCCATAAATCTTATAAACGGACATCTATCTTGAGCAAAATATTACAAAAACGAATTCCCCCTCAAAAATTTTATTTTTTGTCGCCAATAATTGGGAGGCAATAAGCTTAGTGTTTCAGGAAATGATCGAGAATGTCGAATTAGACTCAGATACCATTCATAAGGCAAAGGAGTATTTAAAAGATCTCTGATTTTAAATTTGCTTTTTCAACATTTACATTCAAGGAATTTTTTTTAATTACCGATATTCTTTTTAAAGATTTTCACTTGGGTAACTTAGAACTTGATTTCTGCATTTCACAAATAAACATTTTCATCCAACGATTAAATGAGCTACGCGTTGAAGACTGTTTTAAACCTTTATTTAAAAAAGCAAAAATGCTTACAGGATTGCCACACGGTAGACAAACTAGCAATATGAACGAATTGAATCTAATTGACAAGTATAAACGTTTATTTTATGAAATTTTAGATTGCATATTTTTCCAAATTAACATTAGGTTTGAGGATTTACATAAATTGGAATTTATTAAACTTCTCGACAAGTCAAAGTATAAAAACTTTGCAGCAGAATTTCCTTCCAATCTACTAAATTCGTTGGAAAAATATGTTCGATAAAGACGAGCTAATTTAATTTACAAAAAGTGACTTATCGCGGATAACAGTGCACCGCGACATGGATATGACCTCGGATATGACATAAACTTACACTGATCTCAGTTGTTTCTTATTGAGAAAGTCAATGCTTTATCAATAAAAAACGAAACGTATTGAAACTGTTGACTAATAAGGGTAGTAAGGAGGGTACCCTGAAAGCAATTCTTCTCGTAGGCCGTTTTGCACCTGCAGAAATTATGTATTTCTGCTATTTTACATATATCTTTTCCGGCCAAGAACTTTTGATAAAGGTGTGTGAAAGCGCATTTTTATTGATTTTAGTATATACATATATATATATATATATATATATATATATATATATATATATATATATATATACATATATCCTTAAAAATGTATTGTGTCTATATTATTATTTAAATTAGGAGTATTAACATAGTTTCTGCTGAATAGCGAAACAACCGGCAATCCTGCAACTCCAAAATAAAGGCCCAAGATCAAAAGGAGCCAAGGCAAAAATTGTTTGATGTTTCGCCGTCTGTCACCTCTTTATAATTCCTACTCTTTGGTTCAAATTCAAATTCAATTTTTGTATTTGGTTTCGAGCACTATAAATAATAGAAAGAAACACGTCAAATAGAAATGTGTTGGTTGTGTTCATTAAAAAAGCGTACAGGAAATATTCTATAGTGTAAATCGTTCTTAATTATATTTGTCATAAACATTTAAAAGTGGCACGATGGCATCATTTAATATTAAATGTCAAAATTTTCATAACCACACATACTATCAGAACTTGAAGAAGGATGGTCAGTTCATGCTCAAGCTGAACTAGCCTAACTGCTAACAAAAACAGGCAGTCGCGTGTGCTTTCTTTTTTAAATTATTAAATTATACTCGAAATTATAAATCTCAGTTTTAGCACGAAAAGGCAATTACATATTGTAGATAAAGAGATAATCAACTTATAGTGGTACCGACATAATAACAGAAGATTTAATGAGCATTTGGGAGCTGAATAAAAGTTTATGGCCTAGGTATATGTTGGGGAATAAATGAAATGAAAAATTTGATGTCGAACAATAAGTTACCAGAACATGGAATATGATTAATTTAAAACATACACAAGCTAAATTTTTGGCCTCTATATTTTAACGAATTAAAAGTATACCTAAATAGATATTTCATATATTCATGAAAAATAAAAATCAAAAAGTTTAGATTACCAAATATCAGTTTTTTTTTTAATATTTAAAATTTATCATTTTTTCAAACAAATATTACTTTGTATTCGTCAATGTTACAACCATATGCTAGTTTATTTTATCAAACGTATTTATTATTTATTTTATTTAACACTTTTATCATTTTCCTTACGTTATAACAGAATAATATTGCAGTTATGTTTTAACTTTGTTTATATTATAACTTCTTTTTCTAAACTGGTTTCTGTCATTGTTAAATAACATTTTAATTCTCTTTATATTACAATAAAGTAAAAATTTAACACATTCAGTTAAAATATCAATATTTGAATAAAAAGTTTTTAAATTTAGAAGAATAACGCCTGGTCGTTTAGTAAAAAAATGCATTTGTTTTTTGAAAAAAGACTACATTTTTTCCAAAAAAAACTACAATTTTTTGAAACATAAAAAAATCAAATATAGAAAAATCTTAACTTTTCGATAAACTTTAAGAAAATACAACAAAATTTTATTAGACGATGAAAGTGGATGCGCTTTAGAGTTACTCCAATATCCTCGTAAGGGGAAATTACAAGCACGAATTATACACAACAAATAAACTTCTGCCACCTCAAGTGCATAATGCAAATTTTAAGTGAAATTTCACTGTTTGATATGTCCTAAACAAATAAAGATTTTTGAACTTTTTTTTTGTCAGTTGAATCATCACAATTCCTCTACTTTGTTTAGTTCAACCGACATTCATTAATTTTCTGGACAATAGTGTTATACAGGGAGTTACATTATAAAACCCGTAAGTTGGTCAGATCCTAAAATCATTTTTTCTTGTATGTTCTTTTCATACCAAACTCTTTCAAAGAAGAACACAAAAAAAAATAACTACTATCGAATTTGTCTAGTTTTGTTTATTTCTGTACTACATGGGGATTGCTCGAAAATTTAACATTTTCTAACGAACTAATTTCCAATTCAGCATGAGTATAAGTAAACTTTGAGTTAGAAGTGATGGCGACAAGATAATCGATACAAAGATATATGTTAAAGGCAAATGACTGGGTTGTCCAAATATTTTTAATAATATGTTATTAATTTCACCATATTGATTTCCATGCCAGTTTTGAGTAGAACGAAATATTGTTTTTGCCAAAACTGTTAACTTCAGACATCCCGAAATAAATTGCTTACCAACTGATCTTATTTTTTTTTACTATTGTAGAAAAAGCCAAAGTTTTTTAATTAAATTTTGATCCACTTGGCCTCCGTGTTAATAAAGTATTAAGTTCGGCAAAGATTTCGTTTGTTCTCTGGTAACAAAGAATGTCGGTTTTGCTCCTGGTGGCTCTACGATCATTTTGTGTGTTAACTTTTGGCAATGTACCCATGTCTCAACTAGTTGACCCTACTCATAGAGATGAGACCTTAAATCATAAACACCTGCTTTAGCGGTTATCCCAAAAAAATCTGTTTTCGACTATAATTTCTACTATATAATTGCCTAAAATTATATAATAATTATATACCATAAAATACAAATTACTGTTCAAGAATGTATTGTTTGAGTTTTAGGTTAATCCGCAAAACTGTATAATAACGAATTATTGAAATTTATTCTAGAAATTGGAAATTAATACTACTCGGTTAATTTCCTTTACCCGGAACCTATATATATATATATATATATATATATATATATATATATATATATATATATATATATATATATATATATATATATATATATATATATATATATTTATGTTTATATATAAATATATATTTATATATATATATATATATATATATATATATATATATATATATATATATATATATATATATATATATATATATATATATATATATATATATATATATATATATATATATATATATATATATATATATATATATATATATATATATATATATATATATATATATATATATATATATATATATATATATATATATATATATATATATATATATATATATATATATATATATATATATATATATATATATATATATATATATATATATATATATATATATATATATATATATATATATATATATATATATATATATATATATATATATATATATATATATATATATATATATATATATATATATATATATATATATATATATATATATATATATATATATATATATATATATATATATATATATATATATATATATATATATATATATATATATATATATATATATATATATATATATATATATATATATATATATATATATATATATATATATATATATATATATATATATATATATATATATATATATATATATATATATATATATATATATATATATATATATATATATATATATATATATATATATATATATATATATATATATATATATATATATATATATATATATATATATAGTACCACTGTTTTACTAGTTCATTTCTATACCACAATTAGTTCTGGCACACAATTTGAAATCAGTTCATTAAGTAGTTTTTAGGGCTGAATTTAAAAAAAAAATTGGAGCTGCCATTCTGTTTTGCCGTCTCGGATCCGTACCAAAATTTTACTAGTTCATTTCTACATAACTGTGCAAAAATTGGATAAGTACATTTTAGGCCGTCATTTTGTTTTGCCATATCGGATTTCTACTAAAATGTTAGCAGGTTATCCCCATATGACTCTTAATTTTTGATCAAAGCCAATCGTGTAAGCAGTTTACCAGATTCTGTAAGCATAGCATAGAGCGCTCTAAACGTGTCACCAGAACCTGCTTCAGGCCAAACTTTAGATACGAAGCCCAATTTTTATTGTATACTAACAGATATACTTAGCATCAGTTAGTAATTATTATATTCAGGATTTTTTTTTAATAACCCCTTTCAACTTAGGGTAGATGTCAATTTACCGAGTTCTTTTCACGACAGGGTAAGTGGAATAATGTTTTTCCGGCCCAGCCTGTCCTATGAGATAATTAAACAAAAAAAATATTTTGTTTTATTAATTTTAAAAAAATTAAAAAATAAAAATGTAGTTACCCAAAACACTCGTGCAGTAAAATAGAACAGTAAATTTTGGAATGAAGCATGTGTAACATTAGGTTAAATTTGCAGTTAGCAAAGACTATGGGTTTAACCAAATGCTGTTTGTATAAACACTTTAGAGTCCAAAATTTCCCCCTGGATCATTTACGTTCAATTCGCGTTTTGACCGACCGAAAAAAAATCCTGCATTAAACAGATACTAGGCGTTCCCTTTTTTATATATCTTACAAAGTGATATAAGTAAGATTCAATAACAACTTAGATAATTTATATTTTTTATTATTTAAAGCAATTATGATAAAGCGTACCGAAAGTCATGAAATATCACAAATCATACTGCATATCTCCTTAACATTTATTAACTCTTCGTTTAAAAAGTTATTTTCTTGGGTGTTTTTAGCCCGAGCCGAAGCAGGAGCCTTTCGCAAAAACAACTGTAATTGTAATGCACTTGTGTAATTAATAACCATAACGAACGGCACAGGATAAAGTAGGTAGATTGTATTTGATTAAGAAAATGAATGATCATAAACTTAGGCTCCAACAGATGTACTAGTAAGCTATGTTTACACATGGCAAGTTTACTGGCGGCAAGTACTTGTCACCACTAAACTTGTCATGTGTAAACTTCAGGAAAGTCCACTTGCTGCTTACCGGCAAGCGCATGTCAAAAGTTGACCGACCGGCTAGTTTACTCGCCGCCACGTCGAATTTTTGTTTGTACGTTTTTAGTGTAAACGGGTCCGGACAAGTAAAAGTTGTAATTACAATGAATAAGTGGGATAAAAATCAGATATTTTCATTTTTAAAATCTAGAACAAATAGGAAATTTGATGGAATATAAAGTCAAAAGAAAACATGAACAAATTAAGACGAGAAAACGCATTTCAGGATTTCAAAACATTGACATGAACGTGCTGAAAGCGAAGATAAAAGCAATAAAAACAGTTTGTAGGCATGAAGTGATGTGGTACTGATGATTTGTATATGCCAAAGCTTATTTGGTTTGTTAGGGCAGGTAGTTTTTGCGGAGAATGGTCATAAACAGGAAAATAACAAACAACATGGTAAGTCTTTTAAAAAACATTTAATATAAACATACACAATTCAATTATGTAAACTAATTTAGTTTGTATCATAAACCAATCAATTTATCTTATCAAGGTACAGTACTTTTCCCGGAAAAATAATCTGCGTACTTATCACGCAAAGAATTCGCAGCTTGTGAATGGTTAATAATTCCCAAATACCTCTTTGACTGTAGTGCTTGACCTAAATGCCAGAAACCATTTATAATGTATCAGTATCCTCACACTATCCTCACCTCCGACTATTCCGAATGGGCAATATTGTCGGCCATCAGTTATTCTAAGCGAGTTGTTCAAAGCACAAGAAGCTTTTACACAGCTTTTTGATTTTAAATTAATTACCCCTCAAAGAAATCGAAATCTTGCGCTTAAAATACCAAAAGCGTTTTCTACCAGTCCTCGAGCACGTGATAAACGATATGTGAATATTTTTTCTTTATAAGTTAAAGTTTCGGGATACAATTTTAGCAGACTTGTTTTTTCAATAAACTTATTGACTCAAGGTAAATGCATCATCGCTGACAATACCGGATTTTTGCGAAAATTTAAGTCTGCATTTAACATCGATTCATTCAATATAGAAATCCTTAATATCGTACTGTCATTTGCTCAGGCATTAGCTCTAACTTCTATATATTTAAAACAATACATTGTGTTAACTAATGCAAATAAAATTATGCTGTAAGTCCCTTTGTAGTTGTAAAATTCTGATCCAGTATTAGGTGGTCATTGCACCTGAATATGTTTGCCATCTATCTAAATAAATGTCCAATCTTCTTCTGTTTAAATATAGACATATAAATGTACACACAGGGTCTCCTGACATTCTGTTTCAATAATTTTAAGGATGATTCAGAAAACATGCATACATACATAAATGTATACTTTTTATGATAGGGGGTGACAAAATTAAAAAAAAGAAGTTTTTTTATAAGTATAATACCCGTTGGCCAATTTTGCTAAAATTTGAGAGCGTTATTTCTTCCGATAAGACTAAAAAAAAGTCTAATGGGGGTCTTGACACGTTGAACGAAAAGTTTTTGGTTTTTCATTAGTAGAATCACCCCTAAAAATGTTGAAACGAAATTTCAGGACACCCTTTATATTTCTATTTACAAGCACATTTTTTTCAGGGTGTAACCCAACAAGAAACTGCCGAAACTGACGCCGAAGGAACAATCCCACCAGAATCACCATCTACACTTCAGTATTTTAAACGTAGTAAACCATCAAGAATATACCAACCTCCAAAACGCCATAAAACTTTTAGAAATAATATATATGGTTCTGACATTGATAAAGAAATAGTTAAGCAAAATGAAAATAAGCCCGATGATCAATATAAAGTGTTTACAAAACATATTTTAGCCCAACTAAACGAACTTCCCCTAAGAAGTTTTATTATTTTACAAGAACAAATCCAGGAACCTATTAATGGTGAAAGATTACGGCTACTTTCCATTTAGTCAACAAATGCAGCAACAACAACAGACCCCTCCCCATCTAATTCTCATTATCTAGACATTGGACAACAACCAATTCAGCAGCAGTTTGACAGCAGACCTTCTACGTCTAATTCTCACCTGTTCAGACATTCGACAACAAACATTTCAGTAACAAATGCAGCAGCGGTTTGACGGCAGATTTTCTACGTCTCATTCTCAATATTCAGACCTTTTACAGAAAACTAAAAGGCCTTAATCGAAACTGATAATGATTACGAAAATATTTAAAGTATTAAAGAAATAAAATGTACCTATTTTGATTTTCCAAAAAAAACTATAAAATATGTACATACACTAATGAACAAAATTATTGCATATCTCATAATGTCAAAACACGAGAGATCATGTTGGAATTAAAACAAAAGAAAAATATTATACGACATGCAAAAATTTTGGCCTGTGTTTCATTGACTTATAAACAATACACACATGTTTACTTTTTCTTATCGTTATATAGTTTACAAGGACTCCATATGTAGCCAAATGTACGTCTGGTAAAAAAATAATACATTCCGGTACTCTGTATAAATACTGCAAGGAAACGAAACTCTCACCAGTGGCAAGATAGCGTAATGTTACTTCCAATTTTATTTCCACGTTTCTGCCTTTGCAATCTTAGGTTTAACTAGTTTTAATAGTTCTTCAAACTTTTGGTAAGATAACCTTATAAAATTGTTATTTCCTTTAAAAGTTCCTACCCAGAGTACTTAATTTTTACTTTTTAGTCTTAAACATTTTTTTACTGGTAATGTATTGTCAACATAAACTAAATAAGCCTAAACTCAAAGGGTATACTGCTGGTAACATCGATAGCATCGAACCGATTAAATCAGCTGTACTGGACTCGCTAAAACAAACCATATTCGAGGGGTTGCTAGCTCGTGTTATTTTGGTACTATCAAACTGATGAGATCGACACAACTACATCAAATTATTGTATTTTCATCAAATTTACACTTGCAAAGTTTCAAATCAATACCACAATTAGAATTGGGTTAAAATCGACCAGTACTATTTGGTACCATCGAGTACCAAATTATTATATTTACGAATTACACACACTTGGAAAAATTTAAATCTATACGATAATTAGAAGAAGATTGATTGGCCGATCAGAAGAACTCGATGGTACTACATTATAGTATTGTTATCTAAATTATATACACCTACAAAATTTCAAATTGATAGAACAATTAGAAGTGGGTTAAAGGTACTATCATCTACCAAATTGTATTGTAAGCCGAATTACATATATTTGCAAAAATTTCCAATTGCTACGATAATTAAAAGTGGGTTAAAATCGACTGGTACCATTTGGTACCGATATGGTCAGCTTGATGGTACCAAATTACTGTATTGTCATCCGAATTACATATACTTGCAAAGTCTCAAATCGATACGACAATAATTAGCAGTAGGTGAAAATGGACTTTGTAGATTTGTTCACATACATACAGTACACTCTCGATAATGTGAATACAAAAATCCCAGCGGTCGTTCAAGTTAACGAGTTTGTTCACAGTAATGGGGGTGTTTATAATAAATCATATAATAGTTATTTTCCACAAGTTTATTGAAAAAATATCAAAGTATACATGTATTCTGTTTAAAAATAAATATAAGAGAAAAAATTACTCATTTATATTTGGAAAAAAGTTGTCTATTTTCGTTTGTCGAGTTTTATGCGATATTTTTGCAATTGCAGCTTTTTCATGGATTGTTTTAAAAATCATTAGGTCACTAATTTGGATTGCGTTTTGTTTAGACCACTCTATTGCCGCATCTAACGCTTTTATGACTATGGTGTGTGTGCTAGGTTAATGACTGTTAGTTCGTTTTCTTCTTCATCGCCCACTGACTCTTCTTGTAAATGTGTTGTATCTCTTTCCTCTACATCTTCATTCCACTCTTCCACATCTGCGGATTTGTACTCCGCCTATAATAAATTGAGAAAATCGGAAATCATGTACTGGGTGGGCATTTTATTAGCGGCCTATACCATTTGACAGAAACTACCGACTTGAGGAAAAAATGTTAATACAAAATTTTCTTGGTTTTAAAATTTTTTTAATTATTTGAGTTTTAATAATACAGGGTATCCGAAAAGTGCTACCCAGACTTCAAAACCACAATTTTAAATGGAACATTCTGCATATTTTCTTGCTTCGTAAAAATGATTTAACCTAAAAATTAAAATTAAAAAATAAAATTATACGTAACAATTATGTACTATCGTTGATTGAAGAAAAAAGGAAGATGCGCAATCTTATGGGCGAATTCGTGGCAATGCTGATTTCATTCCACTTACATTTCAGCTGCTATACGGTGGAGCCGCTGTACGGCAAACGCATAAAACACCCATTCGCAGGCGTTCGGCTCTCGCGGTGATGACTGTCGGCTGCGGCAATGCAATGTTTGCATTGCAAAAGATAATGAAAATTTAGAAAAAATGTGAAAATAAACTTACATTTAACTACTAAATAGGTACTATCCATAAATATTGAATACATACATTTTACGCAACTGGTGTTCTTTTTACTTCCCTCGTAAAAGGGAAGTATTGTAATCGTGAAAAAATCGCTCTCCGAGATTTTTTCGGATCTTCAGTAGGGTTCCTAGATAACGAAAAACATGTTTTCTCAATTCCATCGGTCTGTCTGTCTGTCTATTCGCGGCGTAGCTAAAAAACTACTTATTCGATTGACTTCAAATTTTGGTCAAAAATTAAGGGTCATATGGGGATGATCGGTAACATTTTGGTAAATCCAATATGGCGAAAAGAAATGGCGGCCTAGCGAAGTATTAAAGAAATTAATATTAAAAAACTACTCATCTAATTTATTTTAAATTTTGCAAAAACATCAAGTATTATGTTGAAAACAAGTGGTAACATTTTGGTAGAAATCCAAGATGGCGGAACAAAATGCCTGCATAATAAAATATTTAAAAATTCAGCCTGAAAAAACTACTTAATGGTTTGATTTCAAATTGTGTGCCATAACTAATTGTGGTATAAGAGCTCAACTAGTAAAATAGTGTTACTAATTCAAGATGGCGAAACAAAATTGCGGCCAAATAAATTTTTTTTAATCATGAAGAAGATCACCGTGTCAGGGTTTACATATCTTCACGTTTTAGCGTCTCTAGATGTCAAAAACATGTTTTATCAATTCCGTCGGTCCGTTGTCTGTGTGTCAGTTCGCGACATAGCTTAAATACTACTTACCCGATTGACTTCAAATTTTGACTAAAAATTAAGGGTCATATGAGGAGGGCCTGATAATATTCAAATATGGCAGAACAATGTGAAAAAAAATTGTTAGAGTGGTCTATTATTTGTAGTTAAGATTCAGTTAAAAAAAAGTTTTTTTATAAATTGTCGATGTTTCGCAATTTAATTGTTGCATCCTCAGGACACATATATAGATCTAATATCGGGCATGAAACCCATATTATCAGAACTTTTACTCTGTTGTTCCGCATATATTTCCCAGATATTAAGTTTCTAAATGGTTTTCGTTAACAATCCTCTTGTTTTTATGTTAGAGTGGTGTATTATTTGGAGTTAGGATCCAGTAAAAAAAGACTTTTAAATTGTCGACGTTTCGAAACTTTATTGCTGCATCCTCAGGACACATATAGATTCTATATCCTGTATGAAACCCATATTTTTAGTTTTTACCTACTACGTTGGACCGCAGATATTTCCTATATTAAGTTTCTAAATGGTCTTCGTTAATGATCCTCTTGTTTTTATGTTAGAGTGGTGTATTATCTGGGGTTAGAACCCAGTAAAAAAGGAAAGGTCTTTTTTTAAATCGTCGACGTTTCGCAACTTTATTGTTGTATCCTCAGGACACATACATTTTATATCCTGCATGATACCCCTATTATCAGTCTATACCTACTCCGTTGGTTCGCAGATATTCCCCAGATATTAAATTTCTAAATGGTTTTCGTCAACGATCTTCTTGTGGTTATGTTAGAGTGGTGTATTTTTTGGGTTAGGAAATATCTGCGGACCAATGGAGTAGGTAAACACTAATATGGCTTTCATGCAGGATAGAAAATATATGTGTCCTTGTTGCATCAATAAATTGTCGAAACGTTGTTTTTTTACTGGATCCCAACGCCAAATAATACATGACTCTACCATAACAACAAGGAGGTCGTTAATGAAAACCATTCTGAATCTTAATATCTGGGAGATCTTCGGACCAACGGAGTAGGTAAAGATGATAATATGGGTTTCAATTTAAGATGGCGAAACAAAAAAACCGCCAAATAAAATTTTTAAAAAATCAGCGTAAAAACTCTTGGGCATTTGATTTTAAATTTTGCAGAAAAATTTAATGTGAAAATGGGATACTTATTGAATTTATTTTAAATTATGCCCAAAAGTCAAATGTGGCATAGATAGAAAGGAGATGGTAAACATATTGGTAGGAATCCAATAGGAACAAAATGGCGCCCAATAAAAATGAAGAGACAGTATATGTAACACGTATATACTGTAACTCTGTACTGAACTAACTTGGATCACACTTCACTTTTCCTAATAAAAGTAATAATTCATAACGAGGGAAGTTCCGGGTAAAGGAATTTACCGATTTTTTTATATACTACAACATGAAAGTTATATTTAGTTATTTAATTATAAATTGTAACGCGCGCTAGACATGCAGATTTTTAAATATTAGTATATATTTTTATTAACGCCATTTTGTTGCTATTACTTAAACAATTATGTGCAATGTCCAAATTTCTGCTTGAGACATTTTCTCTGTAAATATAGGAAAAAATCATTGTGCTACTTTATTAATACAAAATAAAGTAGATTGTTTTAGGTCTACGTTCAAATCGAAATTTTAATTTACAAATTATGGTTACTTACCTTTTTTTAAGACAAAATTTGTTTTTTACATTATTCTGAACTAATAAAGTTACAGGATGTCCCAATATTTCTGACTCATAAAATCCTTCATTAGTGCTAATTTATGACGAGGAACGAAATATCGGGTCAAAAATCTAATCACGTCATATTGTCGAAAATAAATGCCAATTTTTAATTCCGGAGTAGATCAAAAAAGTAAAATATTTTTGATCTACTCCGGAATTCGTAATATCGTAAACTTAATATCGTATTTTGGTAGAGGGAAAAAGGTGGCTGTGATGATATGACATTTATTTGAAAATATCTTTTTAAAAAACTCGGTAGAAAATTAAAAGGATTTTCAAAAATCTCTATTTTTCCGGATATCTATTAATATCCTCAATTTCAAATTTGGGCAACTTTTTTTACAGTTTACACTTTTCCATATCTCGTATAGCTTCTCCCTCCTAGAATTGGGATACCCTGTACACTATGTGAGCGATTTTCACTTTTTAACGAAAAATTTTTATTGTTTTTTACAAAGTAAAAGCAAAGTTGAAATAAAACGACTTTATCTCAAAATTTTCAAACAAAACATATTCTTAAAAAATAATACATAATCAAAACAAAAGGTAAATAAATAGGCAACGTTTGCATTAAAAAGAAAATGAAAATTCAGAAAAAATGCTAAAATAAACTTACATTTAACTACTAAATAAGTACTATCCATAAATATTGAAGACATACAATTTACGCAACTGGTGTTCTTTTTACTTCCCTCCTAAAAGGAAAGTATTGTAATTGTGAAAAAATCACTCTCCGAGATTTTTTTGGGATCTTCACGTTTTAGGGTCCCTAGATGACGAAAAACATCTTTTCTCAATTCTATCTGTCTGTCTATGTTTTTTTTACATACTAACATAAAAGTTATATTTAGTTATCTAATTTTAAACTTTAGAGCGCGCTATACATGTAGATTTTTAAATATCAGTATATATTTTTGTTAATGCCATTTTGCTGGTATTACTTAAATAATTATGCGAAACGTCCAAATTTCTGCTTAAGGCATTTTTTCCTTAAATTATTTTCGTGAATTAAAAACATGCTAACGAGGTCCCGCGATTTCGTTCGCGTATGACGCTAACGAAAGGGATATAAATAGGTAGGTACTTAGACCGCCTTAACTATTTTTTTTATCTTAGAAACCACGTTGTTGCAGATTTTTGTTTATAAATTATTTCCGATTTTTTGGACCACCCTGTATACATTTTTAAAAAATATGTAAAAAATAAAATGAAATATGATCAAGCGTTGTTTTGAAAAATTAACCGTTTTTAAATAAAAAAAATTGTATTATTTAAGGGGCGGTTTCATCCCCTTAAAATTTGATTTTTGAGCACAATCGTGATTAATCAGTAGCCCAATATTTTGAAACACCCTGTATACATTTTTAAGAAACCTTAAAATATGTTAAATAACCAAATAAAATACACGAGCTTAAACGTTTTGCCGAAAAAGCAAACGTTTATTTAAATAAAAAATATTGTAATATTTTAGGGGCAGTTTCACCGCCGAGTTCTGAAAAATTCCTTCTTATCGAACCTCTTCATTCTACTAACAACCAAAATGCATGTTTTTTCGTCAAGCAGTTTGAGCAGAATCGTGATCAATCCGTGGCCCGATTTTTTTGAAACACCCTGTATACAATACAAAAAATAGATATGAAAGGTCTCGGTTACCAGACAATCATTTAAAAAAAATCATATAAATCGGTGCAATACAACTCTCTCACGAACTTGCTGAAAACTTTAGCTCAGTGTTTTAAATATATAGATTTTACAACAAATATTAAAAAGCATTAACACGCTTTTTTTTAAATAGCAAACCATTGATTTGTTGTTTTGAACTATTTCACTGAATTAAAATAGTAAATATTAAACTTACCATCACGGTCAGGAAAGGAAACTGAAAAAATTATGTATTCGACAAAATTCTTATTTTTTTATGTGGTTAATTTTCCAAATGTTTATTTTCGCGACTATGCGTTTTTTATTCTTTACATTGATACATACCGCTATTTTATTACGTCATGTTGAACTCGTACCAGTTTATCCTTATATCACATTCAGTAAAATAAGATTTTTTTTGCATTCATTTAAAAATAAATATTTGTTCCGCCATCTTGAATTCGTACCACAACTTTACCAATTTATCTCTATATCACATTTAATGCATGCATACATTCTGAAATTAATCTAATGAGTAATTCTTGCAGGTTGATTTTTTAAATATTTTGCTAGGTCGGTATTTTTTTTTACTATCTTATATTCATACCAATGTATTACCAGTTTATTCCAATGTAACATTTGTTTTTTGTGCAACATTTGAGGAAATTGGATAACTAGTTTTTTAAATAATACTTTTTTAAAGTTTCGTAAGGCCGCCATCTTTTTCCGACATATTCGATTTTTACCAAAATATTTCTAGGTCATCCCCATATGACTCTTAAACCAGACAGACGAACCGATGGCAATAAAAACATTTTTTGGCATCTAGGGACGCTAAAATCTGAAAATATTTAAAACCTGAGAGGGTGATTATTCTATCTTGAATTATACCCCAATTAGTTATGGCACACAGTTTGAAATCACTCCATTAAGTAGTTTCTTTCAGGCTGAATTTATAAATATTCCATTAAGCCGCCATTTTGAATTCGCACTACAATTTTACAGGTTGATTTCTACATAATTCTTAATTTTTGTGCAAGATTTAAAATAAATTAGTTAAGTAGTTTTTAGTAATAACTTCACTAGGCCGCCATTTTGTTTTGACATTGGATTTTTTCCAAAATATTACCAGGTTATTCCCATATGACCCTTAATCACAGAATTAAACTGTGCCTTAATGTTTGACCATTATTTTTAGTCAATCGGGTAAGTAGTTTTTAGCTATGCCGGGAAGATACGGATCAGAAGATCAGATCGACAAAATTAAGAAAACATGTTTTCCGGCATCTTGGAACCCTGAAACGTAAAGATCTGAATAAATCTCGTAGGATGTTTTTTCACGATGACAATACTTTCTTTTTACGAGGGAAGTAAAGATTATTTGGCCACTATTTTGTTTCGCCATCTTGAATTCGTAACACAACTTTACCAGTTTATCTCTATGTCACACTTAAGGCTTGTATTTTTGGACAAAATTTGAAGAAATTGGATAATTAGTTTTTTTGTAGTAATTTTTTTAACGTTTCACTAAGTCGCCATCTGGTTCCGGCATATCGGACTTTTATCAAAACATTACCAAGTCACCCCATGTGACCATCAATTGTTGACTAAAATTTGTAGTCAATCTAATAAGTAGTTTTTAAGCTATGCCGCGAACTGAGAGACACACAGGCAAACCCACAGACGGACCGAGGAAATTGTAAAATATTTTTTGGAATCTAGGGATGCTAAAACCTGAAAATATGTAAAATCTATAACGGTGATTTTTTCGTGAATATAAATATTTTATTTGGCCACCACGGTGTTTCGCTATTTTGAATTAGTACCACAGCTGTACTAGTTCTACTCTATACCACAATTAGTTATGAAACACAATTTGAAATCCGTCCATTAAGTAGTTTTTCAGGCTGAATTTTAGAATATTTTATTAAACCGCCATTTTGTTCCGCCATCTTGGATTCGTACCAAAATTTTGATAGTTTGTTCCAGAGGTAAACTAGTTACCTTTTAGTTGATTCCTACATATTACTTGATTTCTGTAGGTACACAATTTTAGATAAATTGGATAAGTAATTTTTTAGTAAAATTTTTTACAACATTTCAGTAGGCCACCATTTTGTTTTGCCATATTGGATTTTTACCAAAATGTTACTATGTCATCCCCAGATAACCAAAATATAAAGTCAATCAGGTAAGTACTTTTTTAGCTATGCCGCGAACAGGCAAAACATGTTTTTCGGGATCTAGGGACCTTGAAACCTGAAGATCTGAAAAAACCTCGGAAGGTGATTTTTTCACGATTTCAATATCTCCCTTTTACGAGGGAAGTAAAAATAAAATAGGACTTTCGCTAAATCAAACCGTTTGGATTTTACAGGTTGTCAAAATTATAAAATGAAAATTTTCCTCAATATTTTAAATTCAATTAAATTTAGGCACATTCTTTTTCAGCGCTCTATAATAACATAAGTATCAGAAAATTAAGGACTTTTTTACAATTAAAAAGTACTTACACTAATTAAAATGAAAAGACAATTTTACGGAATTTTCAGAAAATATAAAATTATATATTTGACATATTTAACGTATTTCTGTCATTATTATTTAATAGAAAAACAATTGGTTTTAAGTTGTTTATTTCTTGTCAAATGATGTCAAAATTTTAGTAGTTAAAATCTATCCAATTTTATATTTTCTGAAAATTCCCTCAATATTGTCATATTGCATTTTAATTAGTGTAAGTACTTTTTAATTGTAAAAAAATTCCTAAATCTTCTGATAATTAGGTTATTATAGAGCCCTAAAGAAGAAATGAATCTAATTTATTTTAAAAACAGTATTTATGAAGAGAAGAAATTTCCAATACTCAGAGATTTAAAAAACATCAAATTCATGTGATGTAACATTTGTAAGAATATTAGGACCCTGCGTAGTACCCTTTTTTTCAATTTAATTTTAGCAAGGACATTCCAAAAATAAGATTCAACATAAAAATCACTTACCTTTCCAAAATATAGGAACGGCATTTTTTTTTAGTAATTGTCTTTCGCCACTTGAATACATATCGTGTTTAGAAAAATGATTTTCACATACACGTTTATTTATTCAACATTGGCACAGTTTCGTACCCAATGACAAAGAATGTCGGGCCTCGTGTCACGGGGAATTTAAAAAAGATCACCAAATTATTTTTAATTTTTCTTTTATTGTTGCATCCAACATACGCACACGCTATTTTTCCGGCAGACATACTTGCTTTAATTAACAGTTTCACAAGAATGAAACGAACTCCAGTTTCGTAGAATTAACAATTCACGAGTTTGACTCGAAAACGAGCAAAAAAACAATAACCACTATAATGTAAACAATACAGGTAAGCAATTCGTACATCTCCGCCGATTATGCGATCTATCCGCTGTCTCGTTGTAAACGACTGGCAGCTCGCGGCGCCAAGCAAATCTCAGACACCTTTCCTGGCGGCGACGATGTCTCCAGCTACATCTCGGACACCTTTTGTGCCACGAATTCGTCCATAAGGTTGCGCATTTTCCTTTTTTTTTTCAATCAACGGTACTATAAATAGTTTACCTCTGGAACAAACTTTTTGAAGAACCATTCTTTAAAAATCTGACTTACTATCGAAGCGTTTTACGTGTTCCTGTATATTAAAGGCTTCTTGAAATTCTTAAAGCATCTAAGAGCATTTGATTTTCCTATTATTAGTGGTTTTAATTTATGGAGTCCGGAGACATTTGCACAGCTTTTTTGATGTTTTCATCACTGGGGTGGTTTTTTCATTGATAAAGTTTTTTTATGGCAATAATTGCCAATACGATCCGGTTTCGTCCGTCTTATAAATTTGATTAGAGTTTAGATTATGTTCTTTAATCACTTGCACAAACTTTCTTTTGAAGGGATTAACCAGTTCGGGATTAGAGGACAACTTCTCGCCGGTAATTTTCAAAAATTTTACGCCATGTATGTATGCATTTAAAACGTTGCAGCCAACCTTTGCTGGCAGTAAAGGCAGGGATGTTTAAACTTCTGCCTAGCATTAATATCTTTTGCTTAAGCATTTCTCCTGACACCGGTAAAATGTTCTCCCTCTGCTTGAGAAACCAGGTATATAATTTGTGCTCTAATTCTGGATTTTCCGAGTTTTTAAGAGTACATTTCTTTGAAGACTTCTACATATTGCTAACCATACTCATAATTCTTTCTCTATTCTTTCTAAGAGAACAAACGGTAGATTTTGCAATCCCGTATTTTTTGGACAGAGCACTAACAGACATACCTTTATCATGTCTTTGTAGCATTCTCGCCTTTTTGCTCAAAGACAGGCACTTTCTTTGTATTTTTGGGCATTTTTATATGAACGGATCATTCCAGACTGCGACTACTTAATACAATAAACTTGAAAACCATTTCTAAACAAACAAGTAAATATGCCGCAAACACATAGCGGGGTTTCAATGATCGCTGTTTACATTAGCGGTGTTTAATCTGTATTACGTATCGTTTATATTATAGGAGTTAAAGCCGTTCACATTACGCCAAGTCCAATGTTATATCTTGTGTTCACGTTAGCGAGATGTGTATATAACGTGTGTTCAAGTTATCGGGAGTTCGCTGTAGTTATTTAGTAAGTTACATAGAAGTGAAGCTAATAAAAGCGAGTTAATTGCATATACACTAAACAAAAAATAGAATATATAATATATTCTAAAATCGGTCTTGTAGTTACGGTGGCTGAGGCGCTGTTATTGGCTTTTAATACAAGTATTTCTGTCGTCACTGAACTTTTGCAATCGTACATATTTGGAGATGTTTCACTTTCAGGTCTGTTGATTTCTGTTTTTATATCTGAATCCTCTTCTTTCTCACAGCTAACCGTGCAGGGCTGCCCGTCAATAAAAATCATATTGTTTTTATAGAAGCATTCAGATTTTTAAAGCGCGCCTTTTTGAATCCTTGTCTTAATATTTTACTTTCTTTTGCTCCTCTAATGTCAATTCCTGTGCTGTACTTATACCAGTGTTTTTTGCTTTTTAATACTTTGTATGATATCTTGTTTTTTGAAGTATGATACTAATTTTAAAATAACAGGTCTCTTATTCTTTTGTTTGCCTAAAGTATAAGGATTACTGTTGTCTCCAATTTCTCATCTTATGCGGTGTAGGTTAGTTATTGTTCGTGATATGTAATCTCTTAAGTTTTCGTTTGGAATTTCTAAACCAAAAATTGTAATATTGTTCTTTTAAGATCCTTTTCCAAGTTTTTAGCTCCCTATTTCCTCCCCTCCCCTCCCCTAGTTCATCCTCAAATTGTAGCTTAAGTGCAGTGATTTCGCGCTTTATATGATTCTTATTAACCAGGTCTATTGCTCGTTGGCTTCTCAGGTAGTTTTCTTGTTACTTTCCTCAATTTTCTTAATAGTTCGTCTAGCTGTTCCGATATAATCACCTTGGCGAACCATTCGTCCGAACTAAATCTTTTGTTTTTTGTATGTTTTCAATCATTGAAAACGCAGGAAGTCCATGCGAAATAATTAAATAAAAATTAATGAATTGACAAATCGAATGAACGAATCGAACCGACAAATCCAATCGAATAGTGAAAAGCGGGCTCTATACACGAAAGATTTATTGTTCGCCAATGTTGTTTTGTAAATAATATTTTATATGTACCTCCTGTATTAGATGCGCAAAGCCTGCTACTTACTATTCGTCCATTCGTTGATTCATCCGCATACATTCGATTCGTCAATTCACATGAATGAACGAATTGTGTCCAAGATGCGTACTATGTATAATATTAATTTTGTCTTATATGTATTTTTCTTTTTACGTTCATTGTTTGTTTTAAATGTAACGTTTTTTAACTATTTTAAATTTTACATATTAACTATATATGTTTTTATGTTTTTATTGTAGAAAATAAATATTCCATCTTGAGAAAGCTCAATATAATGAGCGAAACGTTGATGTGTATTCTAGATTTATTTTTCAATGAGTTACTCTAAATATACTATATATATGTATATATATATATATATATATATATATATATATATATATATATATATATATATAACGATAATACATTACGAAAAGCAAATTTAAAAAAAATCGGTAAATTTCATTACCCGGAACTTCCCTCGTTATGATTTTGTTTCCATTTGTTAGGAATAGTGAAGTGTGAACCAACAGTTCAATACATAGTCACAAGATATGTGTAACATATACTGTCTTCATTATTATTGGGTGCTATTTTGTTCCATCATATTGGCTTCCTACCAATATTTTACCATTTTTTTTCTACCTGTGGCACACTTGACTTTTGGGAGTAATTTAAAATAAATTCAATTAGTTTTTACATTTAAACATACCGCCATTTTGCTACTTCATGTTGAATTGGTCCACAGATAATTCCTGTGGACCCAAATAATACACCACTCTCACAATAAGAAGATCGTTAACGAAAAGCATTTAGAAACTTAATATCTGGGAAATATCTGCTAACCAACGGAGTAGGAAAAAACTGATAATATTGGTTTCATGCAGAATATAAAATCTTTATTTGTCCTGAAAATGCAATAATAAAGTTGCGAGAGGTCGATAATTTAAACAAAAGACTTATGTTTCTTTACTAGATCCTAGCCCGAAATAATAAACCGTTCTAACATAACAACAAGAATGTTATTAAACCATAGAAACTTAATATCTGGGAAATATTTGCGGACCAACGGAGTAGGTAAAGATTAATAATAAGGGGTTCATGCAGGATATAGAAACTATATGTGTGCTGAGGATGCAACAGTAAAGTTGCGAAACGTCGACTATTTAAAAATAGACTTTTGTTTTATTTACTGGATCCTAACACAACATTATATACCACTATAACATAACAACAAGAGGATTGTTAACGAAAACCACTTAGAAATATAATATCTAGAAAATATATGCGGACAAACGGAGTGGGTAAAGACTGATAATATGGGTATTATGCAGGTGATAGGATCTATATATGTGTCCTGAGGATGAAACAATTAAGTTGCGGAACGACGACAATTAAAAAAATGACATGATTTTATTACTGGATCTTTACCCCAATTAATACATCAGTCTAACAAAATTTTTTTAACATTGTTCCACCATATAGGATTTTTACCAAAATATTACCACATCATCCACGTATGACCCCTAACTTTTTATCGAAATTTGAAGTCAATCGAGCAAGTTGTATTTAAGCTATGTCGCGAATTGACAGTCAGACTGGCAGCCAAACCCACGGAATTGATAAAACATATTTTTTGGCAACTAGGGACGCTAAAACGTGAAGATATGTAAAACCTGACAGAGTGATTTTTCCTCGATAAAAAACATTTTATATGGCCGCAATTTGAATTATTAACACAGTTTTACTAGTTGATCCCTATACCACAATTAGTTATGGCACAAAATTTGAAATCAATCCATTAAGTAGTTTTTCAGACTGATTTTTTTTAACATTTTACTAGGCCATTTTATTTTGCATTCTGGATTTTAACAAATTATTAACCAGGTCATCCTCATACGACTCTTAATTTTTGGTCAAAATTTGAAGTCAATCGGGTTAATTTTTAAGCTATGCCGCTTAACCGCAATATTGGATTTTTACCAAATTGATACCAAGTCATTCCCATAACACCCTTAATTTTTGACCAAAATTTGAAGTCAATCTGGTAAGTAGTCTTTAAGTTATGACGCGAATTGATAAACAGACAGACAGACCGACAGACGGACCAACGGAAGTAATAAAACATATTTCTTGGCATCTAGGGGCGCTTAAACGTAAAGATGTGTGAGGGTGATTTTTTCACGATTACAAACATTTTATTTGGCCACCATTTTGTTCCACCATCTTGGATTCGTACCAAAATAATACTAGTTGATTCCAACATAATAACTTTATGTTTTTGCGAAATCTGAGATAAATTGGATGAGCAGTTTTTAAATAACAATTTTTTCAAACATATTACTAGGCCGCCATTTTGTTTTGCCATATTGGATTTTTACCAAAATGTTGACTTTTAATTTTTGACCAAAATTTGAAGTCAATCGGGTAAATAGTCTTAAAACTATGCCTTGAACTCACAGACAGACAGACAGTCCGACAGACGGACCAACGGAGTTGCTAAAACGTATTTTTTAGCATCTAGCGACGCTAAAATGTAAAATGTGTAAAACCTGAGAAGATGATTTTTTAACGATTACCAATATTTTATTTGGAAGCCACTTTGTCCGACCATCTTGAATTAATACCACTATTTTATTACTTAATCCCTAAACCTCAATTAGTTATGGCACACAGTTTAAAATCGAAAAACAGCAGTTTTTGCAGGCTGAATTTTTAAATATTTTATAAAGCCGCCATTTTGTTGTGCCATCTAGAATTCGGACCAAAATGTTATCAGTTGATTTCAACATAATACTTGATGTTTTGGCAAAACTTGAGATAAATTGGATGAGTAGTGTTTTAATAATAATTTTTTAACATTTCACTAGGCCATTCGGACATTTAATTACATAAGGCGGAGTAAAACCAAATCCGGCAAAAATTCAGGTAATTCAAGACTTTCCATTTCCGAAAAACGTAAAAAAGTAAATCATATTTAGGATTAACCCGTTATTACCGAATAGTCATTCCAAGTTATGCTGAAATTACCTGCAAATTGAGTTAATACTATCCATAACTCATCTGCGAAACATTCGAGTTTTAATTTTCTATACGCTATAGGCCTACATATTGGAAATTTTATTTCTTTTAATAGAAACAATTCCAGATGTTAATGCTTTAAAATGGTAGCGTCTAATGGGGAAGACGGGTATTTTAGCAGTGAGTATTCTTTTCTTTGGTTTTTTACTTGATCTCGATGTACAATAAAATCTAGAAGATAAAAGTTTTCTGAATTTAATACAGAATTGGATTAAGGATCTTTCTTGATGCGATATTCCTACAGATATTAAATAATCTTTAGGCTTTAGATTTCAAATTCAGTATAAAATCTAACTCAGGTGATGTAAATATTAAAAAATATTGGCAGATATAGAACACATCATATTTATTTATCCTGAAAGTAAAAGAAATTTACTAGGGCTAAAGTATCCAATGTTTTAACTAATTTTATTCACAAACCAAGTCAAAACCACTACTTAGTATTTTTATTCTTTAAAACTAAAAATGTTTCTTGACACACCCAGAAATGAACTAGAGCAGATAAAGGTAACATAACCGTAATTATGAAAAAAGATGAATATGTGTCTAAATTTCTGGAAATATTATCTGATAGGAAATATTATACACCTCTTATTAGAGACCGAACATCAGCAAATCAACAAACAGCAGATACAATTGTCTCCTACAAAGGCTCTTCAATAACTACAATAGCAACATTCAGTTCACAATAAAATAAGAAACAGATCGTTGTGACCCCTTTTTTAGACACAACATTAATAAGAACTAAAAACAACCTAGTGATGGTTTACTGGTATACTAAACCTACGTTCTTAGGTAGCTGTATTAATTTTTGTTCATATCATACACAAAAAATCAAAATTCATTTGGTATTAGCATTACGTAACAGAATATAAAAGATAAGACATCCAGATTATTTATTAGTAAATTTAAGAAAACTTTACATCTTAATAAATAATTTTTACCCTAAATGGTTTCTTAACAAATTTCTACATAATTCTATCAATACAGCTCAACACTATGAGCGAAACCTTGACTTGATGTGAAAAAATTGTGTTTTATTATTAACCTTGTTTGTTCTTTAAGTAAAAAAAAAGAATAGAAAATTTTACGTTATTTTTCAGTTTGTTCTGCTTGTATATATAATATCGCGTAAAATATACCACCACAGTGATATTCACTCTGTAACAGTACAAGTTAGTGTGCAGACGTCATCGAAATTTCCCCTTTTGGAAATCGCGTCCCTTTTGGACATATATTAAGTTGAATGTACCTCCTGTATGTGTTAAGTGCTATATAAAATTACGCTAGTCAAAAGGGTTGTCTTTAACCCTCCGAAACCTCCCTGCGACCGCCAAAGGTACCTTGTGAAGAGTCGTGTGCTGCCTGAAGTTTCCGACACAAAGGGTAAGTCATTTTAGTGGTCGATATATTAATTTCTTTGCTAAAAGTGTTATAAACAAAAAGGTGTTCTATTCACAAGCATAACAATTAACCAAAAATTAATTAAATTATTATGTAATACAGTCCTAACTTTCATCTAAAATTTTGAGCTATCGAACGACCACATTTGATACTAACGACCCGGATTTTCCAGAAAAATTATATATTTTTTTTTTACATCATAAAGATTACTTAAATTATTAGACGTTTTTGTGAAAATTTGGGTGCGTTGAGTATTCTTGGTTTCCCTACAAAAGAGTGGGATTTTATTTTAGTCATGATGTTGCTAAAGCGCCTGGATCATGATACCGTTACAAAATTTTAACTATCTCATGGTTCTAATGAAGTGCCAAAATATCAAGATTTGTATAATTTTTTAGAAAAATGTTGTATTGCATTCAATACTTTAAATCTGGCTACACAATTTAAAAAACCACAAAAAAGACGCGACAGTCACTCGCTTTATTTAAATAATAGTGATCAGGGTGAAAAAACTTGTGTGTTGTGTAAAGAAAATCATTATTTGCACAACTGTCAACAAATTCTAAATAAATCACCGCAAGATCGCTTTAGTTTTTCTTAGATCAAAACATCTTTGTTTTAATTGTTTGAGCAACTTTCACGATCTTAAGGCTTGCAAATCGAACTGTACGTGTCGGACATGTGGGCTGCGCCATCACTCACTGCTGCATTTTTTAAAAAACCCTAGCATTCCACAAACGACACAGCAACCCCCGCAAAATTTGCCGCCCTCTCAACCTCTTCAAAATGTTCCGCCATCGCAAAGCCCTATAAAAAAGGCACTTGACATTGTTGTAACTACAACCGAGGCTTCAAATTCTATGCTGACTCCAAAGTTCGTTGGAACTAGTTTGGTTCCAAATACTGAAACTGTTTTACTAGCCACTGCTGTTGTCAATATTTTAGATAATAAAGGTAACTATCAAAAAATTAGATGTCTGCTCGACTCTGGCAGTATGTCATCTTTTATTACACAAAGTGCAGTAACTCGTTTTGGTTTGTATCCCTCAAAGGGAGCTTTTGAAGTTAAAGGCCTGGGTTCCATGCAAGCAAAGTTTTGTAGAGGTGCAACTACAATCAGTATTTATCCAACTGGATCATCTGATGCAGTTTTTTACACTGAAGCAATTATTTTGCAAAAAATTTGTGATCATTTACCCTCGCAAAAAATTGATATTAGAGATTGGGCGCACATTTGTGGATTAAATTTGGCTGATCCAAATTTTTTTGTTCCTAAAAAAGTTGACTGTCTTCTTGGAGCGGATATTTTTTCTAAGATTTTGCTTGAAGGTCATATATCAGGAGGTCAAAACAAACCTGACGCTATTAATACTGTATTTGGGTATATTATTCTTGGGAAATATCATAAAAACGTTTCTTCTATACCAAGATCTTTGTCTCTATTTTGTGATTCCTCTTTTGATGTACAACTTGATTCAACTTTTAAAAAATTCTGGGAAGTTGAATCAGTCCCTTCTGTGACCGTTTTGTCATCAGCAGATCAAACGTGTGAAGAAAATTTTTCCTCCACGCTAACTCGAAACCCTGATGGTCGCTATGTTGTACATCTACCCTTTAATAATGAAATGCCAACTTTTTTTGGCATCAAAGAGTTGGTAATAAATAGGTTTCTTTCTATGGAACGTCGACTTCTGAAACAGCCTGCTTTACATTCTCAATATTGTGATTTCATGCGAGAATATTTGGAATTGGGGCATATGGAATTACTTTTAAATCCGACTGTCTATAACGCATATTATTATATACCGCATCATTGCATATTGCGACCCGATAGTCTAACTACTAAGCTCAGAGTAGTATTTGATGGTTCAGCCAAGCTACCTGGCTAAAAGTCGTTAAATGACTACCTTATGACGGGTCCCAAACTTCAACCAGATATAGTCAATATACTATTAAATTTTCGTTTTCATAAATATGTTCTCTGTACTGATATTAAGCAAATGTATCGCATGATTCAAGTTGACCCAACCCGGCATAACTATCAAAGGATTATTTGGCGATTTTCACAACACGAACCCTTGCAAGAATTTAAATTGGTTACAGTAGTCTACGGTTTAAGACCTTCACCTTTTCTTGCCCTTCGGACCCTTAGACAATTAGTCTTTGATGAAGGTGAATCCTTTCCTTTGGCGTCAAAAGCAATCTTAAAACAAACCTTTGTGGACGATGTCACAAGTGGGGCCTCTGCTTTTGATGAAGCTATGCTACTCAAAAAAGAACTTATTGCCTTAATGAAAAAAGGCTGTTTTGAGCTTAGAAAATGGTCACATAATAACTCTTTATTACTTAAGGACCTACCTCAAGATCACTTAAATAAAAATCATATCTCTTTTGATTCAGAAGATTCTGAAAATGCTTTAAAAGTTTTAGGATTACAGTGGAACGCAAAAAAGGATTGTTTCCTTTTTTCTATCTCTACGCTAGATCGTTCTTGCACAAAACGAAATTTATTGTCTGAGTTGGCTCGCTGTTTTGACCCTATTGGATTTTTGGCACCCGTCACTTTCTTGACAAAATGTCTTATTCAAAATTTATGGTCACTTGGACTGGCTTGGGATCAATCCCCGCCTGAACAGATAGTTCGCCTATGGAATCAATATAAGTTAGAGTTGCCTCTTTTGTCAAGTTTAAAGGTTCCCAGAACTACATGGCTTCGCTGATGCGTCTTCTAAAGGTTATGCCGCCGTTGTATACATTCGATGTATTTCAAATGAGTCGAATATAACCACGTATTTTTTGAGTTCCAAAACTAAAGTAGCCCCCTTACAAAGTATCACTATTCCTCGTTTGGAATTGTGCGCAGCTGTTCTTTTAGCTAAATTGATTAACTATATTTTGGACGTGTATAATGGCACTATAAAATTTGAAAATATTTATGTCTGGTCTGATTCTCAAATTGCATTAAGTTGGATTCGTTCCTCTCCCCATCGATGGAAAACATTTGTCTCAAATCGGGTAGCTTTCATACAAAGCAATATCAAAGTCTCCATTCATTCATTATGGCATTATATTGAGACAAAATCGAATCCTGCTGATATGGCATGTCGAGGTTTATTACATTCTAAAATACTCAATAATTCCCTCTGGTTTTATGGCCCTGAATTTCTTTGTAGTAAGGACGTTTTTGATCCAGATACGCAAAATATGCATGATTCAGTTGATTTTGAGTCTGAACATTTAAAAGAGGAGAAATAATTGATATTTGCGTTATATAATTCTGCTGAAAATTGGCTTGACGCGATTCTAGAAAAGTACTCTTCATTTTCTCAAATTCAACGAATTGTGACCTATGTTTTGCGTTTCGGTGGAAGATTTAAAAATTCTTCAGTGTCTTTTAATGCAAAACACCCTGTTTTGCTTCCCAGTAATTCTAATTTTACCAAATTACTCATCGAGTATTATCACGAAAAATACTTACATGTTGATCCTAGTACCCTTTGTTTTCTATGTGGGAGGTCGGAATCAAGTCTGTAAAGTCACACTTAGTCCGAATAGTCGGAGATCAAATTTTATCATATGAAGAATTTTATACTGTTCTTACTCCAATTGAAAGTATATTGAATTCTCGCCCTTTGGCAGCTATTAGCTCAAATATCGCTAGCTCTACTCTCTTCCACTAGCTGAATAATTATTTTACTTGCGTAGGTTAATATAAATTTATTTTATTTTATTTTAATGTTAATTATATCAATGATATATGTTTTCTTTTTTTTTGGGCGGGTGAAATGTTTGTTCTTTAAGTAAAAAAGAAAAAGAATAGAAAATTTTACGTTATTTTTGAGTTTGTTCTGCTTGTGCGATATATCCCTATTTGCATAAATATCGCGTAAAATATACCACTAAAGTGATATTCACTCTGTAACAGTACAAGTTAACGCAAACAAACCTAGACCCAAGAAAATAAGATTTCCAGGTATATATATATATATATATATATATATATATATATATATATATATATATATATATATATATATATATATATATATATATATATATATATATATATATATATATATATATATATATATATATATATATATATATATATATATATATATATATATATAATTGGAGTTAGTTTTACTCATCTTTCAACTAGTTGACTATACTGATGAAGATCTTAAGACAGAAACACCTTGTCTGTAGTTGGCCATATATCATTGCTTTAACGGTCATCCCAAAAATTTATTTTTCTACTATATACTAGTGCTTGCCGCGTTATCTTTTCCTATTTTCAGTTTAATTACTCTTGGGTTATGAGTTTCGCCATAAGTGCTATATGCTGTCCCGTGGCAATAGAGTAATGCTTGTGCGATATATCCCTATTTGCATAAATATCGCGTAAAATATACCACTAAAGTGATATTCACTCTGTAACAGTACAAGTTAACGCAAACAAACCTAGACCCAAGAAAATAAGATTTCCAGGTATATATATATATATATATATATATATATATATATATATATATATATATATATATATATATATATATATATATATATATATATATATATATATATATATATATATATATATATATATATATATATATATATATATATATATATATATATATATATATATATATAATTTTGGAGTTAGTTTTACTCATCTTTCAACTAGTTGACTATACTGATGAAGATCTTAAGACAGAAACACCTTGTCTGTAGTTGGCCATATATCATTGCTTTAACGGTCATCCCAAAAATTTATTTTTCTACTATATACTAGTGCTTGCCGCGTTATCTTTTCCTATTTTCAGTTTAATTACTCTTGGGTTATGAGTTTCGCCATAAGTGCTATATGCTGTCCCGTGGCAATAGAGTATCAGGACCGGAGAAGATTTCGGATGTTCTCTTGGTATAACGGTTTTGCTCCTGTTGGTGACTCTGGTGTGGTTTTGTTTGGCGCTAGTTGTACTCGTCTTTCAACTTGTTGAGTGTACTGTTGAAGTCTTTAAGTCAGAAACACGTGCCTATAATTGGCCAAATGATAATTTTTCAAATGTATATATATATATATATATATATATATATTCATTCGATTTGTATTTAAGCAGATAGTTGAAAAACTATTTGCTTTTATAAAACAATTCTTATTTTAGGTATCAAAAGTTTCTTTTTGCTATTAGTTCTCTTAATTATCCAGATTAGTATTCTCTCAGGCCGAAAACATTATAACTTTAAACTGATACATAAATGGAAGCAAATTGAATATAAATTTAGAAGTGAACAGGAACGGTCACAAGCAATCGAAAATGGAACATTCAGAGTGGGCAAAGTTCAACCGATAGATGTACAATACACGTATGTTGGTAAGAAATTATTACTATTGAGATTTTACTATTATTATATTTTAGGTATTTTTTTTACGCAGGGAAGGTAAAATTTGATTCGTCCAGTGGGTTCATAATAATATACATATATTTTATTTTCAGATATTTTATAGATATTTATGGCAATGACTTCAAAGCACTATCACATTTAACATTTTATTGAAGGCGTTTTAAAGCTCTTGTAAAACAAAAAGGTCATACTCTTTAGCCTTCTCGTTAATATATAAGTGTTATTATCATTCTAACTATGCCTTTTTAAGCATTTTTAATAAGCTAATGTTCATGACATTCTTTTGACATGTATGCAGGAGAGGCTTCGTAATTCATATATAAGGTTAAGATTCCGTTATATGGATATCATCGATTGCCAATGGGTTTGTTGGCGTTTAGATGAAAACGATACGGTATTCAATAGCATTTCAGAAATAAATTTCAAAAGGTACAGATATTTATACGTTTGCAATAGAAAAAAATAAGAGTGACAAAATCTTCAAGGTTCGTCTACTTATGGAAACACTAAATAAAAAATTTCAACAATAGGTAGTTTTCAATAAAACATTTTACTTAGTGGCGGTATGATAAAGTATTTTGCCCATCACTCTCCTAATTAGTTTACTACAATGTATTCAGAGACAATCTATCAACTGTGCAGAAACTACTTATTTGTGTGGTATTTTTTAACCAAAATACTAGGTATTTTATCTTTATATCTAGAAGGTAATGTAAAATATATTAATAATCACTGCGTATCACTAAACATCAGCGTTGTACAGAGAACAAAACTAACAGTAATTTGTCAGAATTAGGTATGCGGTGAGACGAGACTGGCACAAGAGAAAAGTACCCTCTCGTCTTGCCAAGAATGCCCCGAGAGGATTTGAGAAAGACCCCTCTCATTAAAAATAAATAATATATCAAAATTGGAAAAACTATTCCTAAGTTGTTAACAGACTATATAATATTAACATTAAAAACTTGATATTAAATTTTCTAATAGTAGTGTAATTTTTAATTATCAAAAATCTAAGAACTAGAAGAAAAAATGATTTATGGAAAGTAATTATAGTAAATTAAATAAAAAATATAAATCATTTTTTAAAAAATGTTGTAAATTTTGTAAATTTGAAGCATTCCTCAGTTTTTTATTAATTTTGGTGGCCTCTTGCACTTGAGAATGAACTTCTCTATCTCTTATAAAAGACTATCTGGAGGCCACTCCCACCCTTCTCAGTATAGAGGGCGACCAGTAAAGCCTTTATTATATATACCTTTTCTAAAGATTAACGAAACTAAAACCTGAGTTTAAAGAAATTTTTGCTTGAAAAATAATGCAAAATTACAATAAAAAAGTTAATTACGTGAATAATCTTACCTTTTTTCTAAATTTATTTTTACCTAAAGATAACCAAAGTAAACCTAAACTAATCTATCATAGCACTTTTATTAACAGAATGAGAAATCTACTCAGTTATTTAAATAACCTACTTTATAATTTAGGCTTTATCTAGTTATTTCAATTAAAAAAATATTCTATTTTTTTAGAGAGGTCGATACAGCGATATAGAACTAATAAAAAATCCCACTTTTGTTTTGATTAAAAAGTAAATAAAGCAAATAAAGTAAATAAATATGTAGAAACTTAATAAATAGCCCACTTTATATATATTTTATTAAACTGAGCAAATTTTTTCTTTATAAAAGTTTGATCTAAGGGGACAAAATAGTTGCCTAAAAAGTAATTTGAAATTTAAGATTTTTTAAAGGCTGTAAAACTTTAAATTTTAATAAACTATATATATTTTAGAAAAACGACAAAACACAACAAAAATTATTATGTTTTGCCTATAAATCTCAACCTGAGAAAACCATTGATGTACATATTTTATATGAGGAAGTGCTATGTTTGCCAAAACACATTTTTGGGTTCATTTTTGTTTTCATCAACAACCGATAGCGTTGAAATTTCATATTTAGCTATAAGTGTCAAATTTAGCAGTTAAAGTTACTTTTTGTATTTGAGCAAAAACTTTTTGCAAACTCATATTTTACTTAGGCCAGTAATTAAAAAAAATCATATATATATATATATATATATATATATATATATATATATATATATATATATATATATATTAATTGGACTTCTTTCTTGGGTATAGGTTTATTTGCAAAATCAAACAATGGGATTAACTTGACGTTTCGCCTATCGTAGCAGGCTTTCTCGAAAATTGCTCGTTCCTTTATTTTTTTTTTTTTTGGTATATATGGCTTTCCTTACCTATCTACAATTAATTTAAAAAACATTTACTGGTCTAATTATAAAATGACATTTACAATTTTTCTAAAACTGATTTGAAATTTTATACTATTGACAATAATTATTACAAAATTAATAAAATAAGGTTACATACCTAATATATATATATATATATATATATATATATATATATATATATATATATATATATATATATATATATATATATATATATATATATATATATATATATATATATATATATATAGGTTACCTCTCAACTACCGCCTGCAGGACGTTTTTAAATAAATTATTTTTTTGAAATATCTTGTAGACTGTAGTTAAAATTTGCTAAACTCAGATTCGATTTTTAGATACATTCTGTAGAAGTAGGAGTAAGCAATAACAAAACTATGTTAACTCGTACCCCACTCATTAATTTGTAAAAAATCTAATAAGTGTAAATGAATTCATGTCTAAAACTTTAGGAGGTCATTTAACTAATAAAGCTGAAAAAGTCATATAAACGGGGGTCCGTTCATGCTTCTGACATACAGTCTTGACGACGTTTTCGTCTTACAATGTCGTTTTTCGATACATCATGTACATTCCGAGAGCTATATGAATTAAATTCTATTTTACAAGAAAGGACCCTAATATCTTGAGAAGCACATTAAAATGACTTTTCTGATTCCCAAGTTATAAATATATCAATTTAGACCAAGATTTTGCTTTATGCTTAGTAGACTGCAGTTTATTTTTAAGATACTAAATTTTTCCACATTTTCAATAATGCCTTATTTTGGTTGTAGCATACAAAATAATGGTTATAAGAAAATCGAAAGATTTAGAAAATATGCAATTTTGTGATAAAAATATACAGCATTATTTTATTATAAGGCAGAAATGCAGGGCCGGCGCGAAGGTTGCTCTTTACTGGCATTTCTAAAGGCGGCCCCACAAATTTATTTGCACGCGAGCCCGCAGAATCTCTCACCGACACTGTCGCTCCTCGTAAATTATTGTGCCCACGGCCCCGTAAAACCTCGCGCCTGCTTCTCTAAAAATATCCTCAATTTGTGTAATAATTGTGAACAAAAGAAAATTTAAAAAGCAAGCACATTTTGTGAAAAATTATACAATATTACGACAAATTTTTTTGCTCTAATTTATTGCAGTTTTTTGCTAATGTAATTTACATTTTCTGCAATATTTGGTTCAAGTAAAGATTCATACACAATATGGTGCAATAGTTCTAAACAAATATAAACAAAATTTATACATAATTTTTTAAAGTGTAGTGCAATTCTAGATACTTTTACAATTTTGAAATATACTGTAGAGCCGTTCCGTCCAAATTACTTCCAGGTCTTTCGGCCGTTTTAAGACTGCTATTTGATAACTATTTAACAAGTCTAATGTTTGTGCGAACACTGAAAGAATCACAACGGGTACGATGCTTGATAATTAAATAAAAACTTCCCTTTTCCTTGTGTTCTTTTGTGTGTAAGGTACACGAATTGTTTCAAAAAATATTTTACAAATGTTTCTTTTTATTATTTTTTACACCATGTTTTTGATCAAGTTTGTAAACGTAATAAAAGAAATTTTATGACTACCAGAGATCTTGGATAATGTGTATTATTTTAGCTCAAACAGGCCGTGAAAGAATATTTATAACAACACCTAGGTTAAACAGTATAGGAATCCCTGCAAGCTTAGGAATAATTAGTAATGAATCTAGAGGTGGAAACCGAATAATAGATCCATATCCATCATGGTCTTGGCACATAAATCCAGAAAAATGTTTTTACTACAGACTGGTGTCGGTATTTAGGGTATGGGTAAGTATTGCAAAATTAGGGTAACTGGAGATAGGTTTAAATTGGTATTAAATCACCTTAGCTATTAAAGACTTATCAATCTTTATATTTTAGGCCGATGAATGCGACAGACTGTGGGTAGTTGATATTGGAGTTGTAGGAACAAATTTCTCTTGTCCACCCCAGTTGCTAGCATTTGACTTAAAAACGGTAATTTAAATGAATAACTACTTACTTATCAAAATATAGGAGCATATTACAAAATAATAATGTAAATGTAAATTATTAGTTTTAAGTGTTTTAACATACTGGTTCACTACTGGTGTAAACTTTCAATATTTCTGACAAAAATATCTATTTTTGTTGGAATAGCTCTGATAAAAACCCAATAATGGTCGAAAAGTCGACATTTTCTGTATAAAAGGAGGTTTTTTAATCGTTATTCTGAAACCACAAAAGCTCTTAAGATTTATGAGTACTTGCAAAATCACCTACCCTTCAAACACGGATATTTGCTATATAATGCAGTACTGGATTTTACATAACTAAAAAATCTTTTTAATTAAAGGTAAAGCATGTAAACAGAACAAAAGTTAAGGTAACAAATTATACAAATGTAAAATGAATATAAAATACTTTAACAAAAGCCAGCTACCACTCTAAAGAATATAAGGACACTATACTGCTAAGAAGTTATAAGTCTAGTAAATTTCAAAAAAGTGAATGCCCGCATTTTTAATGCAATTTTATTTTTTTATATACTTTTTATTTCATTCTTTTTAGTTCTATTTATACGAGTTTTATTGTAAAGGGTCAAGTTTAATAAATAGCCACTGGGTCCAATGTATATTATGTAACATCATTGTACAATAACATGTCTTATTATATATTATACAATCAATAGTACCGTACATACTCTTTCTCCCTAACAGAATGGTGAACGCATATGTTGCTCAACGTAACATCGGGAAAATAGTTCAAAATGGTGTTATTCCGCTATTTTACCACTTTTTTAATATGCTTGCTGTGAGACCATTACGGTAACATCCTGAATATTTCATGAAAATTTCGTCCAAATTGGTCAAATAATAACTGTATATAGATAAAAAAGAACATAGGATGGAATTCATACTCTCCTCCTTTTTTGAAGTATGTTAATGACAACTGCTAGAAAAAGTCTTCAACAATTTTCGAATTGCTACAAATGATCAAAAATATGTTGAGCTAATCCTTAAACTAGGAATTATATCAGTTTTCAAAGTTTCACTAAAACCAGATTAAAATAATGAATTTTATTAGATAGGTAAAATCCCAATCATACCAATTTTTGTGTATTTTTAGTTTTCTTTTCATTTTCTTCGATTAAAGGTGTCACTACGAGTAAAGGTCTTTCATACATATTTAACAATTTTGTCAGAATTAGTGATGCCGAGTGACGAGACGAGAGAAGGCCTTCTTTCGTCTCGTCTCATGACACGAGAGAAATGCGCCCTCTCGTCTTGCCGAGAATGCTACGAGACGAGACGATAGTGTCTCGTGATATAGAAATTAGAAACTTATTCCTAATTTTTTAACAGACCATATAAAATTAACATTAAAAAATTGATATTTAATTTCGTAATAAGAGGGTAAGAAGAAAAAACAATTTCGCTTAATGTATTTTACCAAAGAATACAATACATGATAATTGTTTCGCCAACAATGTGGCTTTATCAGATGTTAAATCTTAAATAAAAGTATCGCACAAGCTGTAGGTATTAAATACCTGAACCCGTTTTGCGGATATGCACTTTATTTAAGATTTAACATCTGATGATGCCACAGTGTTGGGGAAGCAATAGCCATGTAGGTATTGTATTCTTAGGTAAAATAAATCAACTGGAAAATGTAAACAAGTGTTTTCGTTTACTTAGTTAAAATGGATTTCCATAAAGTAACGGCTAGTTCTTTCAACATTTGAAAGCAAAAGCAGTATTTTTTTTTATCGTTTACAAGAGAAAAATTTTTCCTACAATTTTTTTTCTGGAGTTGTTGATTTTGTCAAGGTCTATCGTTTTGTCAGTAGAAAACAGCTCGTTGAAGTTTTCTAGTGAAATAGTAACAAATATCTATTTTGAGTCTATAATTGGATATTTTTACGTTGCCAGAACCACACCTAATAAAAATAAATTAAGACAGATTCTTATGTTGTGTCGCTTTTGATGCTGTTTTGAATTTCAATCTACTAGGTAGTCCTATTATAACTCTGTTCACAACCCTTGCTCTGAAAAGAACGATATTTGTCATTTTCAAATATTTCCGTTCCCATTCGGACCCAGGTATACACCAGACATATACAAAAACTTCCAAGCTATAAATTTAACATAAACGATCCTTAAAAAATGTTTTCTTAAAACTTATAGTAAAAAACCAAACGGAGTAAAAATATTATATGCAATAATTATATCGCAATACTTACTTCCAAGCTATCAATTTAACATAAACGATCCTTAAAAAAATGTTTTCTTAAAATCTAAAGTAAAAAACCAAATGGAGTAAAAATATTATATACAATAATTATCGGAATACTTACACACAAATGAAAACCATAATAGTAGTTTACCTAACAAGTGGGTAAAGTGCTACTTTTGCGCACTCAATTGAAGTTGGCTGAACTCCGCTACGCGTCGTTCGTCCAACTTTAACAATTGCGTGCGGAAAAGTCACTTAACGCACGTGTAAGGTATACTATTTTTTCTACAAGCGTGAGGAAAGAGAGTTAAAAAAATCGTTTATTTATATCAAATACAAATTAATTATTATTAACAACATGAATAGTAAACGTGCAGTCTGTAGCATTTTGTAAATTAATTGCAGAGGCTAGATTTTTTTCCAAGGAACTCGGGGACTTGTAGGTTGGGTTTGGATTTTTCAGTTCTCTTTCACGAGTACTTATTGTTGTAACCATCGCCGAGGGGGTAACTTTTTAATTGGAAGAGGTCGATTTGGTAAATTGCACTGGTGAAGGTTGGTGACTAGTGGAAGGAACAGCATTGAATTTCAATATTTTATTGGATAGAATCTTTCAAAGACTAGTTGAGGATTCTAAATAACCCTTTGCCACCGCGGAAGATTTCCAACCTCCGAGGTGTTTGATATTTGTTATTCCTTCTCCGGAATGTGCAAGCATTGTGGCGGCTGAACGTAGGAAACTGTGGCCTATATATAGTTCAGGTTTTGGGAGGTTCAGATAACTTTTAATATTCGATGGCATTTTTACAAAGGTGTTTATTTCAATTCATTGTACTGTACAAGCTCCTTTCTTGTAGTTTACAAAGAAACGCCTGTGGGGTTTCTGGCTTTCTTAAAATCGCATATTTTCTGACCAATTTTAAATATTCTCCGCTTCCAGCTTCATCAGATAGTATAAAGTTTCTAGAATGGTAATTTTTTGGGACTGGAATATTTATTAATAACATATTTCCTTTGTCCCATGACATTTTTGTTAGTTCTTCTCGGCGAAAAACCAAATATAGCTGCTGTTTTAATATGGAGATAAATTTCGTCAGGCGCTTCATTTATAAATTTAGAAATTTCCTCTTTTGAAAAAATTTTAGCCTTCTCTGGTCTAAATCCAACATTTTGTTTTTTAAATAGGCCGTGACTTTGAAAACTTGTTTAAGTCCATGTTTTCATTGAGTTTGATCATACTTCTTAACATTGAGTATCTGTACCAAAAAGTGTTTGGCTTACATGTTTTGGAAAGTTTGGCGAAATATGCCAAAAAAAAGGGTTCTTTCAAGGTTTTGATGCCTTTAGTTTGACACCAGAATATATTCTTTCTCATACCTATGACAGGGTTTTGAAGGTAGCAGATTGAAGTTTGCAGTTTTAGCTGCTTCCAACACTGACTCTGGCAAATCTTCGTCTGAAGAATCCATCAAAAACCCTTCTACTCAGGTTTACTACTACAAAAATCAGCGACAGCAAAATTGGTTTTGATTGACAATGAATGACACGCGTATTTTTACTTTGTTTCTATGGTGATTCAAACTGCCAAATAAAAAAACAGGTGTTTATTATTGCTTAACAAGGTATTATACGAGAGCCATTAAACAATTTTTTAAAACACGTTTTACATATTTTTTACTATTTTGTTGAAAATTATAGCAGGATTCTAGCAAATTTAGGTTCTTAAATCATTTTGCTAACGATCAGCGTATTAATATATTTTTAAGTATTTAAAATCAGCAAGTATATTTAAACAAAATTGGGTTATTTACTTTACCGCACTAGCGCGGAAAAGTAAATTTTTTCCGGACTAAAATGAGTGAGGAGAAGTGAAGTTTTTCCGCACGCTTGGAAAAAAAATATATTTGATAAAAAAGCCTCAGAGTTATGCTTATATAGGGGCAATTCATAAATCTCCTCCGACAGATCGCCCCTAAGATGATGATTTTTCAGTACACGGGATAAGCTATCAGTTGGGGAGAACACTCTCATCCTTGTCAATATAGAGTGCGACCAGTAAAGTCTTCAACATAGGGGATTTTTCTCGGGTTTTTTTTTTAATTTGACCAAACTCAAAACTGAGTTCGGAGATTTGCTTAAAAAATAATGCAGAATAACAATTTACTTTTAGTTACTAACGTCAGTTATTTTACCTGTTAAATTTAAACTTTTTAAAAAATTATTATTAATTTTGAGAGATGGTACAGGAAAATGCTGTTTCTTTTTTAATTGTATCCCTTTATACCAAAATCAACTGTTAACTTAAATTTTTCTCATTTTTGTCTAATTTATGGTTTTTACCTTTAACATGAATTAATCTATCACTGCACTTTTATTAAGAGAATGAGGAATTTACTCGGTTGCTTATATAAACTACTTTATAATTTAGGCTTTATTTGGTTATTTGAATCCTTTTAATTTAATTTCTTAGAGAAGGCAATATAACGATATAGAACTAACAAAAAATTTTTCAGTTTTGTTTTGAAAGTGGTATTGGAATCCCAAAAATTAAAAAAAAAACATATTTAAAAAAAAATGTTTGTAGGGATGTGTGTGTATGTGAAAAAATTTTGCGAGAGCGATAATTTGAGAACGGTCTAAGCGATTCTTTTTAAATTTGCACCAAAAATAGATTAGGTCAGTGTCTAGTGGGATTAGATTTTGGGGGTCATGGACATATATCTTCGATTTTTTAGGGAGTATAAAAACTTAAAGTATCATATTTTGACAATCCGGAAGCCGATAGCAGTGAAACTGAAAACAGAAATAGTTGGAATAAATGTTCTGACATCAAAAAAATTAGAAATTATTGTCGTAGATATTTGATATTTTGTTCAATAATATATTTTAAAAATGTACAAAATATCGATAAACAGTGAAATTTGCTAAATGTATTTAATTTTTTGTAAACAAAATAAGTTATGTCCAATATACAGGGTAGCCCTAAAAAAATGAGGCAGAAAACTGCAAAACATGTAAAACTTTCTTTATTCTTTCTATATTTTTTTTTGAATTATACAGGGTTTTACTAGGTGGATAAAATAGCTACCTACAAATAAAAAAAATATATTTCAAAAGCTTTTATTTTGCTTAGGAAACAGTGATATACGACAAATTTATTTTTTTATATAAAGTTATTTTTTTAACTATACAGGGTAGTCCTAGCAGGATGAAGCCGCCACCTGAAAATAAAAACATTTAGCATGCTTAGAAAATAGTGAAACATGTCAAATTTATTTTATTATTTTTTATTTAAAGACCTTATTTCCAATTATACAGGGTGGTCCTGATGAAAATACGTCCCTTAAAATGATATCTAAAAAATATTTCAAGACTAGCAGTTAAGATAAATCACGTAACTACTTTTTTGTTGTTTGAGCAAAAACAACTTTTTGCAAACTCACATTTTACTTAGGGCAATTATTTAAAAAAATCCCATATATGAAGGTACAGAAATTCGCAATTTTCGCAACTTCATCATGACGGTTGAAAGACCAAAAAGCTCGCTTAGTGTATATGTACTACACCTACAGGGGGTATGAAATAAATTAATCCCAAAAACATCATATCTATAACGAACCCGAAACTTCTTGTTGTGGGTTTCTTAAAACAAAATATATTTTGATCTGCAATACGGGAATAAAAATGGTGTTGGTTTGACTCTGCACAAATAACAAAATTAATTGCCTTGTGTTTTTGTGAAAATTGGAAGAAAATAAAAATTTATTTTTATTATTTTATTTTATTAGTATCTAGCCTCTAGAAGAACAAAACAACGGCCGTGGCATTACTAATCTGTTATCAAAAAAGTAATGTGCAATGCATGTGTGTGATTTACTATTATACGGTACATCGTAACAAAATCCCAAGGTTTAACCGAAAAAAACTAAAATATAAAAAACATTGTTTGTAATCTAAGTAGTTACATGCTGGTAATATCCTTTCGTTTTACATACGCATTTTTAAAATTGTTTTGTTTATTTATAAGGTCATCCCAAATATGTTATAAATATATAAATATTGTAAGTGCAAATTCATTTTGTGATTGTAGTTTTACTTTGCTTCGATTAATGTAGAAATAAAAAAAATTAAAATGTATTTCAACTGAGTTAAGATCAAAACTGGCGCAGTTGGTAGGATTTGCCAGCCGATCTTCCTGCGACGTGCAAATTTTTTATGGCAAATTTGACCATTTCGTCAAAAAACAATGATTTGAACAGCCAAGATCGAGGAAACAAGAATCGTTCTCTCCTGAACGAGCACCGTCCCAGAGTCATAGTGGTAGCAATCCAGAAAATAGACAGGAATCGTTTTTTCTTTTCAATCTACTGGCAGTATTTCTATTCCTGTAAGTGAATTTTAAAAAAATGTGTATGCCCCAATTTTTCTGTTCGATGCTACCCTGAACAAATTGGTCTAGCAGATATTGTATTTTCTAGAATCGAGTTAACTTCAATCTTTTTATTTAGGCATTACAAATACAGTATACATTAAAATTATGTCTTGGCACGTGAGTAGGTGTATAAAATATTAATAAATTGAGATGTAGAAAATATAATGGATAAAGCTAGGTACATAATATTCATAATAACTATTGTCAATATATAACAAAAGCAACAAAGTAATAAACAACAGAATAAAGACTTGTTACAATACATACACTGTAATTGCGTTTAGTACAGTACAAATAAAAAAGTAGGTAATGAAATTGAAAAATTATAAATGGTATAGGGAACAAAAACGAATATTTACAGAGTTTTTATTTGTTTATTAAATAACGAAAAAATTTGTCTTTTAGGCATGTGCTTTTGTACTTTTTAAATAATTTTTCAACTCTGCTATTGAATAGCACAACAGCATTTTAGTCAAGATAATTTTTGTAGTTGGTTATTGTGTCTCGAAATTATGAGGATAAGGTCGTTTTTTGTTACTTATGGGGATTATTAGTTAAACAGGCAAATTTTAAAATATTGGACATGTAAATAAATATACGGAATAGTCAGAATTTATAATTTAACCAACACAATTTTACATAATTTAAGCACACTCAAATTAAAGATAAGAAATACAATTTAAAGCATTATAAAACACACGGTACACTAATGCCTTTCAGGGCGACAAAAAGAAAATAAATACGTTCTTTTCCTCTTTCCTGTAAGCTTTGGTACTGACACAAACACTATTTCATCGTTCATTTGAGTAAAAATATTTTGTTATAGCTACATACACAGATATTTATTTGTTTATAGTAGCAATTTCTAGAAAAATAGCTTGTGCGGCGAGTAAAATTCTTTCGTGTTCGGGATTGTACGTTCTGAAATAAAGGTGATAAAATAATTTTTAAAAATTTGCGACCGTTTTTAACAAAAACCTTAATTATTAAATTAATATAGACTTAACTAATAGTTTTGAATAATACAATGAATAAAATATTTAGTAATATGTTAACATTAGAAATAAGGTAAACATTAAACTTTTTTCTCACAAACTTCACTTCTCTTGATAAGAGAATAGTTTCGTTACGAAGAAAGTTGTGTTAAAAGGGCGTTACCTATCATTTACTCAAATAGCCGGAACTTATCTCATAATAAATCGTTTTATTAAGGAAAAAAGAAAGGTACTACAATGTATATAATATGTACAAAGACAACATTTGGTTATCGTATGGCGACCGATCCACTCATATAGATATGTATGTTTGTTTTTTCTGTACGTATTCGTGCCATGTGATCTTTATTGTATTAAAAATGAACGTTGTTTTGACACAAAACCCACCCTGATTAGCCCTGAGGAAGAATATATATTAATCGAAACCGTAACTTATTAAAAAAAGGTGTTTTATTAAACTCAAATTCTACCAACTATTAAAATCAACAAAATTTACAAGATTAAGGCTCATTATCATTAAAAAAATTAATTCTAAATAATCGTATTTTGCAAATAGAACAAATAAGAAAAATGGCAGATTTGCATAATACACATTTCCATATATATATATATATATATATATATATATATATATATATATATATATATATATATATATATATATAGTTAGTAGTTTACGTCATGAATTACATACAAATAAATTACCTAGACTAGGTGTTTTAATTAAATATATTATTTCTTGAAAATGAATCTCTAAAAGCTTCAAAAGATACTTTCAAATAATATTTATTTTAGAACGTCCATAAGTGGAGGCAAAGAATGTTAATATTATACTCTCTTTTCCTTACCAATCCCAAATAGCAATTAATTATTTACTAATATATCCTGTAAATTCTACCTGTCACTTAGCAATTTTATATATGCCTACCAAGAAGAAACATCTTGAAGTAATATCGAAATTGCAAAAATGCCAACAGAAGGATCAGCCACCCACCATATGCTGTTGGGCTGGTGAAGTTGAGAGAATTGTACAATTTAGCAATGTTAGATAAATAACTCCATTTGAATTCAGAAGTCTTATGGTGAGGTGACGTTATTAAACAGTTGAAAAAGGATATTGTTACGTAGATAAGTAGGACTCTTAAAATAAAGAATTATATGATAAATTTTATCAGAGTGTCTGTCTTCTGCATTCCATAGTTAGAATAGGTTTAGGATAAGGAATATAATATTGAAAGAAATCAACTTCAGACGCTCCAAATCATTGTTTTATACCTGACAATAATCAACAATGTTATTTCTGTTAAATAATAAGTACATTTATATGTCAGCCGCGTCGTACACACATGTTTCTAAAAAATACTGTGAATACCAGGAGTGTAAATATCATGTAGCAAAGGAGTAATAATAAGGACTAGTTGCAGGCAGCTCCTGACCTTCAATCGCACACTATGACCATCCTGAAAAATATATATTTTTTTAAAGCAAACTTTTTATATTTTTAACAAATTTTATTTTTTTTAGGACCACCTTCTATACAAATATGAAATTCCGTACGATCAATATCTAAATAAATCATGGTATATATCGCCTATAGCAGAAGTTGAAGACACTAAAAATGCATGTCAAAACACTTGGCTTTACGTAGCTGATGCTGTTGGGCCTAGCTTATTAGTTTATAGTTTAAAGAGTAATATTTCTTGGAGAATTCAAGATAGAAGTTTTGAGCCTGATGCAAACTATGACAATTATACTATCGCAGGTATACTGAGTAAATACTTAATTTTGTCGAAAAGCTAGATATGTACTTATATAAAACCAATATTTAATATATTAATTTTTTCATAGTTTTTTTTTGAAAATTGATATTTCTGCTTTCTGTTATAAAGACACTTAACATATTGTGAAACTTTGAAATAGAAGTAGAACAAAAAATAAATACTTTTCTAATATATTTCGATACATATTTTTTTTTGGTTTATTTTTATTTATTTTTTATACTTTTAAATTTTTCTTTTCTATTCTTTTATTATTTGGTAATTGGGGTAATTTTAATTTTATAAATGGCAAATTTAATAAATGAATAACTTATTTTTCATTTTCTTCATTAAATTAATATCTGAGTGTCAGAACATTAAAAGACAATCTAAAGAGATTTGTTACATCGTGTTTACAGTTTAAATGCTTTAGAGAAAGGTTTTGTTTTATTTTTGTTTGTCTGAGTGTTAATGTAAATTAGTAGGTAAATTATTTTGAATATTTTAATTTAATTTAATTTAAATATTTCAAATGTTATTTGTATACTATCCGGATATTTTTTATAAAATGGTATTTCTATAATGACTAAATATAAAATATGTTAATGTTAATCATGATAAGATTAAAGATTTAGGAATTAGAATTTTAAATTAAAATGTGTTTCTAGGAGACACATTTCAAGCCAACGATGGTATTGAGACAGTGGCACTTAGTCCCGCAACAGATCCTCCAGATATTAGGAAACTGCATTACCATGCATCGTCAAATATTAAAGAATCATGGGTTTATACAAAATACCTTAAAGATCGAAGAAATTTTGAAGTGCCAAACGGTGCACCAGAACTATTTTACGTGAGTTGCTACTCCAAGACAAAAATCCGTAATGTTAGTTGGCATAACTGTTTTTTCTTAAATTATGAATTTAATAATTTTATATAGAGGGAAAGGAATAATATTTATGTATAAAAAGATAATATTGAGACAAACTTTATATAAGACTGGCAAAAAAAGCCCAAAATAGAAGTTTGTATTAACAGTACATTTTGAAAAACAGTAAGCAAGTAAGGAAATACTAACAAACAGAGCAGACTAGTTGGATCACAACTACATGAAAAATATGTTATTTGTTGTTGTAATTTTGAATGTATCCCGTGTTTGTTCTAACGGTCATGGCTGTTACCCGAAACTTTCCGCGTAACAAATTTCACCCCACACGTACATATAACACAATTTACATATACATACAGTTATTAGGTAATTACTTTATACACATTATAGAAATATTAACATGTGTCACTTTTCTTCATAAGGAAAAAAATTACCAGTATAGTTTATTTAAAGGGCTTTTTTGTGATTTTTTCTTAAATTTTTGGGGCTTACCTCATAATAAAACCTTCCTATTTTTACAATTTATACAGTGTTTGAAAAGTTATTGCCAAATGAATATACGTATATAACTGTAACAGTGTTATTTGTGTGGTGGAATTCGTTATGAGGGATGTTCCGGTTAAAGACCAACGTTTTGTTTTTTAATTTATTTTTCTTTATACATATTTTGTATACATTTTCTTTGGTTTTTTATATATTTTTATATTGTGTACTTCAAACCACAATTCATCTTTCCCTTTAAATAGTTATATTGCTCATGCGCAGTAAGAATTTATGAAAATACATCTGTTTTATGTACATATCTAACAATCATTCTTTTAAAATTCCTACTTAAATAAAAACCACTGCTTTGATACCTTTTCAAGTTTATTTACGTAATCTGTAAACAAATAAATTATGACATTATTATTTTACTCTACAAAAAAAAGTCTTTATTTTATAAAATGAAATTTTACTTTTAGTATTTAGACATTCAATTGGGCCACCATTTCGATTAGCCATATTTTATTTTGGTGCAAAATTTCAACTTAATTGAATAAGTAGATTATTATATTGACATTTTATACATGTAATGAAGCCCCCATTTTGTTTCATCATAAAGGCTCCTTACCAATATTTTATCTAGCTAGTTTATCCCTATGTCACTTTTTAGTAATATTTTTTCAACATTTTATTAGGTCGCTATTCTGTTCCGCCACAATGGATTTTTATCAACATGTTACCATGTTATCGCCATATGACCTTGATCTTCACATTTCTGAGTCAGGACTACAAACGCGAAGATCTGAAAAAAATCTTGGTAATTTTCTCACGGTGACAATACTTTCCTCTTACGATGAAATTAAATAAAGTTCGTACAAAAATTTAATAATAAACCTTGACATAATACTCCTTAAATAACGGACTGAATGGTGTTTAGAACTTGTATGAAATTTATTTAACAGTGACATATACTTTCAAATAGGAATCTAGTAATATACCGTCAAAACTAGGTATAGTTGTTTTCTGAAACAATGTAAGTAAAACACTTTAAACTGATTTAGATTTTCACTTTTATTCACAAGTTGTGACATATGTTTCGCTAACACTGAAGCTTCGTCAGACAAATGGTATTTAAACTAACACTTTGCTAAATGAGCTTGATTTTTATAAAACATATTTCTAGGTAGACTTTTAGACTACGAGAGTCCTAAATAACATCTCGATGGAAATTTCTAACAAAATAGCTTTAAAAGAGGTGAATTATTTATATATAAATGGTCGTTTAAGAAATACTGCGTGTTTTTACGTTTATTGGTTTCCATAGACTCTAAAAGTAACAATTTTTTACTTTTGTTTATTGTGTGTAATATTTCAAAATTTTCATCGGAAGCATGGTTATTATTTAACAAATGTTCGGCGTATGTTCAATCTGTTTTATTTTTAATAAAGCTTTTTTTATACTCTGCTAATCTCTGTTTCAAAGTTCTCCCAATCTGGCCTATATACACTTTTGGGCATGATCTACAGTTTAATTTATAAATACCCTTTGTTTGAGGAAGCTACAGTGTTAGCGAAACATATGTCAGAAGTTGTAAATAGAAGTGAAAATCTAAAACAGTTTAAAGTATTTTATTTACATTGTTGATAATGGATTTTTATCAAATAAAGATACAGTCAATTAAGTGTGGTATTTTTAACGTATGCTAAGATCCAGCATAGCAAATCAAAACATATGATTTCTTAACAAGTGTATTAAAAATTAAGTGTTCCCGAATTATACCAAGCTAAAAACCAAAAACGGAAGCAAGACAGCACAGAAAGGAATAACTAGCGGAATGGGAAAATGGACTATCGAAGATAGAAAACAATACAAGAGGGATATTGTTAACCATTATCTTAAGGAAGTACATTCAGAATTAACATTTAAGTTACATAGATTAAGGTTTGATCCGATTCATTTTTATACCAGATGTGAAGTTTAAGAAATAACCCATAGTAAATATCTTATGTAACAAAACAAAATTGTTAAATTAGTTTCCAAAAAACCTAAAAGTAATAATATTTATAATAAGCTCTATTCGGATCAGGTTTTTTATGATAGGTTCGTAAATTTAAGTAACTTAGAATTTAACACAAAAGAAAAAGAAGTATTGGAAAAAGGTTTTAATTACAATTTAAATTCGGCAATTAACAATAAAACATTAGAATATTTGTATTATAGAAACAGAGCTAGCCATAGAAACTACGGAAAATAAAACCGAAACAAAATATTTATTGGCTAAGTAAATAAAAGATATAAACCATCAAGAATAATCTGATTTTTACAAGAGCAGATAAAGGAAAAACTATAATCGCAGTAGATAAAGAAAAATATTCTCTCTACTTTAGGTTTTTTTAGATCCGACAAAATATGACAAACTTACAAACAACCCAACTGACAAATTTCAAAAACAAGTTTTAGGAATAATCGAAAATTTTAAGAGTATTTTCTCAGAAAAAGATAAGTTTTTTCTTAAAGTCATGAATCCACAGCCACCCAAAGTTTATTGCTTTATTAAACTTCGCAAGGAAAATGTACCTATAAGACCAGTAGTCTCATTTGAGACTGCTCCTACCTTTAAACTTTCTAAAAAAATTATAAATAGTATGTATCCACCTAATCTGTTAAAAATTCTGTTGATTTAATTAATAAAATAAAAAATAATAAATTGCCAAATAATTCAGTTTTTATATCGTTTGATATAAGCAACCTGTTCCCAAGCAAGCATACCACTATTAGAGACAATTGAAATTATAAAAAATAATCTTATTCTCAACAAAACCAATTCTATCCTGCAAACAGAAATTATAGATGCCTTAAAAGTATGCATAAACCAAAATTACTTCCAGTTTAATGAGTTATTTTCAGCCAAGGAAGGGCTTATTATGGGGAACCCTTTAAGTCCACTCTTGGCTGAAATATATATGCATAATTTGGAAGAAAAAATTAAAATAAACCTTTTTTGTTTCAAAAATGTCTCTATTGGTATAGATACGTCGACGATATATTGGTCTATTTTACTGGCACGATGAGACAGCTTAACATATTTTTAAAAGATTTAAATAACATACACAAAAATATACAATTTACTGTCGAAATAGAAACTAATAACTCTAAAAACTTTTTAGATTTGAACATAACAAAGGTAGCAAATAAACACGAATTCAATTTTTCACAAACCTATACATACCGACACAGCCATCAATAATAAATCAATGCACCTATTAGCACAAAAACTAGCAGGATTTCATAGCATGATACACACATATTAATTAATAATAATAATAATTTTCAAAAAAATTAAACCTAATTAAACAAATAGTAGTTAACAATGGATATGATGCCAAAATAATTGACAATATTTTAAATAAAAAAATTATTAAAAAATCACTTTCAGAAATTTACCCTGTACCACCGAAAGAAGGAAATAAATTTAAGATATTTACTTACATCGGTAAACCTACAGAAAAGGTGGCTTCTATACTGCGTAAAAAGAACATTAAAATTGCATTTAGAATAAATAATAATCTAAGTAAATTTATCAAAAATAACAAAGAAAAAACAAATAAAAATAATAAATCCGGAGTTTATAAATTAAACTGTGGATCATGCCCAAAAGTGTATATAAGCCAGACTGGGAGAACTTTTAAATAGACATTAGCCGAACATAAAAGAAGCTTTATTAAAAATAAAACAGATTCAGCATACGCCAAACATTTGTTAAATAATAACCATGCTTGCGATGAAAATTTTTAAATATTACATACAATAAACAAAAGTAAAAAAATTGTCACTTTTAGAGTCTATGGAAATTAATAAACGTAAAAACACCCAGATGTCTTAAACGACCATTTTGATATGAATAATTCACCTCTTTTAAACTTATTTTGTTTTATAAAAATCAAGATCATTTAGCAAAGTTTTAGTTTAAATACCATTTGTCTGACGGAGCTACAGTGTTAGCGAAACATATGTCCCAAATTGTGAATAAAAGTGAAAATCTAAAACAGTTTAAAGTGTTTTATTTACATTATTGATAATGTATTTTCATCAAGTAGCGATCCAGTCAATCAAGTTTTCTGAAACGTTGATATTATATTGTATTGTAGACTTACCCAGGTAGAAGAAATCAACAATCGGAAATAGAAGTTGCAGATCAAAAAGGAAATTTATATTTTTCGCTCCTAATTGATGTTAAGCTAGTTAAATGAAATCCAAATACCCCATATAAATCAGAAAATTTTGAAGTGATAGCAGATAATGCTAAAACGATGCAGACGCCCAGCGGTTTAAAGGTAATCTTGACAATAAGACTAATTTATAATTTTTTTTGAATATTTGTGTAAATTTAATGTAAAATGCTATAAAAACAAGACTTTTTGTGGCAATTTTAGTATTTACTTCCCTTGGGAAATGAAAGTATTTTAATCGTGAAAAAATCACCATACCAGACTTTTATAAATTTTCACGTTTTGATGCCAAAAAAAACATATACCTCCGATTGCACAAAACTTAATTGCTGTTTAGAATACTTAACTAAACTTTCGGATTTGAAAAGTTGCTTACAAAAATCTTAAACACATAAGCATTCTAAATTTTAATTGAGTTTTATGCGACTGGCCGTTTATCTACTATTTTAATTACTTCTCTGATTCGCTTCGAATGTTGGCCAAAAATTAAGGGTCATATGAGGATGACCTCATAACAGTTTATTATAAATCCAATATGGCAGAACAAAATTGTCCTAGTGAACTTGTAAAATGGAAGTATTTTAATTGTGAAAAAATCGCCATACCCGATTTTTATAAATTTTCATGTTTTAGGGACCCTAGATGCCAAAAAAAACATTATATCTACTATTTTAACTGCTTCTCTGACTTCAAATGTTGGCCAAAAACTACGGGTCATACGGGGATAACCTCAACAGTTTAGTATAAATTAGATATGGCGGAACAAAATGGTATCCTAGCGAACTGTTAAAAAATTGTACTGAAAAACTAATTATTTCATTTATTTCAAATTTTGCACAAAAATTAGATATTACGCAGAAATTAACTAAAACAATCTTGGTACGAATACAAGATGACGAAATAAAATGGAGGCATAATACATTTTTTAAAAAATTAGCCTGAAAATCTACTTAGCAGATTGATTTCATATTTTGTAGAAGAATTAGGTGTATTATAGAGATGAACTTGTAAAATTGTGGTACAAATTCAAGATAGGGAAACAAAATATCAGCCAAATAGAAATTTTTGTAATTTTGAAAAAGCACCTCCCAGGTTTTACATATAGCGTGCTTAGATGCCAAAAATACATGTTTTCTCAATTCCGTCGGTCTATCTATGGGTATGCCTCTCTGTCTACCTGTCTACTTACCCATTTAAGTCCAAATTTTGGGCAAGTATTGAGGATTAAATGTAGATGATCTGGTAATATTCAAATATTGGCCAAAACTACGGGTCATACGGGGATAACCTCAACAGTTTAGTATAAATCAAATATGGCGGAACAAAATGGTGTCCTAGTGAACTGTTAAAAAATTGTACTGAAAAACTAATTATTTAATTTATTTCAAATTTTGCACAAACATTAGATATTACGCAGAAATTAACTAAGACAATCTTGGTACGAATACAAGATGGCGAAACAAAATGGAGGCATAATAAATTATTTAAAAAATCAGCCTGAAAATCTACTTAGCAGATTGATTTCATATTTTGTAGAAGAATTAGATGTATTATAGAGATGAACTTGTAAAATTGTGGTACAAATTCAAGATAGGGGAACAAAATGTCAGCCAAATAGAAATTTTTGTAATTTTGAAAAAGCACCTCACAGGTTTTACATATAGCGTGCTTAGATGCCAAAAATACATGTTTTCTCAATTCCGTCGGTCTATCTACGGGTATACCTCTCTGTCTACCTGTCTACTTACCCATTTAAGTCCAAATTTTGGGCAAGTATTGAGGATTAAATGTAGATGATCTGGTAATATTCTGTTAATAATCCACTATGGTGAAACAAAATGGCAGCCTCGTGACTTGTGTAAAAAGTTAATAATAAAAAACTATTTATTTAACTCAAATTTTGGCCAAAAATCAAGTGTTACATAGATATGAACTGGTAATATTTTGATACAAATCCAAAATGGCAAAACAAAACGGCGCGGGCGGCCTAATAAAATATTGAAATAATCAGCCTGAAAAATATATTTATTGGATTGATTTAAAATTTTGTGCAATAGGTGCATTAACTGTTAAAATAACAAATAAGATAGCGGAACAAAATGGCTGCCAAATGAAATTTTTGAAAAAATCTTCTTATTCGCCTGACTTTGCACAAAAATTAGATGTGATATACGGATAAACTGTTACGAATTCGACATAACGGAACAAAATAGCGGTATTAAAAATATTTGAAAAGACTGTATATATGTATTAATGAATGAATATGGACTGAACTAAATTCGTCACACTTTACTGTTCCTAATAAAAGGAAAGATTCACAATAAGGAAAGTTCCGGTTGATGGAAACTTGCTGAGTTTTTGGTTTTATTATTTTGTTGTGAAAATCAATAGAGCATTAGTTATGTTGGAAATACCCATGGGTGGACCACGTATTCTCAAAGTCCTGGCCACCTTTAGCAAAAAAGGAAAGCTTATTAGTAAGGATGCAGATTAAAAGAAGACAGAAAGGTTCTCAAGTCCATTTATCTCTGTAAAACAGAGACAGATGGCTGACAATTCGACAATGGTCCAACGAAGCAAGGTTCCTTGGGATGCTTAGATCAACAATCAGGATGAAATCTCTTCTTTGGTTAGAGTCACTATATATGAGAAGAATACCTAAGCTTGTGTACATTTTTAATGCGTAAAGTGTAAACAGGTTAGCAGGAGAAAATTATTTTCCAGCTTGAAAAAGGAAAATCAAAACCAATACTGACTAGATAAGAAAATATTTTTAACTTCCCAATCTATGAGTTTACCATTCATTACAGTCTTAGAAATATATTACAAAAGTTCTGTATTGGACAGGAATGCTGGTAAAAGTAAACGTATTATGGACGTGGAGCAGAGGAGGGGGTGCCAATACTGAACCCTGTAGATCTTCAGCGTCAAGTTTTTGAAAGCCAGAGTTTCACTTCCGAAATGCTTTGGCTGGGCAGGCAACATATGTGTAAACAGATACAAATAAAGACATACGCGTGATTCATATGATAGCATTCTAGACAAACAATTTCTTAGTATTATTTTGATGAAATAATTGTTAGCTTAGCGATAATGAAAAGGCTGGATATTTTCGTATACATATGAGAATTACCATACATAATATATAATTACATAAGCAGGATAACACAACCCGTGTTATCCTGCTTATGTAAATAGAACTAAGCACTCCGAGTAGATGAGCCATGTAATATAAAATACTCTACTGGCAATACTCTGGCTGTTCAGGAATCACCTTAGCTTTGGATTTAGAAAGAAAAAGTGGACTATATATTTTTAATGCGTAATTAATATTGAAATTAAAGAAATTAATAAAGATTGGTAAACCACAAATTATTGTCAATGAAAATATAAATGCGCGGCTATAAACACGCAGACAAAAGCGAAAGGCGCTGTAATGTCCCTGGCCATTGTTATAATATAAGAACTGTAAAAAGCAAAAATGAGATACGTCAAATTTTTTTTTTCAAAGTAGATATAAAGTCATAACATTAATTAGGAACAGTGATAGATCCTGCATTTATACGACTGTTACTGCTTCTAACATTTTTAAAAAGCTCGGTAGACTCGTTTTTCATATAAACTTCACATTAATTACTTATTTAATTTTCACTTGTTTACTAAAGTTTTAAAATATTAGGTTGTTTGCGTATATCAATTTCAATATATCTAATTCACGTTCAGTAAATAGTAGACACTTAAAACATTTATAAATTATTTGAAGTCAAGTCTACACACGAAAATTTGGGTTCCTTTTAATTAAGAAACTACGAGTATTTTAACTTTTTCTGGTAAAGCCTATAATTCCACAAAAAAAATTGTCTACACTAATTTCTTTATAGATATTATTTACAAGACGATTATAAAATTGTAGATTACACCATACAAAGGAAACAAATCTGAGTATCTCTGGATGTTTACCACTGCCTTTCAGCAATCATCAGCGAATACTTTAAATGGAAATAAAACCAATTTTAGATTATTTGTAGCAGAATTATAAAGAGGTATATACCATTTAAATAAACATAGGTAAGGCTAGTAATAGTATTTTCTGTAACTTCAATGGCTATTACAGTTATCATGTATAAATGAAATTGTTGTTTTAGTTTCCCTTAAGGTTTAACTGGAATATATTGCACATGATAAAAATGTTTTTTATTTTAACTAAACCGTAAAATATTAAGTTTGAACTTATACGATATGATTAACATCCACAACAATTATCAGAGTAGATTGTATTTATAAATATGAAATAAGAAGTCAAAATAAATCACATTTTTAAAATATTTTTCACATTAAAAATCAATAAATTCAATCCGTATTATTAGTAAGGTAGTGTTTTTGCTGTATACACGTTTGATATTAATATCTATAGACGACAGATATAGCCAGCAATTCAGGAAAAGTAAGGCGAAAAAATTTCACGCACGTGTTTCATTAAGAGACGAGTATCTCGACGCAGACTTGACTTTTTCGCAAACCTATAAGTTGCCTATTAATGAGGTTTCTTCTGAACATTTTTAATTAGAAGAGTAATAATTATTGCGAATTAATTTATTTCGTTGTTCATATAATAGCTTAAATGATGATGCCGTCATGCTCCGGAGCGTCGCCTAACTCGGTGGCTAACCTGGTACCTTTGTAATGGTATCAATTCATAAATTCAGTTTAATGTCTTTAAAAATCAAGACTAAAGATAAGCCTAACCTGGGTTAACCAAAAATGTGGTTCGATGATTAAAATTCGATTACAAACAGAATGAGGTGTTTTGATAAAAAAGAATAAGAAATAGTGCAATCATACCAAGATCGAACCGCAGATTTCAAAGTGACTACCCTATAATTACCAAGCTACGACTGTTTATATCTATTAACCAGCAAATAAACTTTCTTTCGTAGATATAAATATACAGGCTGCTTAGTTATAGGTGATGTCAAAAAATGAAAGTGGCTACAGACACATAAAAATGTAAAGATGTTCTTCAACTAATATTTAAATAGTAACCGATGAAAGAACAAACAAAAATTAAACTGTAGTGTTGTGCGCATGTGAACTAACTCGGCACTAACTAATGCATAAAAATGGTAATTTAATAAAAACTTTTTCAATTTTGAGGAATTAATTTGAAAAAGTAACAAAACTAGAAACATTTATGGAAGAAACAAAAAATCTCAAAATATGATTCCATCTTTCTGCATGCCAAGCAAAAATGCAAAAATATTTGAATAGTTTTCTGGTTCTCAATGCCACAAAGAGCCTTTCAAGTTTTTAAAATACCCTTCAAAAGATGTAATCTAGTTTTCTAGGTACAATTTAGGTTCCCGTAACTTCGGATACGTAGTAACTTTGTATGAATTCGATGTCCATCCTACCAAATTTATTATAACATTAAAGAATATAAAAAAATATCAATTGTAAAATATATTAACATAATTTCACTTTTAAGTTACTGTTAATTGGTCTTATGATGCATTTCTATTCTTTTAAGGAAAAATGTATAAGATCCCTCACAAAAAATGCCAGTTATATTTGTGTTTGACAATTGATGCATACATTATATGTGTTATAATTATGTTAGAACAATTTGAAACTACTCATACAATATGTTATCTTGGAAAATAAGAAACGTGTAGCAATTTAAAATCTGGTCAAGGTAAAATGATCATGCTGTACAGCTCACAGGCTATTGTTAAATTATAATAATTCAGGACTAAAAAGGAAGTATTAAAATAAAACACATGGTAGCAAAAATACTTTCTTTAAGTCATATCAAAGAAAACAAAATAAGGTTATGAGATTATTTTTTATTAACTATTTACGTCCCTTTTACGCAACAAGGCCTAAACGGATGGCACCTACACCTAACCGGGGTTTCTGGCCAAGAATTCTCGATCACACCCTTCTCCCGATTCCCTTTATGGTTATGGTGCCAGCTTTTCTCTTTAATAAAAATCTGCCGCCTAACAAATGCCTATCTGCAACTCGCCTTACCCATTCCACAAGATAAGGACTATCTATACATATCAGTGACGTGTCCGTTCAGTTCCGCGGCGTAACGATGTATCTGTGTCAGTGGAGAAATTATTGATACATATGTTTAAATGAAAGCGGTTAGAAATATACCATACAGTAACATTTTTTATATTCAGTGTTGCTTGATATAATGATAAATATTTCACAAAACTATGCCGACTCTGATACGTGACTGATAAGCATAAATAGACCTATACCCAATTACTTTTAAATTACGACGATACAATTGTGGATCCAGCCAGATACGAGCACAGATAATCATACTTAGATATTTAAGTCATTACACGCTCGGTCATCTAATATGCTTTGTGAATTTTCTATTTGTTATTTTAACCTATTCTATCTGGCTGCAGGGAAGGTAAACAGAAGTTCTCAATATATTCAATTTATGTAACGATATTCTACATAGAGACATTGGTAAAGAATTTTGTGTTTTCCCCATTAGAAATTAACTCCTCAACTGGCATGACTTTATACTTTTCCTTCAACTACATAGGAAATATTTGGAAGTTAAATTAAAAATAAGATTATAAACATACGCTTACTTAAAGCAAACTAATGTTTGACTGTGCTTGTAGGTACTATAAATGAACTACTAAAGAACATATTGATTTTTTAAAGCTTCTAGTATATAAGACTTGTCGAAACAATAAAATAGAGTCCAGAGAAGCAGTTTGTCTAAATCCAAAATTCATTTATCCTGCATTGATCATTATATTAAACTCTCTGAATTTTACTTTTTAATTTATTATTGATTTATTATCAACCTTAAAGCAAAAAAAAAATATCCCGATATGGCTTCGATTTCTAATATCTTCCGTATCAGCTGGCTTTTTTGAAACTTTCGAATTTGGTACCTTCTTATTGGGTTGTCCGAATGAAACTGAAACACTAAGTTTCTAAAATAGCTTCTGTATTACTTGCCAGATATCGCGGAATTTACCTATAAAATTATTAACTTAAACCCGATAACAGAATAACTACGGCAAACGTGGTTTCTAGGAGCGGATGATGGATCGTTGTACTTCTAGTGGCAGACAGACTATTGCCCGTCTCCTGCCTCATCTCAGCTCGTTCTTTGCAGCGTGGACTAGTCTTATTCCTCGGCCTGTGCTACTATTATTGCCACCATGTCTTGCTTGTGCCAACATTACACATCCTCACCCTTCGTTTCTTGGTTACTTATCAGTAAGGGGGAAAACATGATTTGTATTTAGTAATGTAATTGAAAAACTCCTATGTAAGAACATTACAGTTACAAAACACTACACGCAGTTTAAATTAAACCTTAAAGCAAAATGCATTCGTTATAGAAATAGGCTAGAAAACAAACAGTTTCACTTTAATAGGGCCTAAATCCCATATGCTAGGTTTACAGAAAGACAGTTCCACCTCTGTGTCATAAAGCTGCCAAAATGTATTTCTACAAAAATTGTCATTTCTGAAAATCAAATTAAACTCTTTAAAATGGCTCATACAGGAAATGCATTCCGATTCAAATAATGAGCAGGTAGTACAATCTATATAGGAAAAAACTTAAAATGGAAATCAATAAAATTTAGGAATCTATGACAATTAAAAAAAATAAAATGAAATGTACGTGGAGATCCACCTCAGAAGCACATTATTAAAGCAATTTAAAATAAAATCATCAAACTTTGATATTTTACCATTAAGCCTGGAAGTATGTTCTTGTTCGCCTTTGCCCATAGGGTATGAAAACGGCAGATAGCTGCTTTTCTTTTGTATAACGCTTGAAAAGTACTGACTGTTTAGTTGAACGGTCAAAAACATGAATGGCCTGACAGTCTGTTTGGGTCTGAGGAATTTGAAGAGCAAAATTCCTCTATTGGTTTATCTATATATTTTTCAGAAAATCAAAAAATTAAAACTGGGTTATCAAATTTAACTATCCGTTTAATTTCTTTGCACAATTCGATATAGAAACTTAAACAGCATACCTTATACTTATTAACTTCAGCCTCTGAAACTAATTGTTCTAGCTTTAATATTCATAGTTCAAAAACTTACTTTCTACCATCTGAGCAGGTAATCGACAAATATGCATAAAATAAATTAAATTAAAAGGTATTCTCAAAAAAATATATTACAAACTCCTAAATAAGACCTTTATTCCCAACTCACAGTTTTAAGTCTATAAATGAAACACAAATTATAGTATACCTATAAAGAATGAATGTCTAAATTTTAAAATTAGGTTTTACTGGATAGCCATTGGCCTTATATTCTTCTTTGGGTTCAACATGATGTGTTAAAAAAACTGAAATGGACGATTTATAGCACAAGTTCAAGTATCAAAAAAACTCACTAAACACTTACCGAATTTTAGCAAATAAAACCAGAAAAAAATAACCTAATCTGTACTACTTTCCTAAGGTATGCATCTAGCGAAGTACTTCAAGTGGCTACCCCAGACAGACTATTGCCTCTTATTGGTAAGCTTGTGCTACCATTGCTGCCACCATGTCTTGCTTGTGCCCAGTCATCACACTTATTATTTTAATAGTAGGCATCAACAAAGTTTAGAACATATTTTCCACAAACTTGGCATTTATATGCTGTAGGTTGTGAACAATCCACAGATGATCTTCTATTTGAAATCTATCATATACAAAATTCAATGTGTTTTCCTAATTTTAAAAGCTGCTTGGGGCATATTTTTATTATAGTATCAAAGGCAGCTAAAAGAAACAAACAAAAATTATGTTGCTTCTAAAAATATGATTTACATCGTCATTTAATAAAAATAATCTAATGTACAATTTAAACGCAACCGCAAATTTTATAACTTTCAAGGTATTATAACTATGGGGAAAATAATGGGAATAATGTATTTATCCGATATTTTTAAATTTTTTAGGTGTATAACAAAAATATGATTTTGTACTAAAACTGTTTTAAAGACGAGACTCAAATATATTAAAATGTATTTTTTGTATACATTAAATTAAATGGTACGACACGTGACAAAAAATTGATTTCTCAAAATCTTGATATCGGAGCCCTCTTAAAAAATAAAATGTTTTCGCTATAGGTCTAACAATCCTTTACAGGGGCAACATTGAATAGATGTTGTTCTTATAAGTTTCCTTTTAAGAATTTGTTATAATTCTCTTTGAGTTATTTTCAGCCAAGTTTTACAGCCGTGACTAATAAAGTTGTGCATTTTGCAACTTAAAATTATCATTTTGTTTTAATTTCTTTTTTTAAATGATGTGAATGTCCGTCTTTATTTTACAAATTAGCGAACTATTTAATATTATTTCTTTGGAGTATTTCTACGAAATGCCTTTTAAATTAACTGGCCTATAAAATTAACTAAACCGCTTGTCTTATAAACTTGGATATCTCTTTTGTAATGGAGCTATCAACAGGATTCAAAAAATAAAATGTTAATCATGAAAATCGAAAATATTCAAATAAACTGATACACTCAATATTCAAATTAGAACTTAATTTTAAACCTTGGTTAAAATTTCTACTAACCTTTTGATACCGCAATGTTAATAGTTTGGATTAAATGAATGTTTTAGTTTATATACAGTGTGTATTATTATTTTGGAATTTTAGTCGGATTTTTACAACACAAATAGCAATTTCCTACGAAAAGAAAAATAATTATCCTTTTTTATTTGTTTGTAGAGCCGTTTATTAGTGTAATCTGTTAAAAAACGATATAAAGTAAAAAAGCAACAACAATTGAAGTTTCAATTTGGGAAAATTTTGATTTATATCAGTTCTAGATTTTATTATCGTATTTCCGCTTGCTCAGCTGATATTTTTTTTAACGATAATATTTAGAAATACCTAGGTTAAACCAAAATAAAAAAGTTAGCTGTGCAGCAGTTATCTATACTTTCTATTAGCAGGTAAGTAGTTTAAGCAATTAATATTTCAAACTACGAGCAAAAACCAATATATTATAGCATCGTTAATATAGTTTCCGAGCGGCAGTCATGTTCAGCAGGAATTATATTATGTCCGTTAAAGGTAAATATGAAATGTATTTTAATTAAATACTTTTTTCAGTTTGACACATATTTGAACATATAGTTACATAAGGTATATATTTTTTTAAAGTTGTTATTCATGGTGCAAAGTTAGATGTAATCAGTAGCTTGTCGCTGGTTTTGATTAGGAGCATTTTTTAGCTGCAGATAATCTTTTAATTTAAACTAGATTATAAACTGAATCAGATGATGTCCAATTTTTATCTCTGCTTAGTATTGTTATTTAGACGTGAATATTCTTTTAAGATACTTTCAATATATTAAATTTGAATATTTAACTTAGGATTTGTTTTATTAAAACACCACTTTGTACCTATTTGTAAACTAAATCTAAGCTCAAAAACCATTCAATCGAATAATTTAAAATTTGACACAATAATTAAATAAGATAGACAAATGAACTGATTAGATTGGGGTAACCATCTGCTATGACTAGACACAATTGATTGAAAATATTTACTTTCTAAAGTGATTCTAAGATATATTTTGGAATTATTAAACGTGTAACTTCTCAGCGTTTTATAGAGTAATATAAAAATATTAAAAATAAAAAGAAACATTATTTCATTTTAGATCCCATACATGTCCACAAAATCTTCTTAATCAAGTCAAAAAACTATTCGTCAGCCATATTTCTTTATTTTTTTATTGAATATAGATCGTTGGGGTAAATAAATAAATAACTGAAATAAAAAAGTTATATTTTTAAATTTTTTGAATGTAAGTAATTGTCAACAAAAATATTTTTTTTCCAAAGGTAATTAAAGATAATTTTAAAGTTACTCCTTAGTAAAATTAATTATTATTAATAATTTCAAATATGCGAAAACTTATGTATAATAATTTATTATTACTGAATTTTTCGCTCAGATTGATAAAAACACTAATCTAGATTTGCCAGATTTTTTTATTGGTTGTTAGTTCATAGTTTTGCATTAAAAAAGAAGGTATGCCAGTATTTAAAACAAAACAATGTCCAAACAAACAACTGTTAAAGTGAAGAGTCTTCAGTTTTTCTATTTTTATAATTTAAATAAAAACGCCAAAGCAAGGTTTAATTTAACAAGTGTCAGAATCTCGAATCCTGCTGTTATTAAACTACATGTAGGTTTGGAATAAAACTACAATTTATATCTAGATAGTCACAATAGTGATCTGTCGTCATAAGGTACAAGAAATTATAGGTTTTTTCGTAATAATGTTTAATTGTCACTATACATCTTAATGTATATCGACATCACTAATCTATAAATTTTTAAAAAACATAAACTTAAACATTTACTGATTTTATTACTCATCAGATTTTTCGTTCACACTTTATATACATTTTTGGTCATTAACATAGACATATCATTTGAAGTTATCTGAGATATTAATTAATAACTTTATGACCTCATCTGTTTGTAATAATTAAAGAATGCCTTTAAACCCGTTTATATAAAATATATTATTACATATTAAATGTTCGAAAATATCAGTTTTAAATTATTTTCGTTTTGATATTATATACGTCGAAATGGTACATTATACATATACAGAAAAATAAAATTGCATGCACTTAAATACTAACATATGACAAATGCAATTATATTATTTCATTGTTGGAAAATTTGCAAATATTGGTAATATTTATAGAGGATTATTTCATTTTTAACTCAGGTGGTAGATAGTTTTGAATGGAAAAAATTAAAGTATATTTTTTTGATTTAAAAGTTAGATTTTACACACTTTTTACGTAACAGCAGCACTATTGCCGTAGTGAATGATTTGCAAACGCAATTTCCTCAGTTGCGTTAACCCTTACTATTGTTCTATGACGACCAAAAATTAAATACAATAGTCTGCAAGTCGGTGCAATTTTTTTAGTAATTATTGAAAATTCAACCTAAATCCAAATGACTAGATCTTGTAAACAAAATTGTTTGTTTACAGATAAACTTGGCCTATGTTTTATTGTAGTATTTTTTACACGAACTTTGCCCAGAACGAGAATTTGCAAATTTGAAATTATTGTAAATTTATGTGTATCTACCTATTAAATGGGGTCTTAGGAAAAAATCAATTTCTCAAAATTTGATATTTGATTTTTTTTTTTTTTTCGGAAAATGCACATTGTTATTTAACATTTCTCCATCTAAATTAGGCACTTTTATTAAAAGGAATATTTTTTTAATCGTTTTGACTTCCCCAAGGAACTTTTCAAAAAAAGTAGATACAGATGTGCCTTTTCGAATGTTAATTTTACTTCAGGAGCGTACTTTCTTAATTAGTTAAATTAGCGTTGTCTTTTGAATTCTTAAAAGGGTATTTTTTCTTTTCCTTATTATTTTTCAAAAAAGTAATCTCAAACCTCGGGACAGGTTTTTAATTTAATAGAATTATAACCGATAGGCTGAGTAATTTTGATTATTTTTATAAACTTAATTTTGTTAACACAAATTACTATTTCTAGGCACTTTTTAAGTAGTTATATTCAACTGTTTTTTTTTACCAGTAGGTATTTATATACCAAGATAGATATCAGATAGAGCTACAATTTTATATTATTTGCAGATATACGAGGTTCGTCAAAAACAGCAGCATATAAAAATTACAATATTTTATGTATATTTGAATTCTCCAGTGGAGGCTAGATTAAATTTGAATTTATTGTATTAAATTTATTAAATGTTGCCTATACTTAAAGACGGCATAACTACAGTTACTAAAGCATTCGAAGATTACTATAAGATTATTAGATTTAGTTATGCAGAGCCATAAATTGTAATTTAAAGAGCGTTTTTTAAAATTCAACTTTAATTTAAATGGTTTACTTGCAAACGCTTTTTTACATTTTGCAGGCTTGTTTTTATTATAATTTTTGTGGCATCTGAGTTAGTGAAAATTTGCAAATCTGAAATGATTTTAATTTCAAGTTTTCCGACTTTTTCTATCAACTTAATAAATGAATTATAAGAAATAAAACTAAAAATGCACAAATTTTGAATATCAGATTTATAATTGTTTTCTTTAAAACATGCATTTTTCCTACACTTTCCCTTCTAAATTAATATTTTTTATTAAAAACTAACTTTTTAATGGTTTTAGATTTCTTATGGACAAATTCATTAAAAGTAAATAAAATTATGGCATTTCAAAGTTCAATTTGATTTCAAGAACGTACTAATTAACTTTTTCAGAACGTATTATATCTTTTTATTTTCTTAAATGTGACGTTATTAAATCTGAGACGGTTTTTTAATTGAATGCAATTATTAAACTTAAACGAAGCAATTTTATTATTTCTTTAAACTGATTTTTTAACGTAGAATTAACCAGTAGGTTCAAAACTAGTAATAAAAAATGTATACATATATAATTAGATCCACTTTTCTTTAAAAAATGCCTAGAATTGATAATTTTTTTAAATTCATAAAAACTTAAATTAAAATTATAAATTATTTAAATTTATAAAAAATTAAGTTTTAAAAAAATTCACTTTAACGAAATAATCAAAACTGCTACCCTTATGCATTCAATTAAGAAACCTTTTGAACAAAACTACCTTTTACAGAAGTCAGGAGATAAAGTCTGGTTTAGGAAAACAAAAAAGTTATAAAGCGCTCTGAAAAGATAATTAGTACGCCCTTGATATAAAACTGATCTTGGAAAAAAATATTATATTCACTTTTATTGAATTTGCCCATAACAATCCAAACAGATTAAAAAATAGTGAGTGATTAATTTAGAGAGAGAAAAATACAAATTTTTAGGAAAAAAATAAATTCTCAAAAATTAAATCAGATATTATTGATCGGTTAATCGGTCACCGATTAACTGTAATCTTTGACCTAACTTAATTGTCTTTGGTCAGGAACAAATGTAAGGCTCTAACACATGTTGTTTCTTGCAATTTTGGAATAATGAAAGTTCCACCCGACAGGCAACTGAACTTATAATAAGCAGGAAGGACTATCCAAACATCTTTGGAAAACTAAAAATGGAATCTTTATACATATTTATCAGGTTAAAAATTAAAAGAAGGGGCAGATGGTTTATTTTCATTACTGGGGCAATGTAAATGAAAGAATTCCATTACTTAACAATACTCAGTCTATATGTACATATAATTGTTTGAACATATCTTTATACAAATCTTATAAACTGTAATTTAATCAAAGTCATTTATTATTATTTTTATTATTATTTATTTGTTTTCTAACATTATTAGTCTAAAAACATGATGTGCTTTATTATTTTACTTCATAAAAAGAAGATGTTATTTCAGCAACTGGAATTTTACCGAATGTTTGTAGTTTGTTCCTATATCATCCTTTATTTTTGTGGTAATTTTAAAGTCCATTTGATAATTACATTCTTAATGATTTTTTTTACATTTTGTATGGTCGCCATTTGTTTCCAGCATACTGGATTTTTACCAAAATGTAACGATTTCATTCCCATATGATTCTTGATTTTTGAATTGGATTGAAGTCAGTCGGATAAGTAGTTATGCCACTTATAGGTAGACCGACAGACCGACGGCAAAGATCTGTAAATATCCCGAAGGGTGATTTATTCACGATTTTTGCTTTTCATACCTTTATTAATATAGGCTTTAAAAAAACAAATTATGTCGTCGATTATTTTACTCCATAAGAGAAGTTTTATTCCAGGAAATAGAATTTTTAAACAATTCACTAGGTCGCCATTTTGTTTTTACATACAGGATTTACACTATAATTTTACCAGTTAACACACACTTAATTTTTTTTACAAAATTTGAGCTCAATTGGTTAAGTAGTTTTTTACCTATGATTTTCTTAACATTTGTACCAAAATGCAACTGATTCATCCTCATGTGGTTCTCGAAGTTTGAGCCAAATTTGAAAAAGTCAGATGAGTAGTTTTTGAGCTGTGCCGCTTAAAGTCAGTCCGGCATGGATATGAGAGGGGTTTAGAGACCCTATCATACAAAGATATGCAAAAATCTCGGAAGGAGACTTTTTCGTGATTAAAATACTTTCCTCTTACGAGGGAAATCAAAATTAAAGGTAAAAACGCAAGAAAGAAACTCGGTAAGGTTGTGGTGAGCAATATAGCGGTCAAGAATTTTAAGACCAGTATTTTATAATGAAAATATGAATTCCGTAAAATATTTTCAACTTTTAAGAATATATATTTAGCAGAAATGCAAGATCGAAGTACCATCAACCGACTTGCGAAATTTAATCGGGCAACAGGATGGCCCTTCTTATTATAAAAGGCACAACTTACTCGTCCAGTCGTTACCGATATTGGATTGGGGAAACAAAAATCTTGCACCCCACCCTGGAATCTTGAGTGGCCTTCTTTGGAATATCTCTTATGGGGTATTGAAAGAAATTGTATACTTATAAGCAAAACTCTAGGACGGTTATTGAGTTCCAACACACAATACAGGAAAGTGTGACTTTCCATAATAAAGGACACATTGTACATACATTTCTCATATAAAGACAGTTTATACATATATTGTGCAAACATATTGCAGAACTTAGTGCTAGTTATTGTGATTTCTATTAAATATTAGTAACGATTGTTTAAATTCTTCTAAGTTATCATTAAGATTTTTGTTCAAAATATATTTGACAATTTAAAACTTAATGATAATTCTAAAGAGAAAACTCTCTGCTGTGTAATTCTTAATAATACTGAGCCTAAGGAATATCTTTTTTAACGTTCTAAGTTTGAAAGTTGATACTTGTCCACAAAAAAAACAAACACGCTGTTTATCTAAAAAATTAATATGTACATTAAAAGATTAAATAAAAAAAATATCAAATAAATCATATATTGCCACCCTGTACAGTGTTATATTTTCAACGGGGCTTTCAAGCTTAACTCTAAGAGATTGCAAAAAATGCAGTATACAAAAGTTTAATAGTTTTCTCTAAACCATAAAAATAACCAAAGGACAACTGAAAAATATAAAACTGAGCATCGACTTGGCTATTTTAAATAAAACACTCTGTATACACTCTCTCTCAATAAATGGACATCATCTTGCTGCTTATGAAAATACCAGGTTTGATACCTTTACCTTTAAAGACAACTGAGAAAATTGACAAGAACTCTGCCATAACGGGCAATGTGTTCATTTGTATTAACATTATTTATCTGTATGGTTTCTCTTTTTGAAATATGTTGCTTCTTCTGACATGGTTTTTCTCAAATTTCTTGGTTGCCTTTAAAGGTACAGGCATCAAACCTTGTATTTTTACAATGATCAAGAAGATGCTTATTTATTAAATTAGTATTTATTATTCAAGGCATTTCCATTTATAATAACAACGATACCCCATTTTTCTATTACTTCTAAATTGTCATTTGTTTTTTTTTGAAAATTCTGACGGAGAAAACCATAAAACTTTTCTATAAAATATTTTTTGATATCTCTAAAAGTTAAGACTGTAAACCCTGTTTAAAATATAACTAGACACCCTGTATAGTGTACATATTACTAAATAAATATGTGCGAAACTATATAAACTGCGGTCGTTTGTTCACATCCCTGATAAAAGAAGAGATTTATAAACAGAGAAGTTCCGAACCAGATAAACAAGATATAAACTGCGGTCATTTGTTCACATGAAAGGGTATTATATGAAACGATTTGCGGTTTCGTTGCGCCGTCAACAAGGGGCTCAAAAACATTAATCTCTCCTCTAATCTCTAATAATATTGGGCAAATTAAGAATATGAAGACTGGAAACCCGTATTTAAAAACCTATAATTATAAAATAGTTTACAAAAAATACTTAGTAGCCAACGACTGGTTTATATACCAGTTGAAGTAATAATGCCTTGTGTTAGGTCACATAATATCGAGAAAGGTTCTTTAGTTCTATTAATGGCTAATGCAGTACAAAGAGATTACTGGTTTTTAAATAGACTGCTAATTTCTAAAGACAAATATTGAAATATTATACTATGTTAAGAGTAATAAGTAGATGAAAATAACCAAGAGTCTAATGTTTAAGATATCTCCAGGTCCGTAATTCACAATTTCATAATATATTATTGGGTGTTGCGTGTAATACATAGGGAGAATTATTTTAGGTACTGCGATATATTTGCTGGTATTATTTCTTTCAATAAACATTTCATATGGCATATTATTTGATTTTAAAATTGTGTATGAATGGAAGCAAATAGAATTTAGATTCGGCAACGAGGAAGAAAGATTCACGGCAATTCAGAATAGTACCTTTAATTTGGGAAATGTTCAGCCCATCGATGCTCAATACACATACAATGGTAAGTATATAATTAAGCATAATATGTCATTATTAAACTTAACCAATTAATAAGTGCAAGTTGTACTTCTTTTTTGGTTTTTCAATATTTATTTACAGAAGGTTATGTTAGGAGCCAATTTTGTTTTACGGTATTTTTATGATCTTTCGTCTGATTTCTATATTTATCTGATTATTGTTTATTATATTTTAATTTATTTGACTGCGTTACTTATAAAAACCACATTGTAGCAAGTCATAATAAAATCACAAATAAAAATTTAAAAGAACAAATAATAAACTAATTATACAATCTATAAACGTACGCACGTAAAGATACAAAAAAAGATAAAACAAATATTGAATGGAAATTGAACGCGTATTAAATCGTAATTAAAGAAAATGTATAAAATCTCATAATCCATTTTACATATGTAAAAAACATAATAAATCGAAAATAAAAAGAAATTAAGAGGATATGAAAATGCACAGTCAGATGATTGCAGTAAGAGGTTCTGATAAGTATCCCTGAATTGAATAGAAGCACTTTTCTATGTTTAATAACCAGTGGCGGCTCGTGGTGAATTATATTGGGAGGTTAATAACAAATTTAAAAATAGGCATACTTAAAATAAAAATAAATCCCTTCTTTAAATTGAGCTTTAAATAAATAAACGATTTCTCGATACTTAACATTGCTAAAGTAGATAGTCTATCTTGGCCCAACTTCTCAACAAAATTTATATGCCCTCGAAAAACCCCTGGATTTTCAGACAAAACCGTTCAATCATGGCCACAAAATTTTACACAATCTATAATTTTGTTTAAAATATAACGATGATTTTTGGATACATTTTCATTAAAATCTCTAAGGGGTGTTCTATAAGCTGTAACTAGCTGAGTGCGAATATCAACACTTCCGACCGTAGCATGTAATTTGCAGAAAACGCATGTTTTTTATTTTTTCTTTTAAGTGTTTTAAGTCTTTAACATTGGTTTTGCACCATAATGAGTCCGACGAGTCCTTGGAAAGCAACAAACATAACAGTAAAATGAGTTAGAGACTTCACAACCACATATCCAGTTAGCTAAATCGTACATACTTTTGCGAAAGTTTCAATGAACCTCTTTATTTTTGTCTTTACTAGTTTGTCGTATACTAAGTTCTGGCAAATTGCAACCACTTACCTTGAATTCCTTATTTTCTCAAAATTTAGTTCGTTAGCACTCTTTAGTTGTTTAATTTTTTGCACTACCGACATTTCATTTCATCTGCATTCACAACTCAAACATAGTCCAGCTTGAAATTGGTTATTTTTGCAAAATTAAGTTCGTAAGCATTTTTTAGTTGTTTATTTTTTTGCACTAGTCACTACTAATATTTTATTTCCTGTATATTACCAACTCACACATGGATCATAAAAATAAAAAATATATATTATAAAAAACAGTATATATATAGCAATTTTTATCGATTAAAAACGTCCGAAACAATATCGAGTTAGAATATCGACCGCGCGACCTTTGAACAATTGAACTTTCGCATGCCGACGTGATGCCGCGGCCGATCGATCGAATTATGAGAACAGACCGGCTATTCCATTTGCTTTCACGTTTGGCTGCCGTTGGGTAGCTGTGAAATCTTCGGGTACTTTCGTCAAGCTTTATCAGGGCAATTCGGACTGCCCAGCCTAGCTTAGTATGGCGTATTTTATTATGCCTAAGAAACACATCGAGACATTATTACAACTATTAGGAGGGACAGTCAAACGAATAACTTATTTTCTGAAATATTTTTGGGGGGTCATTGACCAAATGAACCTATGGAAGAGCCGCCACTGTTGATAACTATGGTTTTTACGAACATGTACTTGGTAATATACAAAAGGAAAAGGCAGGGAGATATAAATAAAGGGTTCTATTGTTCAACGGGACCAACACTACAACGAGCGTTACCGTTCCGTTAGCCTGAAAACCATCAAAAAAGTTCAAACGAGACTTAAATACAACGCAAAATATGTACTTTTAAGAGCATTAAATGTTATGTTTCTTAAGCCTAAGAGAAATACTATGTTAGATAGCTTTCTACAAAGAAGATCTCTGTGGTTTGCCAATAAAAGTGAACAAGCGAGTATAATACCAAGCATTCTGACTTGTTTGATTTTTGACGTTAATAATAACCAGAAACAGGTCCAATACCTGAGGGACACCATATTTAATTATGCATCTGATCGTTGATAACTAACTTCCATACACTGCTGTCATTCTTTCAAGTATGAGCCAAGTAGTTTTAAAAGGAATACCATTGCAATTTTTGTAGGTTATGATTGACCCAGTCGAATGCCTTGAACAGATTACATTTTTCGCGACACTGCCACACATAACCTTAATTACTTGCTTAATTATGAATTATCTCCTATGAAAGCTAAACTGGATTTTCCTTAGTAAATGGTTTGTGCCGAAAAATAACTTATTTAATTTTTAATATTATTTCAAAAACTTTCGCAAAATAAGGCCCTACAAAAATGGGCGGTAATCAGCAGGAAAACTTCCATCTCCATTATAGTATCACCTTCAACAACTTAAAACAGTCAGGAAAGACACCAGTCCACACCAACATTAAAACTATCCGAGAGTAGAAAACATAAATAATCAACTACTGAGTTTTATACAGAACTATTCACATTACACACATCAGTGGCACCCGGATTACTCATTAATGCTATAGCAATTATAACTTCTGAAGGAAAAACTTGTTTTATAACTGAAGAAATGTCAGCTGACAAAAATCATCTGTGGTAAAGTCTTTATTATTTGGCATGCTGAGTTAGTAAAAAAAATTGAATGGATATCTGAGGGACCATTATTTTGATTTAAAATATTACGTTTTTAGTTGATCAATTTCCAAGTTGCCTTAGTGGGATTATTAGATCCAAGTTATGAACTTCTCATAGGCTTTATTTTCTATCATCGCTAAATCATGATCAAAAATTTTTTCAGATTTTCACTGAATTCGGATGTAGCCCACTATCAACAATTTTCTTTACTTTACAGAACATATATATGCCGCATATGCTTTTACATGGTATTGTACAAATTTTTTTGACAAACAACTAAATTCTATTCACCTATAATCAGATAAGCGTGGATAATAAATGCCGTTCTTTGGGTTTATTAATTATACTAATTATAGTATTAGCAATGCAAATTGCACTTGTTCGGGAAATACGTGTAGTAGCCAAGAGTCAAATTAATAATGTATAATTAGCCCTATATTAGAGTTTAATTTAAGATCTTTTTATGCAGAATACACAGGTCATGAGCGGATATTTGTAACAACTCCAAGACTTAGCTACACTGGAACTCCTGCAACTCTATCAACAGTCACTAATGAATCACGCGATGGTAATCCAGTACTCGACCCTTACCCATCATGGTCGTGGCAAATAGATCCACATAAATGTAATTATTACAGAATTGTGTCTGTATATAGAGTGTGGGTAAGTACAGAACAAAAAATATAACTTAACTAGCTGTTAAAAATTGAACTAAGAAAGACATTCGACGACTTATAAAATAAATTGTTCATTTAAGAGGCCATCAAATTAAAAAATATTTATTCTGCTGCTGCACATTAATCACATATCTGCCTTGTATCGTATTCAATTTTGCTGCAACCTATTAAGACAAAATTTTTAACATTGATTGATAGATTTTCGCTGCCATTTTGTTTCTCCTTGAATTAGTTAATTTCTACATCTGCCATGGCATCAAACTTAACAGATTTAGGATTTAGGCAGCGATTTTGTTTTGCTGTCTTGTATTTATACCAAAATATTACAGGGTGATTCCTCGGTTTTGCGCAAAAATTGAGATACATTGGGTAATTTGTTTTTTAGTAATAATTTTTTAACATTTCACTAGGCTGCCATTTTGTTCCGTCATGTTGGATTTTTACCAAAATAATACCAGGTCATCCCCACATAACCCTTAATTTTTTATCAAAATTTGAAGTCAATCGGGTAAGTAGTTTTTAGCTACGCCGCAAACTAACAAACAGGCAGTTAGACCGACGACAAACAAATGGAATTTTGAAAACACATTTTTTGGAATTTAGGGACGCTAAAACATAAATATATATAAAACCTGCAATTTTTTTCACGGTTAGAAACGTTTCATTTTGGCGACATTTTGTTCCGCCGTCCTGAATTCGTACCACAATTTTACCAGATCATCTCTATATCACAATTAATTCTCGCAAAAAAATTGAAATCAATGAAGTAGTTTTTTTTCAGGCTGAATTTTTAAATATTTTATTAAGCCGCCATTTTATTTCGCCACCTTGGATTCTTACCAAAATATTACTTGTTAATTACTAATTAGCCCTTGATTTTTTTGCAAAATTTGACTGTTTGCCAAACTGTCTAAATATGACCAGGTTATTCCTCTATGACATTCAATTTTTCACTAAAATTTAAAGTCAATCATAAATTTTTAGACCGCCACGACTACAATAATTTCTTTTTAAAGATCTGAAAAAATCTCGGAAGGTGATTTTTTCACGACTACAATAATTTCTTTTTACGAGGAGATAATAACAGGGAACGGAAGCTTTCACGGCTTTGGTCAATTAAGAAATCATGGTTCTTGGGATTAAATTCTGTCAAATTGGAATTACATCCGACGTTTCGCCTTCGATTACACAAGGAATCTTCAGCGATATTTCCTCCACGAGATCTAAATACTGAATGAGCTCGGAGAGATTCAATAGGGCTTATAAACCCGACTAGTGCTTGCTGAACCATGACCCTGTATTAAGATCCACGTGTTATGTAGACCGTAACCTGTATCGCTGTTGAAGATTTTTGTATGTTTAAAAATTTCAATAGGTTCTCCAATTTTTCGTTTATGAATTCCTGGAACCAATGCTAAAACCTTGCTTTCCATTACAATTATAATGTGGCCAGGTGTATGCTGGTGTTCAGCTACAGCAGATTGAACAATTTGTTTCTTTTGACTTCCCTCGCATAAGGGAAGTATTGTAAATGTAAAAAATCACCCTTCGATATTTTTTCCGATCTTTGCGTTTCAGGGTCCGTATATGCCGAAAAACATGCTTTCTCAATTCCGTCGGTCTGCCTGTCTGTCGGTCTATCTGTTCGCGGCATAGCTAAAAAATTACTTACTCTAATGACTTCAAATTTTGGCCAAAAAGTAAGGATCATATGGGGATGACCTGGTAACATTTTAGTAAAAATCTAATGTCAAAACTTAATTTCAGCCTAGAAATGTTAAGATCCGAGATGGCGGAACAAAATGGCAGCTTAGTAAAATATTTAAAACTTTAGCCTAAAAAAGTACATAAGGGCCTGATTTTAAATTGTCGCCATAAATAATTGTGATATACAGATGTACTAGTAAAACTATGGTATTAAGATGGCGGAACAAAATGGCGGCTACATAAAATATTTGTAATCACGAAAAAATCGCTCTTTCAGGTTTTACATATCTTCATGTTTTAGAGTCTCTAGATCCCAAAATTAGGTTTTATCAATTCTGTCGGTCAGTCTGTCGGTTTGTCTGTCTGTCTGTCAGTTCACGCCCTCTTAAAAACTACTTACGCGATTGACTTCAAATTTTGGATAAACATATGACTCTTTTTACCCCTTTTATAAAGGGATTACCTGGTAAAAATGTTGGTAAAAATCCAATAATGCAAACCAAAATGGCGGCTTAGAGAAATGTTAAAAAAATTATTACCAAAATGCAAGTATTATGTAGGAATCAACTGGTAAAATTTTGGTACGAATTCAAGATCGCTAAGCAAAATGGCGCTATAAAAAATTATTTAAAAATTCGGCCTGAAAAACTACTTAATGGACTGATTTCAAAGTGTGTGTCAAAAATAATTGTGGTATATAGATGAACTAGTAAAACTGAGGTACTAATTCAAGAGAGCGGAACAAAACGGCGGCTAAATGAAATATTTGAAATCGTGAAAAAATCGCTCTCTCAGGTTTTACATATCTTCACGTTTTAGCGTCCCCAAATGCCAAAAAGTATGTTTCATCAATTCAGTCAGTTCACGGCAGAGCTTAAAAACTGCTTACCCGATTGACTTCAAATTTTGGTCAAAAATTAATAGTCATTTAGGGATGATCTGGTAACATTATAGGTCGCCATTTTGTTTCGCCATATTGGATTTTTATCGAAATATTACCAGACAATTCCTATATGACCCTTATTTTTTGAGCTGACAGACAGAGAGACAAACCGACAGACGGGCCGACGGAATTGATAAAACATATTTTTTGTTACCTAGGGACGCTAACGCTTGAAGATATGTAAAACTTGTGAGGATGACATTTTTACAATTACAAACATTCTATTGGGGCGCCATTTTGTTCCGCTATCTTGAATTACAACCACAATTTTACTAGTTCATGTCTATAATATAGTTAGTTATAGCACACAATTTGAAATCAGTCTATTAAGTAGTTTTTAGGCTGAATTTTTATATAATAATTCATTAAGGTGCCATTTGGTTGCGCCATCTTGGATTCGTACCAAAATTTTCTCAGTTGATTTCTACACAGTACTTGTTTTTTGTGCGAAATTTCTGATAAATTGGATAAGTAGCTTTTTAGGAATATTTTTTTTAGCATTTGAATCGGCCGCCAATTTTGTTTTTCCATACGACCCTTAATTTTTGACCAAAATTTAAAGTCAATCGGGTAAGTAGTTTTTTAGCTATGCCGCGACTAGACAGACCGACAGACAGACAGACCAACTTAATTGAGAAATTATATTTTTCGGCTTCTAAGGACCCTGAAACGTAAAGATCTGAAAAACCTCGGAGGGGGATTTTTACACGATTACAATACTTTCCTTTTACGAGTGCTGAAAGATCTTGACTTACGAACTTACTGAAAAATCTGGCATAGTGTTTTAAATATATAGATTCCCTAGTGTATTCCTGTACGTTGCTAGGATTGAAACTATTCTGCTACTTCTTCTTTAATACACCGTAGCGGCTGAATTGCAGATTGCTGCATTTTTAGTAGTCAGTTGGGTTTTGAACGCTGCACTTTATTTTAATTCTAAATAATTTAGTTCATAATGTCTACCAGCACTGTTGATACTAATAAGAATACAACTATGAAAGCCATGTTTAATGAAAAATTATCCGATATTGTGAAAAGTAGCAACGAGAGAAGTGACTATTTTACTGTTGGGCGATACAACGAAATTCTACATGAAGTGCAAGAAGCAAAGACAATAAACTACTTTTATCATCAAAAAAGTATCGAAGATTAAAGAGGTTTGGCATTATAACTATTAGTGGCTATGGAAAATTAATTCAACAAACATGAGAGACACTAGGAAATACCTTTCGGTACTATTGTAAAATTGTTTCTGTTTGATATACCTAGCAACTGGACAGAAAAGAACTAGAGGTAATACTGTTTGTTTTCGTAATTTGAATTTATAATTTAAATAGAAAATTTGAAAATAGAATAGACTATTGTATTTTATACAATAATTAAACGATTTGGAAAAAATATTTTTTTCTCTGATTTCTGTTATGTGGAAATGTGGGCTTATAGAGTTTTGTAGGACAGTTAAAAAGTACGCCGTGATGTAAATGTGAGAAAAATTTAGTTTAATATTTGACATAAACGGAATATCGACTTGCTTGATTTTTAAGCTGCCATATACATGACTTTACAAAAAAAAATTTTTTTGGATCTAAGGAAAATCACAATTTAAGTAATGGTACTTAAAGTAAGCACAGTTTTGGCAATCTAATACACTTCTTACAAGTTTATAATAAAAATATTAATAGGTGAGAATTTAAATATTATTAAGTTAACATCTTAGGTTAATATACAGAAAATATCAAAATGTTGTTTGGATAAAAGTTATGATATAGGTAAAGATCTAAATTGATTTTAGAGACCTAATACCTGTAATTTAAAATTTTGTACAAGATTTCGTTTAATGCTTTGATGACCGGGATAACTTTTAAATTATGAGGATGTAAGTTAGAAAAAATTTGCTGGATATAAAGTGTGACCAGTATCATATTAGATTTTTATATAATTTCTTTAATAATTCACTTAAGGAAAATTTGAGTTGGCAAAAACTTTTTCTAATTCCAAATAGTGCAAAATGACAATAAAAAATTTATAATGCAATTTTTAAAAGCCTATCATTTTTGTTAAAGCATTGAAACATTAAAGGCAAACTACTTGAGAAATGTGGACGATTTTTTCCAAACTATTATTGTTTGTATCAAAAAATAATTAAGAAAATACATTACGGTGATTCAGTTTGCTAACATTCAGTAAAGTAGTGAAACCCAAAATAAAAAAATTAAAAAACACATTTTTTGCAATTTTTTATAAATTTTCAATTTAACAAATAAGGTGAATCTTGTGACTAACTTATTATTGTCATTTTACATTTTTTTAATCAAAAACTTTGTGCAAATTCCGATTTTACTTAAGTCAGTTTTTTAAAAAATCCCATATTATCCAAAATTACTATTTCGACATCCTTTCAAACTCAAGATTTCGTCAAAAAAAATGAGTTGATATGAAAATTTTCTTGATTTTGCAGTATACAGTGCGCGCTTAGAAGAAGAAATAAAATATACAGGGTTGATATGTCCAAAAATCCTCGAATATTTCAATTTTCTTTTTTTGCTTTTTCACATTTTGGTTTATATACTATACAGGGTGAATATGACATTAACTGGGATTTTCAATAAACAGTGCATCTATAAATTAAAACATAAAATTCATTATATTCATATGGCTGTTTTTTTTTTTGAAAAACCTCGCACATGTCGATTTTCTATTTTGAGTTTTCATGCTTTGAATTAGAAAAATGTTATACAGATTTTATATTGCATTATTTGGATTTTCCAATATACAGTGCATCCATAAAGTAAGAAATACAATTCATAAAATACAACGATGGGGCAATGTTTTTAAAATTAAGACATATCTATTTTTTTTTATTTTTTCTTATATTTTGACCTAAAAATATTGAATTTTCTGACTTTTTCAGTGTACAGGGTGTCCCATTTTCGTAGGTTTTACGGGGTTTCCAGCTTATGAGTAGAGATAGAGAGATGCGGTTTTCGCGACACCATGCTACTTTTCGATGAAACTAAAGAGGCCGCAAACAGATTTGCCCTAACCATTTTAGTTTCCGTGCTACAGGGTGATTTTGAAAATTTGTCATTTTCGGACACCCCCTGTAACTCAGCTATCGTAAAATATATTTAAAATGTTTCAACTGGTATTTATAGATTTTTTCACGTAGAATTCAGTGGCATACTCAGATTTTTGCTGAGAGTCATAGTTTTTGACATATTGGCATAACCTACTATTTTTTAAATGGGAGACCCTATATATTATTTTTTCATCTTATTCTTCGTGTCGAGAGCTTTTCAAAAACATACCATAAGTCATATTTATTTTCATAAATAACATGAAAAAATGCATTTTTCTTTAAACGGATTTATGGCATAGCAGATCAATCGAAATAAGAGAAGGTGGCTGTGGTAGCCATGGCAACGCCAACAAAAATATGATCAGGCAGCCATTACTGCTGTCATTTTTGGCATTATTGCGTTTAAATTATTCTTGACGTCTTTTATAATTATTGTTTTTAATATGGCTCAGAATCAAAAATTTGAATATTTTGAGAAATATGATATGAACGCGTGTTTTATATTGTCTAATGAAGATGCAGATCAGGCGGCAGAGCTTTATCTGAACAGGTTAGTTCTTTTTTATCTTCCTGCATTTTGACTTTATTGGTTCGCTTTATTTTATCTTAGATATCCCGATAGAAGACAACCAGAAAAAAGAATTTTTCAAAAAATTAAGAATAATCTTTGCCAATATGGATCTTTTAACAAGCCTCGATCGCGAACCTACAATAAAGACAACGAAGAATCTGAGGTCAACGTTTTAGCCCTCGTTCAGACAGCTCCTGAAACATCTTGCAGGAAAATAGACGAAGAGGCGGGTGTACCGAAAACCAAAGTGCAGAAAATTTTGAAAAAGCACAAATTCAAACCCTATAAATACAAACTTGTGCATCATCTGCATCCTGGTGATGCAGAGCGCAGATTGGAGTTCTGCAATTGGTTTATAAATATGAAGGCAGAAGATATCGATTTTGAAAAAAAGATTATTTGGTCAGACGAGGCACATTTTACTAGTTCAGGGATTTTAAATAGACACAACACGCGATTTTGGAGTCAAGAAAACAACCATGTTATTTTTCCTAGGGAGCGTCAGGGCAGATTTGAATTCAATGTCTCCTGTTTTATTTTCAACCGAAAAATAGTTTACCAAATATATGAAGGAAATCTGAATTCGATTGGTTACGTGGGAATCCTAGAAGACGCATTAGGAATTTTGGATGATGTTCCCTTGGCTCAACTAAATAGGATTTATTTCCAGCAAGACGGAGCTCCAGCCCACAATGCCAGAATAAGTCAAAACTGGCTTAACGACCATTTTCCTGGAAGATGGATAAACACACGGACCTGTTCGATGGCCACCACGATCCCCTGACCTCTCAGTTTTAGATTTCTTTTTGTGGGGTTATTTAGAAAACAAGGTTCATGTAAGGCGATACGAAAACTTAGAACAACTAAGAAAGGCCACCGAAAATGCTTTTGCAGAGTTACAGAGACAGTCATTTACAATAGAAAATGCATTAAAAAGAATTTTTAAAGTTTGTCACACTTGTAGGACACATAATGGTCTACAATTTGAACAATATTTGTAGTTTTAATGAAATTATAATTATTACCTTATACCTACTTCCTAATTTTTTCTGATGCTGTTACTTTGTTATTTCGTTAATAAATATTTGTTAACTTTTTCCATGGCTCCACAGCCACCTTCTCTTATTTCGATTGATCTGCTATGCCATAAATCCGTTTAAAGAAAAATGCATTTTTTCATGTTATTTATAAAAATAAATATGACTTATGGTATGTTTTTGAAAAGCTCTCGACACGAAGAATAAGATGAAAAAATAATATATAGGGTGTCCCATTTAAAAAATAGTAGGTTATGCCAATATGTCAAAAACTATATGACTCTCAGCAAAAATCTGAGTACGCCACTGAATGCTACGTGAAAAAATCTATAAATACCAGTTGAAACATTTTAAATATATTTTATGATAGCTGAGTTACAGGGGGTGTCCGAAAATGACAAATTTTCAAAATCACCCTGTAGCACGGAAACTAAAATGGTTAGGGCAAATCTGTTTACGGCCTCTTTAGTTTCATCGAAAAGTAGCACGGTGTCGCGAAAACCGCATCTCTCTATCTCTACTCATAAGCTGGAAACCCCGTAAAACCTACGAAAATGGGACACCCTGTACAGTGTATTCGTAAGGTAAGAAATAAAGTTCATAAAATACACTGAGTTGTTTTTATAATGATACTCTTAAATATATAGTGATATTATGGCTTCACTTTTTACAAGGAAATTAAAAAAACATAGTTGATACTACTGAAAATAATAAAAATAACATCTAATAAACTTTCTAAGGGGGCCCCAGATAGAGTAAGGATCTATGGGCCAACATAAACCAAAATATGCCTTGCCATGTTGCGAATTTTTTTATAATTATTCTTCTTCGTATTCAATTGGTATATGGTATATATTTTCTACATTTTTTATATCCAAAACTTTTTTTATCTACATACCTACTTAAATAAAATTACTGCTTTGGTACTCCAGTATATCTTTTTTTTTATTTTGTTTTTATTCATTGTTAATTTATTATTTTTCATAACTTAATCATAAATAGGCTATTAAGAAAATCAATTAGGGTATTTAATATTTTCCTCTTTTTTTATTCTAGGAAATAAAATTTTACGGACATTTTAAACAGTTTATTAAACCATTTTTTTTGTTTGCGTTCCGATTTGAAGAAGCTTTTCGGATACCAATACCAAAAGCTTGTTTCATGTAACAGGGGCGGTTCTGGGACGGGTTTACCCTCCAAAACCAAGAGAAAAAGATTCTTACTTTATGCTGTTTCTATCATTTAGCTTAAATAAAAGTGCCACTCGGGGCGAAGTTCGAACCCTTTGATTGGATTGGCCTCCAAAAAGTCCGGACCTTAATCCTATTGAACACATACGGGACATCTTGAAGAGGCGTATCAGATTGCACGGAAACGTTCCAGAAACAACAAGTGCACTATGACTTGCTATACTTTCTCCTGGTATATCATGGCATAAGATTGTTCTTCTACCAAAATGTAAAGTGAAAATCTGAAAAAAATCTCATGGGGTTATATTTTCACGCTTACAGTCGAGGGAAGTAAGACAATGGTTAATGCGCCAGTTAAATATATGGCATTATTTTAAATTCTCCCTTTGTCCTCCTTTGGAATTCTCCAGATTTTGAAAACCCTAGTTACATGGCTATTAGATAACGATACAAAAACGTAGTCAAAGGGACTAAGGTTTATTCAGAGCAAAAAAAATCGCTGTTTACATGAGGGTATTGGAAAAAGCCCCTATGAGGCCATGTTTGGAAGCAAGCAAAGAATTGGCCTTGCGGATTCTCCCCTAGAGAAGAAAGTGTATGAAAATAGAGCAACTAAAGAAGCTTTGGTGAAGGTACTATATGATGTAGGGAATATAGACGAAAATGCTGATAACAATAATCCGTTCTCAGGCGTCGTATTCGAAAAAACAGAAATTCTTGAAATATGTGGGAAATGTAAATTAAGCGTTCATATGAAATGCTGTGTACAAGCAGAACAGTAAGTTATATGTATCAGATGTAACAGATCGCAGTTTGTTAGAAACCAACGTGAAATGGCAAAATACAGAATAGAAAAGGAAACGAAAAAAAAATTTAAAAGATTTTTTTATCTATTGGCAAACCTAAAATACTAGCCAACATGATTACCTTAAGTAAAGACATTGATGCGAGATTGGAAGATTTGCAGATTAGGCGAAGAGATAAAAGCCTTTGGTGGCAGAGCCTCATTACTCATTAGGCCTAAGAGGGTCCGCCGCGCCGTCGCCTCGTTGTAACGAAAATCGTTTATGTAAATCGCCTTCTTTCATTTTATCGGCAAAGTAGGTATTATTATACTGAAGGAGAGGATAAGTTTTTGCTATATGAAAAAGAGGACTTTTGTTGTCACTTTTTCCCACGAGCTTGGAGCCCGTAAATATATTTGGGCCAAAATAATCCGGCACTAGCTGCAATGGTTTTAGGGGACAGGAAAGATAGGGACCCGTAATCTCAAGCGGGCCTAGGGCCCCAAAAGTTGTAGATGCGGTACAGTTTGCTGGTAAAACATTTCATAATGGGAACACTCTGAGAATAAAGTAGGATATCTTTGGTCTTTGTAGTTGGCCGGTGGAAGGATACATGTAGGTTAATGCTCATATTGCCCTAGCAGGAATGACTAAGGAAGGCATAGTTGATAACAATTCGTCAAAACATATTCCATGGTAGTAGAACAGAACACGTCCAAAATTTGACGATGAACCATCATGTAATGTTGGGATAATCCGGTATAACTCTTTTTTGGACAGAGTCAAGAATATTAAGGATTGATGGAGAGTCGGCTTCCCATATATACCCGATAATCCTGTTTGTCTCTTTAAGACACAATTTTGTTATTGTACTTTTAAAAAAGGCCGAAATCACGCTACTTGTACCACCGTTTATATCATCTGCTAATGATGCTAACTTGGTTAGTGAAACGCGCGTCCAGAACGTAATAAGTTGTGGTGTAGTGTGATTAGAACTCTTGTATTTTGATGTACCACCGAGGTAAATATTATTGCGCCCGTGCTAATATTATATTTGAATGGCGAAAGAGGCGATTGATATGGCGAATTTGTGATTGCCTATTCCAAGAATAATCGATTTATGATAATATATAATATAATATATTAAAAAAGCACAAATTAGAAAATAAGTAGTAAAATAAACACAACAGATCCGCAGTAAAATAAATTATGATCGTTTGTGTTTTTCGATTTAGCTTAATTTTTTATAGGTTTTCTTGGGATTTAATATAAACACTTTTTATGAAGATAATGTTACAGGATGAGTCTTAATTTATATTTAAAAATAAATGATTGTATCATTTTAACTACTTGTTTTCAAGATACAGTGTGCTTAAGATATATTTTTAAAATTTTTTGAATTGGTTTTGAGTTTGTGTTAATAATTTTTTAGGCTGACGAATGCGATAGGCTATGGGTCATTGATACTGGAGTAGTCGGAAATGCCTTTGTTTGTTCTCCTCAGATATTGGCATTTGATCTAAACACGGTAAAAATTATGTTCTATTTTAAAAACCATTGAAGAGAGAAAGCAAAATCTAGTTTAAATATTTCACAGTCTTCCATAAACTGTTAGAAATTTTATAACTTCGAGAGAAAAAGTGAATAACAGGGAAAGAAAATAAGAAAATATAGCATAAAGGCCAGCTTTTTGTTTTTTTTTGGATTAATAATAATTGCCTGTTAGAACTCTTTTGCGATATATTATTTAATATTTTGTGTACTGTAAAAAGTAAAATTATCCCCTATTTATATATTCTATGGATATATTCAGATATTCACTTTTGTGTCAATAAGGTCTTGAATGTACTACTTTGTAATGTAATTACAATCTTTGCTTTTTAGGATACACTGTTACATAAATATGAAGTTCCATACGACCAGTACCAGAATGTCTCATCGTACCTTGCACCGATAGCAGAGATTGAAGACTATTCAAAGGAATGTGAAAACACTTGGCTCTATGTAGCGGACGCTGGAGCTCCATCCCTGCTGATTTACAGTTTAAAAGAAAATACTTCTTGGAGAATTCAAGACAGAAGTTTTGATGCCGATCCAAATTATAACGTCTACAATATTCAAGGTATTAGGGAGAGTGTCCTATGTATCATATAGTCCCTTTCTAAAACAAAAGCTGGAATAGTTTTTCTAAGTACATATTTTTTCCCAAGAATTTGAGAATATTTAAGCGTATGTACTCTAACTTAAAAAACAAATCTGTGGAATTTTTTCTACAACAGCGCGCGAAATACAATTTTACGTTTCCAGTTTTTCTCCAGTTCTTTTTAAAAAAGATGTACTTGCATCTCGCAGCCATGAGGTAACTCGCTCCGCTACATGTCAAATGTAAACTTTCTCGTCGCGTAAACTTTCTCGCTCTGTACGGAAATATCACTTTGCGCTCTCAATATACAAAGACTATTTTCAGTAGAGCAGAGCATTTGATAATAGCATTATTCCACATAAGTAAGACAAGAATTTTTAAATTATTTTTTTATTATTTTCTTTAAACTTTGTCTAGATTTTACTTGTAAAGTAATATTTAAGTTAATTTAGGGCCAGACAGTTACTTACCTTATCTATAGATGACAGTACCAATTAGCAATATAGGAATTTGCGATAAGTATTAACTAGTTTTTTAATTTTATTTATACTGATGCAATAAAATACAATTTTTTTTAAAACAGTTTGATTTTAAAATCAAGCTTAACGAAGCATATTAATACAGATGAAGAAAAATACTATATAAACTGCTGTGCATAATAACTGCAATTCTAAAATTTTTGTGTAAAATTCAAATTGCTGTAACTTTTCAGGGATGAGAGATATTGGGCTACGGTTTTCAGCGTATTATGGAGATATGTTTTGAAAAAAAGCCCAGTATTATGTATTTTTTCAAAGTGCGTTTCATTTTATTATACAGGGTGTGAGATGACACCGTCTTATTTTTTTAAATGTTTGTTAAGAGCGAGAACTTGTTACAGCAACTCTTAAGTTTTCTTTTTTCGACCAAAATGATCTTTGGCAAGATGCAAAAAAACAATTTGTAGCGATTTGTCGTATCTTCACTTGTTTTCAATATACAGGGTTTTTTCGAAAAAAACGACATCGTTACATTATTAACACTTCAACACGACACCCTGTACATTAGTCGGACATTGGTCACTTGATTTATTATGGGTATTTATGCCTGTAATCATATTCATAGGAGCAATGTATACATGGTGTAACATAAGTAAAAGAGAAATAACAAAATTGGAAATTAATATTTTGGTTGAATTTCGTACACTCCCTCCTTGAATCTCTTGTCAAATCTAAAATAATGAAAGCTCGCCAGTTTTGTGAGAATTTTTGAAAATAATTAATCCTTTTGTCGAAACGGTTTTTTAGGTTTTGTCTTAAATGCATTTATTATTGAATATACAGGGCTTTATTTAATAACTAATTAAGAAACGGCTACATTCTGATATTCCAGTAAATTTTTCACAATTTTTGGTTTGTTCAGCCAAAAACTAAAAAGATATGATACATGTTATGTTTCGATATTGATATACTGAGTGTTTTATATTAAGAAATCATACATTTCAATTTTCTGCCAAGCTATTGCCGTGCTATAAAATGGAATAATTAAAATAGCCCACTAATCACCGAATTAAGTCGAAGCCAATTTGGCATAATAAGACAATTTTAAATGCATTGGCACTATTGCCAGATTTATACACTTTTTTTTTGAAAATAATAAGTAGACCTTTCACTTTTTTGATACCTACTTCAAATACCCTTTGTATTTTATGAAATAAAACAAGCTTATTTAAACACCTTATAAATATTTTTAATTAATACGTTGCGTACTAAGGGTGCAAAAAAAAACAAAAGAATAAAAAAAAATTCCACACTTTGCTATCAAATATTCAAGCTCTAGACATTGCAAAAGAACCCTACTAAATTACTAAATTATATAAAATTTTATTTATTTTAAAGAAGTTTCCTTCAAGAAGAAATGTAAAATAAAATATTTAGTTAGTATCTTGTGGGTCCCCCCCTTTTATTGATAATCTCCTGACACCTTCGAGGCATTGATAAAATAAGATTATTTATAAAATACTGTGGAATGTTTTCCCACTCTTCCCTAATTGCAACTTCAAGCTGGTCTAACGTTTGCGGTAGATTTGCTCTTCCGCGTAATTTAAATTTTAAATGACTCCAAACATGCTCAATTGGATTGAGGTCTGGAGACTTTGCCGGCAAATACAATGTATTAATTTGGAAGGCTTCCAAAGTCTCTATAACGGTTCTAGCTCGGTGGGGCCTTGCATTGTCATCAGCTAAGATAAAATCGTTTCCAAAATTATTTGCAAATGGTAGAATGATATTTATTAGACATTCATTCCTATAAATTTCGGCGTTGACAGTCCCACGAGTGATAAATAATTCTGTTTTGCCATTTCTCATAATACCCCCGAATATGGTTAAACCTCCGCCACCAAAGGCCTCTTCAGCAGTCATATTTTCTTCGTTATACCTTGTATTCCTTTGGCGCCACACCGTTATTCGTCCATCCGAATGATATAAAGTTACTCTGGATTCATCAATAAATAGACAATTAGACCAGTTATCCAAATTCCAATTAATATGTTCCGTGCACCATTCGAGTCGGGAAGCTCGATGCTGTGGTAAAAGTCGCACACATCTGGCTCGTTTTCGATTCCTGAAAGCAACAAACACGGTTGACAAAAGTAAGTTGTCTTAATAAGTCATTACTAGTAGTAAGCTGATTATAAAATAATAAAATTATGAAGCACTTGGGAGATATACGTATAAATACGATTTTTCCCGATTTTGTTTTTATTTTTTCCTTTATAATAAGTAGTATTAAAAATTACATATTTATTGTCACTTCTTCCCCTTTACAGAACCTCCGAAATCGTTTAAAATTTTATCAATTTTTAGACTGCATATTAATTAGCACCAAATTACGGAATTTTCCCTTAATTTAACAAATTTTGTATCTTTACGGTTTTTGAGATCCTACCTCTGCATACACTCGAGTTTGTAATACCCTGTATAAAACCATCCATTTAAATCTCAAATAATTCATTTAAGTAAATTTTAATATCTAAATAAGTATTTATTTATTTACCTAAGCCCGTTTTTGTTGAGTTTTCTTCTCACCGTGGAATTGTTTACGAGAACACCTGTTTCTGCTCGTAAATTTGAATTAAACCAAGAAGAACTACGTAAGGGGTGAATTCTAGCTTGTCGAATCAAGTTACGTTCCATTGGGAGAGTAATTTTCGGAGGCCTACCACCACTTGTTCGGTATCTGTGAGACCCAGTTTCATTCATCCTTTGTTGTAAACGGGTTATCACACTAGGGTGTACATTGTATAGTCTTGCAACCTCAATCTTTTGCATTCCTTCATAAATAAGCCTCAAGCAATTTTCTCTTTCGATCTCGGAAAGTCTTCGCATTTTTCACATTTGTATTTAGTCTGACAGATTACCAACGATAAACATTCAGTTGACATGGCTATTCAATTATGTCATTTATTTTTTCATAGCCGCCTTGCAGGAAACTTCTCTAAATAAAAGAAGTTATTTATCACGGTTTTTTGCAATGTATACAACTTAAAATTTTGACAATAACGTGTTCCTAATAAGGGCGGATCTAGGATGATGTTAAGGGGGGGGGGGCGAAAATAAATAAAAATATGAAAAAACGTGAGGTTGCAAGACTATTCAATGTACACCCTAGTGTGATAACCCGTTTACAACAAAGGATGAATGAAACTGGGACTCACAGATACCGAACAAGTGGTGGTAGGCCTCCGAAAATTACTCTACAAATGGAACGTAACCTGATAGAACACACCCCTTACGGAGTTCTTCTTGGTTTAATTCAAATTTACGAGCACAAACAGATGTTCTCGTAAACAATTCCACGGTGAAAAGAAATCTCAACAAAAACGGGCTTAGGTAAATAAATAAATACTTATTTAGATATTAAAATTTACTAAAATGAATTACTTACTTGAGATTTAAATGCCGCTGTAGGATATATACAGGGTATTACAAACTCGAGTGTATGCATAGGTAGGGATCTCGGAAACAGTAAAGATATAAAATTGGTTAAATTAGGGGAAAGTTCCGTAATTTGATGCTAATTAATGTGCAGTATACAAATTGATGAAATTTTAAACGATTTCGGAGATACCGCAAAGGAGAAAAGTGACAATAAACATGTATTTTTTTTATTACTACCTAAATAATTATAAATAAAGGAAAAAATAAAAACCAAATCGGGAAAAATGGTATTATACGAATATCTCCCAAGTGTCCCTTAATTTTAAACAGCTTACTACTAGTAATGACTTAAAGACAACTAACATTTGTAAACCGAGTAGGTATGTTGCTTTCAAGAATCAAAAACGAGCCAGATGTGTGCGACTTTTACCACAGCACCGAGCTTCCCGACTCAAGTGGTGGACAGAACATATTAATTGGAATTTGGACAACTGGTCTAATTGTCTATTCACTAATGAATCCAAAGTTACTTTATACCATTCGGATGGACGAATAACGGTATGGCAGCAAAGGAATACAAGGTATAACGAAGAAAATATGGCAGCTGAAGAGGCCTTTGGTGGCGGAGGTTATTTATCACTCGTGGGACTGTCAACGTCGAAATTTATAAAAATGAATGTTTAATAAATATCATTCTACCATTTGCAAATAATTTTGGAATCGATTTTATCTTAGCTGATGACAATGCAAGGCCCCACCGAGCTAGAACCGTTATAGAGACTTATTTATAATGTGTTTAAATAAGCTTGTTTTATTTCATAAAATACAAAGGGTATTTGAAGTAGGTATTAAAAAAAGTGAAAGGTCTACTTATTATTTTCAAAAAAAAAGTGTATAAATCTGGCAATAGTGCCAATGCATTTAAAATTGTCTTATTATGCCAAATTGGCTTCGACTTAATTCGGTGATTAGTGGGCTATTTTAATTATTCCATTTTATAGCACGGCAATAGCTTGGCAGAAAATTGAAATGTATGGTTTCTTAATATAAAATACTCAGTATATCAATATCGAAACATAACATGTATCATATCTTTTTAGTTTTTGGCTGAACAAACCAAAAATTGTGAAAAATTTACTGGAATATCAGAATGTAGCCGTTTCTTAATTAGTTATTAAATAACGCCCTGTATATTCAATAATAAATGCATTTAAGACAAAACCTAAAAAACCGTTTCGACAAAAGGATTAATTATTTTCAAAAATTCTCACAAAACTGGCGAGCTTTCATTATTTTAGATTTGACAAGAGATTCAAGGAGGGAGTGTACGAAATTCAACCAAAATATTAATTTCCAATTTTGTTATTTCTCTTTTACTTATGTTACACCATGTATACATTGCTCCTATGAATATGATTACAGGCATAAATACCCATAATAAATCAAGTGACCAATGTCCGACTAATGTACAGGGTGTCGTGTTGAAGTGTTAATAATGTAACGATGTCGTTTTTTTCGAAAAAACCCTGTATATTGAAAACAAGTGAAGATACGACAAATCGCTAGAAATTGTTTTTTTGCATCTTGCCAAAGATCATTTTGGTCGAAAAAAGAAAACTTAAGAGTTGCTGTAACAAGTTCTCGCTCTTAACAAACATTTAAAAAAATAAGACGGTGTCATCTCACACCCTGTATAATAAAATGAAACGCACTTTGAAAAAATACATAATACTGGGCTTTTTTTCAACATATCTCCATAATACGCTGAAAACCGTAGCCCAATATCTCTCATCTCTGAAAAGCTACAACAATTTGAATTTTACCCAAAAATTTTAGAATTGCAGTTATTATGCACAGCAGCAATTACTTTAGTACATTTTAGATAACTCATGAAGGTCATAAAATGGTCGGAACGTTTCGACATTAAACCAAAATATTAAAAATAAAATCATTCAACACAACAGAATGTTATTTGTGAACACTATTCCCAAGATTCCCAAAAAAGATATTTTTAAGAATATAGTATACGTGTCCAAGGAATCTCACTATATATATATATATATATATATATATATATATATATATATATATATATATATATATATATGTGTAAGGAAAAGATTAAAGCAGTAAGAACTATTTTATAAAAGAAAAATGATTTTTTGGAATGACCGCTTTAGCGAAGTTTAGTCAACTAAAGAATTATTACATTGCCGCGTTAATCCTTTCCTGCTTTCGATTTAATTACTCTTGGGTTATGAGTTTTGCCACAGGTGACTATATTCTGCTCCGTGGTGATAGAGCATCAGGTCCGGCGAAGATTTCGGATGTTCTCTTGGTGACCACAAATGTCAGTTTTCCTCCTGTTGTTGACTCTGGAGCGGTTTTTTTGTATTAATTTTAGCGCCAGTTGTACTCGTCTCTCAACTAGTCCACTCGCTGTACTGATGAAGACCTAAAGTCAGAAACACGTGTCTTTAGTTGGCCGAATTTCATTGCCCTAACGGTCATCCCAAAAAATCCCTTTTCTACTATATAATAGTTCTTACCGCGTTAATCTATTCCTACTTTCCATTTAATTACTCTTGGGTTTTGAGTTTCGCCACAGGTGGCTATCTGTTGCTTCGGGTGATAGATTATCATATATTTATATATACGTATATATATATACATATATATATATATATATATATATATATATATATATATATATATATATATATATATATATATATATATATATATATATATATATATATATATATATATATATATATATATATATATATAGGGAATGTAGCCAGTAGTATAAAAATTAAATTAGTTTTTCTTAACGAAAACGGTCGCAATAGTTTATTCTATATTTTAAAATATAAGATTATGTTAATTAGACAAATAATTGAGAACTACTTGCAGAACCTGAGTTTTAAATTTTTTTCTGTACATTTGAATTGAATTTTGCATGATATATATCTAAAAAATAAACATGAATACGACATTGTCTTTTCTAAGATTTTAATGGTTTATGGCTTAGGAAAACTATTTTAGGTTTTCCCCACATGTTATATTTCGCCTATTCTTGTTTTACCTAAAATTATCTTTTATTTTCCATTAAGATTAATAATAAACATACACATTTCAATCCATTACTTTACTCGCTTTGCGACTTGGCGAATTCAGGTTTAAGTTCTCTCATTGGTCAGCCATGACTCAGTAATAACCAATCAGATCACGCCGCGTAGAACTCCCGTATCTAGAGGGTCTCAATTGCGTCCGGTTTGCGCAGTGACGTCATTGTGTGCGTAGATTTTTAAATTGCTTATGGAAATACATGTCGTTTCTAGCATTTAGACATTATATTACCATTTTTTTCAATAAGAAAGTTTTTCTAACGAAATATTGACATATAACTCACTAAAATAAGAGGAGTAAGACGAACCAGAATATTAGCTATCTTACCAAATTTTGCCAAAACACAATATGTTTATCCGATTGTTAATTCAATTAGTGAGCTGTTGGCATGGCGAAAAGTTACTGTACACTTTATTGCGTCATAAAAAAATGAAAATCCAAAACGTAGTAGATAAACAAGAAAATAATAAATAATAATTTTTTATAGATTTTATTTTTTTTGATTATTTAATATTTAGTTCAGTAGGAAAAAGTATCCGTCAGAAAAACCACGTGAGAGATTATAAATTTTAATCACCATTTGAAGGCTCTATATTTAGGCCAAGATTGAGGCCCAGAAAATACACATGCGTGTTGATTAGTAAAATTATTATAATAATAATGATAATAATAATAAATGCCTTTTATTTCAATAATCTATGTACAACATGTACATAAATATTAGAAAAATGCCAAAGTCTGGCGCAGTCTAGCTTTAATGTGACAGGGTTAAAATGCATTATTTAACATTAGTATAGCGATACAGATTATATAACAAAACTAAATCATAACTTACTTTACATTAACAAATACTTCCTTACTAAGAGGAGGGAGGTAACACAAAAAAAAATAAATAAACAAATAGAAATTATACTGTTGACTCAGAAGGTGTTGCTTAAATGTACTTTTAAAATTGGTTAATCTTAGATTTATCATCTTGGCTGGCATGGAAGTAAAATGTCGGGCAACATTAAAGTAAATAATTTACTTCCATCACAAATATTAAGGCAATGCATATCTCTACAAAAATTAGTCGCTCTCGAATAGAACGGGAAGTATTCCTTATGCCATATACAAAACGTACGCAGGCCCTTTGCATCCTCTGGATGCAATATTCTTCTGATCCAAATAAAAACCATAGAAAAAAACAATTAATAAAATGCGATAATACTAGCGTCTCAGACAGTTTTTTTCTTAATTTCGAATTTAATATATGTCTATTGCTATATAACATTTTCAGTGGAACACATGTTTTTTGGAAAAGTGTTTTCAAATAATTTTTAAAACTTATCTTGTTATCAATTATTACGCCCAAGTTTTTTGCACTGTTAACAAAATTTAATTTCAAACCATTCAAATACATATTAAGAGACCCATTAATTAGGCTTATAATTAAACTAATTTTAGTCTGATGTGAGAATGTATTATCAGAGAAAACTATTTAAATTATATCAGTAAGTTCGATTTAAGGAGAAGGAAGAATTTGTCATAGAAATTATAGTATCTCAATTTAGCAGCAAGCAGTATACGATTAATCGTGACCAAAGTTTTGCAAAATCTAACAGTATTGATACTGTTAGATTAAAGTATTCATTTCTTTATCACACGGGCGTATTAAGTCATCCGTAAAATTAATTAGTGCTACTGAAGCACTGAAGTTCTTTTTAAAGCCTCATTGGGTTTGAAAAATTATATCATTTTCAATAAAATAAATACATATTTGATTATACAGTACTGTCTCAAAAATCTTTGAAACATCTGGAAGCATAATTATTATACGAAGGTCACTGAAATTTGAAGATTCACTAACTTTCGGCAACGGTTTTCCAATCAATACTTTCCACTGACTGGGAAAATATGATATTTGTAAACAGTTAATTATATGTGTTATATTTTTATCAATGAACGGGTTACAATATTCAATCAATCATCAATGATGAAATTTCATCTGCACCTGTCACGTTGGACTTTGTACTATAAAATATGAAATTTTTGTAAATATTAGTCAAGCATTTCTTGAATCGTTTTAAGTATCCCTCTCAGTGAATTTTATTTATTTCCAGAACATCGTATATGATATAAAAATATATTGCATTTTCCACAATTTTTTCTACACTGTAATTAAAGAAATTGTATTTTGCAGATCATAAAATAAGCAATTTATATTATTTTATGAGAATTAATGTTGTAATAATTTTAATATCAAAATTCAACCTATTTTCAGGAGACACTGTTCAATTTTCCGATGGAATTATCACAGTTACTCTTAGCTTAACATCAGATGGACTGGATAAGAGAAAGTTATATTATCATCCCATGGGAGATACTACAGAGTCATGGGTTTACGTAAAGTATTTGAAAAACCAGAGCAACTTTGAAATTCCATGTGGTTCGCCAAATTTATTTTATGTAGGTGTTTCTAAATAATAAATGTTTGCAAAAAAAAGCTTTAATATGTTCTATTATTTTCAGACCTACAAAGACAAACGAAATCAACAGTCACTAACAGAAGCAATGGATCGACAGGGAAATATATATTTCTCGCTAATGATTGATGTGCAGTTAGTTAAATGGAATCCAAATACCTCTTACAAAAGAGAAAATTTCGATCTTATAGCAGATGATAAAGAAAGGATGCAATTTCCAAGTGGATTAAAGGTTATGTTTATACGTTATTTATTTTTGTTATTAAAATATTTATCACCATTGCAGTATGGTGGAGTATCCAGATATGATTTGCATATGAATAGTTTTTTACCAGCTATCTGAATTATCCCCATGTACACTAGGAACAGACACAAATAAAATTTATCATTTTCGGGGATTAAAAGCAAATTTCAAACAATATAACCAAAGTATCAGTTTCCCAACTGTTTTAACTATTAATCTCCTTATAACCAATGTTTTCAGGGATCCAAACCAAAATTATGTGTTAGGTTTTAAAACTGATATTTTCCTTCCAACTCGGCTAACATAACCTGTATTATCCAACTTATTAAAAAAAAGCTGTGTATACTATGTTTGATGAAGAGAATAACAATTTAGAACTTAAATATGTTTTAAGCAAATTATAACAACTTACCCACAAACACAAATTAAACATAATCAGTATCAAGGACTTTGAATACAGGTTCATTAACAACGAATACTAGATATAGTAAAAACAATATCTTCAACAGGTTTGACAAATCTGAATTTGTCAAACCTCTTGAATTGATTAGAAGTGTTGACCCACATTAAAAAATCTATTCTTTATAGGTTATTCTAAGTTTTTTTTTTAATAATACTTCATTAAATATGATCTAATTTATAACCAAAAGTGGCATAATTGTCTATGTCTAAAGCATTTTAATGAAATCACATTTTTAAAGTTTTCAAATGATTTATGTCAAAAAAAAAAATAAATATTATTAAATAATTACATTTATTTTAGATTTTACCATATAAAGGAGGGGACCGTGAATTTTTATGGCTATTTTCTACTGCCTACCAAAGATATGGGAATGGCACATTAAATGGAAATATTACTAATTTCAGATTATTAGTTACTGAGTTATAAATAAATTATAATTTAGAAATGATACATTTTGTATTTCTACAGTTGCTTGACATTAACAATAAATATAATATTACAGGATCTCGTTAATTTTGAATACAACAAAAGAAGTGTTTTTCACATTGATAAGATTGTATGTACTGTATTACTATTATTATTATTATTATTATTATTTTCCCTGCGGATTCTCAGTTCCGAATTAGACTACTCTTATAGACGGGTGATACCAAGTCTATTAGAGGTTAATGTTATTTTTGATTCAGAAAGGCTCTCATTAGGTTAAAGGTATGTAAGGTGACAGCTTTTTGAGATTGTGTATGAACATTCTGTTCTAGATTTAAATATTTTAAATTATTTCCAAATGATTCTGGTGTGATTCCTGTCACTGAAATTATATATGGTAGTATAATAACTTGTTTTTGTTTTCATATTCTTTCTATTTCGATAGCTAATTCTTGGTATTTTTTCTTTTTTTCGGCTTATTTTTAAATTACGTTAGCATCAGAAGGTACAGCTATATAGATAAGATATGATATTTTGCTTTTCTTATACAAGAAAGTTATATCCGGCCTATCGTGCATTACAATTTTATCTGTACATATTGTCAAATCCCAATATAATTTATAATCTTGTGTCTCTAATACTGATTGTGGTGTATATTTGTAATCCGGTTGTTGATCTGTGTGTGCGAGTATTTTGTATTTTATGCTTAACGCTTGGTGTATTACAGTGTGCCTATTTGTATATCCTACTCCCGCTAGCAATTTACATCCTGATAAAATATAGTCAATTGTCTCTGGATAAAGACGACACTTTCGACATTTATCATTTATGATTGAAGTATCTAGTATAAATTTCTTATAACTACTTGCTGCAATAACTTCGTCTTGAATTGCAATTATGAATCCTTCAGTCTCAGGGAACAACAGACCTTTTTGTATAAACTTATATGTCAGGTATTTACTTATTTGTTCTTTATTTGTATCTGCCATGGAGCGATGTAGATGACCATTCTTTCTTTTTCTGATCTACCATGTCTTGCTTAATATCCAGTTCTTCGTCATTTGCTAATTTTAAAGGTGAATAATTTAGATCTGCTTTAACAATTGCTTTGTGAAGTTAGTTATTTTTATTTTGCAAATATGATTTTAATTTTTTTTCTGATCCAAGAGCAAGTTATGTAAGTCTATAATACTTCTACCTCCTTCTTTACGATTTAATGATATTTTTTTTTACAAGAATTTAGATGCAACTTTCTTTTCAAAAATATGGTTCTCTATATCTGTTTGTGTTCATCTTGTAACACCAAACGAGAAATAAAGGAATTGCAGACGAATTAATAGCTTTAACCATATTTCTCGAATTAAGTTTTGATTTAAGAATTTTTCTAATCGACATTAAAATATTAATTCATTCAATTTATTTTTGATTTTTGTATAAATCATAGTAGTATTTTGACCAAAACCAAGATATTTATATAGCTCGTTTCTTCCTAACTATTGTATTATGTTCTTATCAAGTGTCATTTTTTCGTTTTCTTTTTTCCTTTTACTTCGTTCTATGCGTAATATTTTACATTTATTCTTACCAAATCCCATATTGATGTCCTTTGATATTTTTTCAGTAATTTTTAGAAGTCCCTTCATTTGGTGTATAGTAGAAGCATATATTTTTATATCATCCATATACGACCCCCCATCGTAAACCAGAGCAGGCTAAGAGAATCACCCTGATAGATTCCACGTTTAATATCAATGAAATCAGTTTCTATAATGTCTTTGCACGTGTTCCATATTATTTTAGTTTCCTACATTTTTATAATAGTAATATAAATCGCTGAATTTTTGGGTGTATTTTGTACATTTTTAAAGTCTTTTTTAGCCAATCATGTGAAACCATATCATATGCTTTATCTATATATGTAACGTGCAGATTTTGCATATGTGTTTGTGCTCTTTTCATTATTATTGTGTCTATTACCAATTGTTCTTTACATCATTATTATTAATATTATTATTACTAATATTATTATTATTATTAGTATTATTTTTATTATGGAAATTAACAATCAATTTCTGATCAAATGTTGAGTTCCAAGCCCATCCCGGATGCATGCATCAAAAGGAGTGGGCTGGTTTCTATTAGTTCTATGTGTTGTCCTGTAAGAATTTTTTCACTATGTGGCAAGTACTGAGCGCACTGCCTTCTGGATGTAAATGAAGGTGGAACTAGTCCATTGGGTGATAGAATGATCGGTATCACATGAACCTTATTCAGTCGCAACATCTGCTGTATCTCGATGGCCAGTTCCCGCATATTTGGCCGTTTTTCTCTTGATATTTATCCAACACGTTGTTGGGTACAGCGACATCTACCAAATAAGCTGTCTATGTTTCATGTCACCCGTCTGTCGGTGGAAATTGTCCTGTCGTAGTATAGTTTGAATTATTTTTAAGCACTGAACTCTGTTGGTATTTATAATAGGCACAAAGATGTTCAAGAGGCCGAATTTATTGGTAAGATCTAGTGTATGATGCTACACACCTTGTTATGCCGCTGGAGTTAGTCATTATATGCCAGGTAACTGCAACCAGATGTTATATGCTGTATAGTCTCTGATCTCTCGCTACATTTTCGATACTTATCGAATACGATTTAATGATACATTTTGTGTAATCTCGTGTATTAATAACTTGGCCCTGTATTGCCATCACAAATCCTTTTGTCTCTAGAAATAGTTGTCCATCCTCCAGCCACCTGTTAGATGCTTCCTTATCTATGTGTGGCTGATTCAAGTCCTTGTGATGTCGGCCGTGCAGTGCCAATTGAACCCACTGTTCTTGTTTGTCGGGGTCTGAAAGTGTTGTCATTTGCGAGATTGAATGGAGAGTACGAGTTGTCACTTAAGGTAAGCTCATTCGGAGAGTTGATGACCTTGGGTGGTGTGACTTGTACTTGGTCATCATTAGGCTAGTAGTTCGTTGTAATTTCTCTAGCTTCGTGTTAGTCTATTTCAAGGTTCCGAAACTGTAGGTCAGCATAGGTGATAATTGTTGTAATTAAATTTCCGGCGTTCAGTTCTGTCTTCGGACGAGCTTGTACTATTACTGGGGCTTGAATGGCTACAATAAAGCTTTCTGTTTCGGTAAAAATATTTTCGTCATGTAGGTATGCCGTTGATGTCATATTGTGGACAGAATAGGATTCGATTCTAGCCAGGTATATTCCATGACTAATTTTTATTATTATCTAACTACATTATGTCAAAGCCAGTTAAATAAGAAATAACGCCCTAGTGCAATATTATAGAAAAATAAAAATCCGGCCTTCCTCCAGCTCCAATCCGGCCCACGAGAGATTCAGAAAATTCAGATAATGCGCAAAAAAATTAAAGATTTAGCACACAAAGTTTATTTGTAATTACTGTCAACCAAACTAAAAATAAATTCTTTAAATCATAAAGACTAAAATCGATAAATATTTTTATTAAGGGTACACCGTGAAACGCCACTTCGATCGAGTCAGAAGTATTCGTTAGAAAGAGACAAACAGATAAACATTCGGGAAGCCGCCAAATGAATTAAAATGCTCGGAGTGATGCATTACGATTAACAGTCGGCTCTAAGCGCTCGCATCACATACTCGCTTACGATCAAGCCTCTAGTTGCTTATTACGGGTAATATATCTTTTAGCTTGCTATTTAAAATTTTAGAGCTTTACAAGATCTATCTCTCAATCGAACGTAAAAACCCGGTCTTCAACGGGCCTATTAGTTGTTCCAATTTGCCATATTTTCCTTCACGATAGAGATTTGAAAAAAAATCATTAAAAAAAGTGGTTCAGGACCTAATTTTAACCCAATGTATCGAATTTCAGCACCAAATTTTTGATAATTTTGGATCATGCCCGGTATAGTATTTTTAGAGTTTTAATTTTTATTGTTTTACCTAGAGCATTAGATTTAACAATATTGTCATTAAAACAAAATGTAACGTTTAGATTTGTCAGATTTAATGAAAATTAAATTTAAGGTCTTGTTTTTAAATTTAATATTTCATAATAAAAAAAATGCCATTTCAACATTTAAGCAAATTGAAAGTAAACCATTTGTATCTAATAAAAACAAACTGATAATGAAGTTAAGTTAAGAAAAGTAACACAAGAATTTAACGTAAGAACTGCATCGGCTTTGATTTAAATTTGTCAAGATAGCCATGAAGACAAAACCTTAGTTCTATATTCGCCGGAGCTAATGACAGCGTAATTATTGATATCGTTATGAAATTTATTATTGCATAATAGTAAAAATGCCAGTTCAAAATTTGAGTTTAAGAGAAAAAATTGAAATTATTAAATTATTTGGTGATAATAACCGAAATTGCAGAGAAGTAGCACGAGAATTTAATGCAAGACATCCACTGCGAAATTTTATACATCATCATCAAGGAAACGGGAAGTGTATTGAACAAACCATTAAATAGTCATCTACGTAGAAATCGAAGGTAGAAGAAGATGATGAGAACAAAAGACTAGAATTTTGTTACTGGGTCCAAGGAAATTATCTAAATGACCGAAATTTTCTAAAAAAAATTATGTATACCGATGAAGCAACTTTTACTACCAATGGGGTAGTTTCATCACAAAATTGTAGACACTGGGCAACAGAAAATCTCTATTGGATTATTAACTGCAAAGACCAATATTCAGAAAAAGTCAATGTATGGGCCAGGAATATTAGGTGAAAGAATAATTGGTCCTTTTTTTTTCGAAACAACTTTAAACGCTGAACGGCTACTCAACTTTATGAAAATGAACTTTGGGACATTATTAAAGAGTTGCCTCTAAATCTGCGTCAAAAAATGTACCATCCATAACGCTAGGGTGGTACGCCGATGGTTAAATCAACATTTACGTTGGATAGGCAGGAATAGTCCCTATGAACAGTGGCCCTCAAGGTCCCCTGATTTATCGCCGCTAGATTTCTATTTCTGGGGACACATCAAGAACAAGGTGTACAAAACAAGACCACGAAATAAAGAGGAGCTTTGTACAAAAATTAGAGAAGCCTGCAATGGTATTACAATACGTGAATTAAGGAGAGTAGTTGAACATAACCGCAAGATAATTGAAAAATGTATAAGAGTTGGAGGCGGCTTAGTAGAAAAAGGATATATTCGATAATTTTTATATTTAGTAAATGTATTTAAATTCACATTCTATTTTCTGTTAAATAAATAATAGTGTTTTATGTATTTTTAAAATCTTCTTTTTTATTTTACGGCAGTTTATTTAAAAATACTCCATCAAAACTCGATTCGTACAGAGTCTGATACATAATTATTCACAGTAAAAAAAAACTAATTTTGCTGTAAAATTTGGTATAGTAGTTTAAAATTGAAATCTAAACAACTTTTTCGTATGAATTTTTTTTTATCTTAACCACGCAAACAAAATATGTTTGTTTTGTTTTGTTTCACGATAAAGATATTAAAAAAGTCATTAGAAAAAGTTGCTTAAAATTTACTTCTTACAAAACATACGAAACTTTAGCATCAAATTCGTATTTTGACATTTTTACAAAATTTGGATAATTATGGATCAGGACCTAGAGGTCGTAGACCATGAGGACTTGTTTTGATTTGCGTCTTAGATACGCGCATCATATATTTTTACCTAAATTACTATTTAACGATTTTTAGCACACTCCCATTTCCTAAAAAAGTTTATTCATATAAAGCGGCTTCAGTTTCGTGATGAATACGATTTCGCATAATCGCATTGTTTGCCTATTGTTAAACTCTTGTGCTACTTTTCTGCACCAAAAAGCTTAATTATTTTGATTTTTTTCTGTTAAACTTAAATACTGAATCAGCATTTTCCTTGTTATGAAATAAATACTTTTAAAACAAGATTAGCAGTTAAATTTTCATTAAATCTGACAAATTTAATCGTCAGATTTTGATTTTAGTGCAATCTTGTTAAATCTAACGCCCTAGGTAAAAATGGAAAGATAAAAACCAGAATTATACCGGGTCTGATTCGTAATTCTCCAAATTTTGTGAAAAAGTAAAAATGCGAATTTATCGCTGAAACTTCGTATAGTATTAGAATTACATTTCGAACAACTTTTTCTAATGACATTTTTTGATGTCTTTATCGCGAAGCAAAATACGGGAAATTGGGACTACTTGCAAGGTCCTAGTAGGCGGGGTTTTTAAACGAAATTGGACCGTAATATGTTGAAAGATGTATCTTGTCAAGTTCTACCACTGTGCAAAATTTCAAATCATTAGCTACAAAACGAAAGAAAATATGGACTTATCTTCATCTTTTATGGGACACACTGTATATATATATATATATATATATATATATATATATATATATATATAGGCGTATCAAAAAAAACATTAACTGATAGATGGGGTGGTTTTCAAGCATTTTCGATTGCTTTGAATAAGAGTACCGATTTATCTGACACAGCTCAGCTGTTTATATACGAGGTGTTGATGAAGAATTTGTAGTGACAGAGGAATTACTGGCTTTACGGCCACTACAAGGGACGACTACTGGAAAAGACATTTTTGCCGAGGTGCAAAGTACTTTTGAGCAATATAGTTTGCAATGGTGTAAATTAGTTGGAGTGTGCACAGATGGTGTCCCTTCAATGGTCAGTTCAGGAACTTTTTTATAGGAATTCTGAAGGAAAGAGCCACCGCTATGAATGTGCACGAATGGGATTTAATAATTCCGCATTGCATTATTCACCAACAAAACTTGTGCTCTAAGTTCATTCGACTGAAGAACGTTATGAATGCGGTAGTAAGTACCATAAATTTCATTGGATCCCGCGGTCTTAACCATCGTCAGTTTAAAGTATTTTTGGATGAACTCTCTTCAGAACACGATAATGTGACATACTATTGCGAAGTAAGGCGGCTCAGCAATGGTAAAATGCTAAAAAGATTTCATGACCTTAGAAAAGAAATAGCCGATTTTATGAAAATGAAAGAGAAAATATCATGTGATCTATGATGGCTTTGTGACTTGGCTTTCCTGGTAGACATCAAAAGATACTTAAACTCAGCTGTACAGTCTTAAAGCTTTTCAAAACAAAATTCGCTTGTGTGTGGGAAACACACGTAAACACTGAATACGGTCACTATGCTGAAGAACTGAAACTACTGTTACCGCAATTCACTGATCGGTTTTCTGATTTTAAGAATATGGATAGAACTCAATATTTTTGCAAATCCTTGTAAGTGTAATGTGGCAGATGCTCCACCTCCTACAAATGGAGCTGATCGAGCTTCAAGAAGACTCATATCTGAAGTCTAAATTTGCTGATGTGGAACTAAGCGAATTTTATGGAACATACTTTTCCGAAGAAAACTATTAACAGCTGAGAGTTTTTGCACGAAATATAATTAATTCATTCAGTAGCACGTATAAATGTGAGCAGTTTTTTTTAATTATGAAAATTAATAAAAATATGCATCGTATTCATCTTACAGATGTTAATTTAAAAAACACTTTGCGCCTATGTACTAGTGATATTGACCCCGATATTGATCATCTTGTTTCTCAGCTTCAAACTTAAGTGTCCCATTAATTTTCATTTAATTTTTCTGTGTGTTTTTGTTAATTTGTTTGATTATGCTATTATAATTATTAAATAAAAAAATGTGTGGATTTTTATCGCTTTTTTATTCATTACTACCTACTTATTTCTTACTTACAGCCCGCGACCTGATTTAGTCCAGAAATTACGTACTCGGCTAAGCAAAGGTTGCCTACCTACCCCAGAGCATTAAAATAATAATTTTGTTTATTATTATTAAAAGAGATTTTTTCCAAAAAAAAAAAACAAAATAATTTGCATACTTAAGAAATTATGGTTCTTAGGGTTAGACCGTGTCAAAGTGGAATCGACTTTCACCTTCGATTATAAGAGGCATCTTCAGGGATCATTACCTTATTAGATCGGAACACTGAATGAACTCGGCGAGACTTAAGCCTGCTATTTATAGTCGACTTGTGTTCACCGAATCATGACCTGATGTAATCGGTTTCCATGTATGATATAGACTGGAAGTCCGTATCCCTAATACATTTGTTAGGGTGCTTATAAATTTCAATAGTTTCTCTAATTTTCCTTTCATAGAGTCTCGAGACCGATGCAAGAACTTTGGTTTCTTTTATACTTACTACAGATTGTTGGTGTTCAGGTAAATCAGATTGTAATTTGTTTCTTTCTAATACATCGTTCATGTTCCTTAAACCTAATCGATATGGATCTTTCAGTTTCTCCAATATACACATTACGACAGGAACGAGGAATTGCATATACTCCTTCCATTTGGAAAGGAATAATGTCCTTTGGCGAACGCAAATATATCTAATTTGCTTGTATGTGTTGAAGATTGTACATATGTGGGTCTGGCGAAGTAACCTTGCAATCTTGTCTGTGGTTCCATGTACAAATGGAAGACTACGTCTCTTATCGGTAACTCCTTATTAGTTTCATTTTGTGGAGTTGGATTTTATATTTTCTAATTGGCCGTCTAGTATTCTCAATGCAACATTCATTCCGTCTTAAAGCTTAGGTCAGTTTCTCTGTTTCCAATTGTAAAGAATTTTGGTCACAAAACGCCAGGGCTCTGTATGCCAAAAAAATTATAACTAATTGCTTTTGTGTCGGATGATGATGGGAATTTGCATTAGGTATCTGTTCCTATGCGTTGGTTTTCTATATCCAGAATGTCCTATGGAACAATTTCTTTTCTTTTGTACAAGAACATCTAGAAAACGAACCGTGCCTTCTAAGTCAATTTCCATTGTAAATTTTATATTAAGATATTGCTGATTCAGATCATCAAGAAAGACAGAGAGATTTTCTAGTCCTATTCCAAAAATGTTATCTACATATCACGAATTTGGCTTTAATAGAGACGGTTCAAAAACTTCCATGAAGATATTGGCTATCCCTGGTGACAGTGGAGATTCCATGGGTGTTCCAGAGGTTTGTTAATGAAAAGTTTCTTAAAAAACAAATAATGTTGACGTGAGATATGCCTTAATCAGATCTATAAATGAGTGGTCAATATTATTATGGTGAAATAAGTCCGATATTATAGAAATTGAATCATTTATAGTCACATTCGTATATAGCGATTCTACATCGGAACTGACTAAGATATTTTTGGATCTAATTGGATTGATTTAAATTTCTCTATAAAATGAATAAAATTATTAAGAATATTTGAAAGATATTGACCGATTTTGTAAGTAGGTGATCCCATTGCTCCAACAATAGTTCGAAGTGGTAAATTAACCTTGGATATTTTAAGTAGGCTGTAAAACCGTCGAATCCTTGGGCTGCTAACGTCTTCTCCTGTTCTGGCTAGTTGGATGCGTTTATAAGGTTAGTTATCCGTCTCTCGATTTTGTTGCTCGAGTTTGCTTGGATTATTGTATAAGTGATGTCGCTCGACCTTAGTTGTATTTTCTCCATGTAACCCATTTTGTCCATGACGACAGTGGCATTTCCCGTGTCTGCTGGAAGGATAAAAATGTCTGTAGTGTTGTTTAGTCTTTCTATCGGCATTTTTTTCGCAGCTGATAGATTCGGCTTAGGCGGTTTATAATTTTTGATGATCTATCCTTCATACTTTATTACGTCAGTTTCTTCTGCTAAAAGTCTTCTAATTCAAGGGAAGGGGTATATCAAAAATAATTTAATTTAGATGCAAAAGATCTCTTAGACAGTTTCGATGTAGAATAGCTAAATTCGAATGTGCTTATAAATGATTCAGTTTCTATAATATGAGACTTATTTCATCTGACTGAAGTATGTTCCTTGACAACAAATTTTGTTTTTTAAGGAACTTTTTACGAATAAACATGGAATCTCCGCTGTCATCCGTGGTAGCGAATAACTTCATAAAAACTTTTGAGAAGCTAGTCTTATAGTCGCCTCCATTAAAGCCACAATCGTGGTTGAGATATGTAGACGACACTTTTGTAATATGACCGAATGGTCCAGAAAATCTCCCCGTCTATCTTGATCATCTAAATCAGCAACGTCCTAATTTAAAATTAACAGTGGAAATTGATTGAGAATGCACGATTCCCTTTCTAAATGTTCTTGTACAAAGCTAAAAGGAGGACACTCGATTTGTGACCAAAATTCTTTACAATCGGAAATAGAGACACTGACTCAAGATTTAAGAATATATTAGACAGTCAATTAGAAAATATAATATTCCTACTCCACGAAATGAAACTAATAAAGAGTTACCGATAGGAAACGTAGTTCTTCAATTTATACACGGAACCACAGACAAGATTACAAGGCTACTTCGCCGTTCCATCCTCTTGAAACACTATTTCAATTTCAAGCCATATTAGTCTTATCTTGATAACTTATTAACTTAATTATTAAACTGCACGCGCTAAATATAAAATAGTTGTGTATGAATACATATATCAAGATCAAAATACAAAGATCGATTATACTTCTAATAGACAGATCATCACCACTATTAGTACACCATTTGGCTCCGCGTTGCCAGTAGCGTGATTTAGGTCTACTTGTTTAGAAATACAATACAAAAATTAGGCTTTAAAAAGACAAATAGAATTGCCGGGTAACTTCCGAAAAGCAATCTATTAACCAGCAGATCGGAAGTCATACCTCACCGACGCGACGGGCCGTTGAGCTACACGGAAATTTTTCGAGGAATGCCAGTTATACTGAACACAATACAGAGTAAGGATCTATTTTCAGAATAGATTCGCTCGCTTCTGGGTACTTCGAGGAAAATTATGACCCACTTGTGTACGTATTTACGAAAATTGGACATACACCCTATAGGAGGCTAATCAATTTATACTATAGTGTTAGTGCTATGTATTTTTATTTTTTGATAAGATACAGTAACAAAATGTTATTAGATCTAAATTTATAGAGGAAGAAGGAACTACAGCAATTTTGAAAAAGCCATTATTTCTACATTATGTTTATGTACCGAACGATCTCTAATTTTAAACCAACAGACCATCAATAGGCGACGTGAATTAAAAAAAAAAAACCAATTAACAAAGATTTCATAATATTAGGTATCCTATTCATGAAAGTATTCACACTTACTTTAAAAATACGCTATTTGCTTTAGCCGCATTCCATTTCCAAACCTAGTTAACCGGTTCACTTGTTAGAATTCTGGCAGCGGTTTCTGAAAAACCCTTTAAAAACGGAATAACCCTCAAATAATTGATACTTCATCGGTTACCCGACAACCAACAAAATTCTTCCGTCGTTCTGGTGACACTGTTGACAGTTACTTTCAAAAACCGTGTTTCGTATATAACCTATTTTTCAGATACACGGTAAATACGGAACATGAAATCGAAACCAAGATTGTAAACGGAATATGGCGATATTTCGAGGGAAAATTTATGGCAGCCTACAAAAACAATAGTGGCTGACTAAATGTGTCTTAGCTTTTTTTCGAGTTTCCTATTTTCTACATTGCTCTAGAACTGCGGTCAAGATGTAAGCAGGTAAATCTCTATAATCTAAATATGCGCAGGGTAGTCCCTTGCTAAACTAGTCTATTACTGTGAATCTGTTCAGCGGTACTGTAAGATTAAACAAAATAAAACACGTTTTTCTCTTAACAGTGATACATTTCACTGCTGACATTTTTTTGACAATAAATTGGATATACATGTGTAGTATGCTTAGAATATACAAGGCGTCAGAAAATTAACTTAAATTTTTTTAGATACATATTATGATATTTGTTCCAGCGCATTTCACCACGCTGTAAAGTGGAAATTAATTTAAATTTTAGAGCTTTTTATTTTTATTTTTTAGCAATACAGAATATTTTGCCTCAGCGGTTTTCGATTTTTTTCTCTAGGTTCATCAGTTACGAAAATTCAAATGTCTTTTTAGGTGCCAAAAACGACGCTCATTGCATCACATTGCTTACTTTAAAAACTGTATATTATACCTTTTACACATTTTTTGCGAAAACATTAACTGGTTCCTAGGTCCCCATGTTTTTCAATTTGTGTACTTCGTATTCCAGAAATGGTATCTACAGAGTCCCTTTCGATGATGTTACCTACAGACGCCATAAACGGACCTAATTTTTAGTGTCTCGTTTGCTGTTCAAAAATATAATTCACGTTAAAGTGTATTCCTATTGGTTCTATATTTACTATAAGTTAGTATGTTCTCGATATTTATAATGCATGGTCTCTTTTGGTAGGGTTACTACAAATTTTGTAGGTTGTTTTTGGACATAAAGTTGCCATATTTGCTATATTTTTAATCACCCTGAACAGACCCATTTCATTTGGATGGGTAGAGCGTAAATTTGCAGATAATCTCCCTATGAAAATATATGAGTTTTTTTTCGATACAAGAAAAATGTTTAAAGTAGCATCTTCATCCATATTAACCATCCTTTTTTCCCTCAACAAACGCGAAGTTTCTTGGAACTATAAAATCGTCTGAAGGTCTGTTTACCAGGAACGTGCATATGAGCATTATTTACCCTTATTTGTTGTTGCACACCCCTGTAGTTGTAGTTACTTCGTAAATAGCCGCTTAAAATAATTTGCTTTTCCAAATTTGAGCAAGGCATATTTTTATTAATAAATAGACCTTGTTAAATATGTCAACAAATCAATAAACGTCATAAAATTTAAACCATATTTGAAACTCTTTGTTTTTGATGGCATTCAAGTGTTAATTGACTATCGCGAGCAATTCATATCACACCCCGTTAAAAAAATTAAGGAATTTCAAATCATGTGTTTCAGCACTAGACGGCAGAAGTGACGGTTTAAATTCGGTACATTCTGTCCGATTTGCATTCGACAACAGAGTTACCTTATACTTCGTAACAATAAACCTATTGCGCTAGCGATGATTTTCTTCCTGAAAAAAGTCATTTTGTCGAAGATTTGACTATCGCTCTGTTAATGTTAGGAGCCGCTCTACATTTCACATACCTTGACATCGGACTGCCATGTTTCAGAAATGCTTTTCATTCTGTTCGGAAAGGCTCTATAATCAACTTACTTTTTAAAGTTAAAACAGTCTTTGCTTCGTTAATTAATTAATTTATTACCCGCATATTTTTTATTATTATTTTTATATTTTATATGTATGTGCGTTCATATCAATGTTTTATTTATATATTATGTTAGGTATTCTTGTAATTATTTTATAGATATATATATATTTTTTTATTCTTAAGGGTTAAGTGATTTAGACGAATACTTCGGTATTCGACTAAACAAATCTGTTGTGTTAATAAAAGCCGATTTAATATTATTATTATTATATTTCGAAATGTGACCATCTTTTTGAGTGTCTGTGATTAAATTAGCGTATTGTTTTAAGTCGAGTAGTGTTCCTTTTTTAGTTGTGTTTCATTTATCGATATGTTTCTGGTAAATCATATATAAGTCGCAGTAAAATAGTGTTAAATTTTGCATTGTAACAGTTTTTTTTTATTACTTCCGATTCCAAGGTAGTATTTCGTAGTGTAGCCATATTTGTCATTTTTACTTATATGACGGTTTGGATAGATTTAATTTTATTATTAACAACCGTATTTTTTTTAATTGTTACGCTTCTTTAAGACGTTAGCACATCATTTAGAGATAATGAAAATATCGAAATAGTGCAAGATCCAAATTTTGTCTCTGATTCTAGTAGTTCTTCAACTTAGTGTTCAAATTGTTCTTTAAGCTCAAGTAGTTCATCACCCTCAAAAGGGACTCTAGACTCAGGTCCTAATAAAAGTAGTTCACTACCATCCGACCTGGAACCAAACCAAATAACTCTAAAAGTGTATGCTCAGAAAGCAATGAGAACATAGAAGCTCTTTAAGAGCAACAAAGCACTCAAAAATCACAAAGAACTCGGGAAGTAGAGAGATCGGAACTAGCTCCTAACAAAAATGGAAAAAAGCGAGCAGCAGACACAACAATTACGAAACATATACATTAAGATTTAAATCGCGAAAACTGGTTAAACCTCGAAAAATTAGACGACCCTGCAAATAGGCTTCATCAAAATAAAAAAAATGACAAATACTGGTATTAATGACTCTAGAAACCCTCAAAATAATAACCTTCTTTCGCAAATCTGTTAATGTATTAAAAAAATTGATTAGAAAATGCAATATTAGTTTCTTTATACCAAAAAAATACTGTTGTGAGCTTTGCGATTGTTATAAAAATGTGATGTGAGCAAAGAAGGAAAACCTAAAGGAAAAGTAATTATAGTATCACGAAGAATAATAATTATCGAGGAAAGAAAAACAGAAAGAAAAAATAAAGTTCTAATTACGTTGTTTCCACGCATGACCTGCAAGCAGTACTTCAGACACCTCAAGGGAACGTATCTGTTTTTAACTGTAAATCAAAATTAAATAGCTTTAACCATACTGTATCTGAACTGAAAACGGGATCCAACCGGAAGGTTAATCTATGGCTTGAAGGAAACAGTAAGATAAGAGACGATGAAATTGGATCATCTGTTCTGAATTTTATTAAAAAAAAATCGGTAAATTTCCTTTACCCGGAACTTATGATTACTGATTATGAATATTTTCTTTTATTAGGAATAGTGAAGTGCTAATCAGTTTAGGGCAGTACATAGTTATTTAGGAACACATTCACCACTGCCTTTTCAAACATTTTTACTGGACGCCATTTTGTCCCAATATATTGGATACTACCAATATGTTACCAGTTTCAACATACGCCACACTTGGTTTTGAGCATAACTTAAAATGAATTAAATAAGTAGTTTTTACATTGACACACACCGCAATTTTGTTATGTCATGTTGAATTCGCACCAGTTTATCCTTATATCATATTTAACTTTTCTCCAAAATGAACAGTTAATGGAATAAGAAGAATTTTTTAGGATATTTTTTCAACATGTTATTTGGCCGCCATTTTGTTCCGCTATCTTGAATTCGTAACACAACCAGCTTATCTCTATATCACACTTAATGCTTACAGAAAATTTGAAATTGATCCAATAAGTAGTTTTTTTTCAGACTGTTTTTTTTATATATTCTATTAGGCCTCCATTTTGTTTTGCTATCTTATATTCATACCAAAAAGTTACCAGCTCATTCTTATGTAACACTTTTTTTTGCATAATTTGAGGTAAACTGGATAATTAGTTTGTTTAGTAATATTTTTTTTAACGTTTTACTAGGTCGCCATCTTGTTTCGGCATATTGGATTTTTATCAAAATTTTACCATGTTATCTCCATATGAGCTCTAATTTTTGATTTGAGGTATGCCGCGAAATGACAGATAGACAGGCAAAGCGATAGGTGGACCGACAGAATTAATAAAACATATTTTTGGGTATCTGGGGACCTGCGGGGTGATTTTTTCAGATTACAAAAATTTTATTTGACCGCCATTTTTTGTTCCGCCATTTTGAACTAATACCACAGTTTTACTAATTCATCTCTGTACTACAATTAGTTATGACACACAATTTGAACTCCGTTCAATAAATAGTTTTTCAGGCCGAATGTTCAAATATATTATTAAACCGCCGCGCCGTTTTGTTTCGTCATCTTGGATTCGTACTAAAATTTTTTCAGTTCATTCCTACATAATATTTGATTTTTGTACAAAATTTGAGATAAATTGGATAATTAGTTTTTTTGGTAAAAATTTTTGTAACGTTGCACTAGGCCGCCATCTTGTTCCGGCATATTGGATTTTAACTAAAATATTACTCAACCATCCATATGAGCCTTAATTTTTGACTAAAATTTAAAGTCAATCTAATGAGTATTATTTATGCTATGCCGCCAACTGACATGAGAGACAGACAGACAAACCGACAGACCGACGGATTTGATAAAACATATTTTTTGACATCTTGGGACGCCAAAACGTGAATTTATGAAGAACCTGATAGAGCGATTTTTTCAGATTACAAAAAATGTATTTGGCCATCTTGAAATACTTTTACTAGTTCATCTCTATACTACAAGTAGTGTTGGCACACAATTTGAAATCAGTTCATTAAGTAATTTTTCAGGCTGAAGTTTTAAATATTTTATTAAGCCGCCATCTTTTTCGCCGTTTTGGATTCGTTCCAAAAATGTATCAGTTGATTTCTACACAATACTTGATTTTTCTGCTAAATTTGAGATAAATTGGATAAGCACTTTCTTAGTAATATTTTTTTAACATTTCACTAGGCTGCCATTTTGTTTTGCAATATTGATTTTTTACAAATATGTTAATTTTTGACCAAAATTTGAAGTCAATGGGGTAAGTAGTTTTTTAGCTATACCGCAAACAGACAGACCGACAGAGAGACAGACGGACCGACGGAATAGAGAAAACATGTTTTTCGTCATCTAGGGACTATGAAAGGTAAAGTAAGTAAAAATCTTGGATATATATATATATATATATATATATATATATATATATATATATATATATATACTATTATTAGTATTATATACATTACTCCCTCATAAAAGGGAAGTAGAAAGGTAAATGCAGTTAATAATACTTGACTAGAAACCATACTTTTTTTTTCGGATAATTGTTGTGGGCAACAAAAAAATTAATTTTTTGGTTGCTAAGTATATATTTTATGCTTTGAATAAGTCTCCTTAAATTAAATCAAATACATATAAATATTTATTAAGTGGACATAGACAAAATGAAGGGGATTTTTTGTTCACTCAACAACAAAAAATGAGAACTATACCATGACAATGAGCTACCTTTGATGGATTTTTGTTCTCTTAAATCTTTAGCCGACGAAACCAACATTACATGATTCAAATTATTGAAAGTTTTACAGGTAGATTCTTAAATTAACTCAAAAAAGCCCTACCGTCACTTATTATAAAAATGAAGAATTTAAACACATTCAACTATGTCAAAAAAAATTGTTTAAAATGAATAAGAGCCAATTGCTTTAAAAGACAACAAGAAAAAAGCTTTTTGGTTTTACTAGAGTATAATCATATTCTTCATTATTACTCACTGTTTTGAAAATAATAGAATTTCGTTCGAAAAAAGTATCATAAAACGAACATTTTTTTATATAAAAAATTTGACTAGATAGTTCTTACTTATGTAATTATTATATTACGCAATGAAAGATGACAGTATCAAAATTAAAACAAAACAATTCGTTGCGAATATTTTGGAGTTATATCCGAAAAATTATAGGTTAAAATAAAATCAATAACTTTAAACTCAAAACAAGCTTTTTTGAGTTCTGACTCTTTTTTCACGGAGGAGCAATATACCGAAGATACCGATTTTCATAGCACATAATGTTGTATAGCTCTTAAACATTTGACGCTAAAAATTCACCTTGAAAACAGTCAAATAAATTTAAATCTAGAGTTTTTATAAGAAATATGTCTTTCATAAAAAAATGTCAAGTGTTTCAACAAACTGTATGTCGAACCATATGCAATGCCTCGACTAGGTACTCATCCCATAAAAAATGCATTATCGTTCAAATTAGTTTCATTTTATTAAATAATTTCGCTTATATTTCCTTAAAATAGGAATTCTTCAAACACCTTTCCAAACACTTTATAAAAATTACATCTTTTCAAAAGCGTTTGTTATTCCATTGTTATATGAAATATGTATGGCTAATAGACAGATTGTTTTACAAAACACGCAAATTTATAATTTGTAAGATATTTGCTTTCAAAAAATTCATACGATATAATATTGTTAGCTCAGATCTAGAACAGACATATTTGCAGCTGTTTTTGTTTCGTTAGTTCTAAAGATAGTTAGTTTGTAGAGTTCTGAAAATGCAGTTGTACAAAAAAAGTTGATACTGCCTAAGGTAAATTTAATATTTTTTTAAAAATAAAGATATATTTTGGATACCAAATTATTAAAAACTAGTCAATAGATCGATTTCAAATTTCGTGCAACAAGAACGATATGGAAATAAGCTAAGAAAATTATTGAACGAACTCAAGATGGCGGTTCAAAATCGTGGCAAAATAAAGTATTTCGAATTGTGAAAAAATAACCTTCCCAGGTTTTACATATCTTTACGTTTAGCGTCCCGAGATGCCAAAAATATGTTTTCTCAATTCATCAATCTATCTGTCTGTCTATCTCTCTGTCTGTCAGTTCTTGTCATAGCTAAAATATTACTTAGTCGAGTAACTTCAAATTTTAGTAAAAAATTAAAAGCCATATGAGGACGACCTGGTAGTATTTTGGTTCAAATCCAATATGGCGACATGATAATAAATTATTACTAAAAAACGTATCCAATTTATTACAAATTTTGCACAAAAATTAAATATTACATAGAAATTAACTGGTAACCTTTTGGTAACCAAGGTGCCACAACAATATGGGGAACTCAAAATATGTTTTAAATATCGGCCTGAAAAACTACTTATTAAATTGATTTAAAATTTTAAGCAAGCATGAAGAGTGATCTTTATTATTTCCCAAGTTCTCAACAAATTTTGGGTTCCTAACTCATCCCGGATTCATGCATTAGAAGGAGTGGGCTGGTTTCTATTAGTTCTAGTATTGTCCTGTAAGAATTTTCTCTCTATGTAGCAAGTACTGAGCAGGACTGCCTTCTGGATGTCAATGAAAGTGTTAGTATGCACTTCTAACTTGGTCACCTGATAATTGCTCGGTCGTTGTACACTTTGAAGGCATTATTTTCAAGCACTGAACTTAGTTGGTATTTATAATAAGGCATAAAGGTGTTCAGGAGCCCATATTTATTGGCAAAATTCTGGTGAATGATGTTACACACCTGGTTATGTAGCATGAAAAAGTCCGTGTTTACTAGGTAAGTGCAACCAGATTTCAACACTTATCGAATTCAACGGACCGGTCGCTTTAGCTTTTAGTTTCTGCTTTAGTGTATCTTGATACTCATCTAGTTTTTGTTGATAGTTGAGATCCGTGAATTTTTTACCTATCTTTTTAAATATCTTCTTAATGCGCGTTTTATTGTCTTCTCAAGTCATTTCTGCCATGGGTTTTTGTTGGTGTGTAGCTTTGCCTGTTTTCTTCTGAGAATGAACTTGCTGTTTATGGCATCTAAGGATGGCGGCGGCAGAGCAGTAGGTGAGTATATGGAGCTTCTCAAGGGTCTCATGCTCCAAACTAAACTCTACTAGTATGGTGGTAAAAATCTTTAGTATACTATGATTCTCCCAATAAGTTCTAAGTTTCGGGAGCTTAGGTCTTTGAGCTAGCTCTAGGCCGTTGAACTCAGCAACAGCTTTTTGCAGTTCGTTAAATACTGATATTTTTTTATTGTCCTGGGTGTTGTTGGCTCTGTCAATAATGTCTTGTCCTGTAGATTCGTCTTCGGCTATGTTTTCTTCATATCGTATGTCCTCCTCGGGTTCCTCTGTTGTAGGCGGAGCTATGGGCTTAACGCGTTCGTTCTCAAGTTCAAGCTGCACCTCTCCTTTAAGTTGTTCCAGGATTGGCTCAGCAAAAAGTTTATTCCGGACAATTAATCGCCGTTGGTCAGCAATGTGTTGCTCGATGATGTTCTGAAGATCCGATTATTTCTAACGGAAAGCACTATGCAGGCCGGTTCGGTAGATGGTAGTCGGTCTCAAATCTGGTGATCTTACAATAGGTGCGTATTATGAAACAATTCGTTGCTAGCGTCTTTTTCATACGCTTCCTTGACTTTCGAGACTTCGTGGTCTAAAGATTGGTGCACAAGGATTGCTGCATTAGCCATACGCGACATCACGCTGCTTCCGTTGCTAGTCGAGGGAGACTGTAAATCACTTAACACGGGCTCCTCTACCTAAATTCTGAGCGCGACAAGAGGTTATGGTGGTACAATATCGATTGCCAGGGATTTTTATACTCTGCGAACAAGGTTTGCTCCTCGGGGAGTGATAACAAATATGAGGTAAGGGAGAAGATGATTTTTTGGTGACAGTGAGGAAATAAGAGGGTAAAGGACTGCATAGAGCTGGTTAGGGTACTTCGGGAGCGGATGACCGTGCATAGAGAGGTACAAAAGCATTTCTCTATAACCCTGCGGTATTATTACTATGATTATTATGGAGTTTTTTCACACAAATTCTTGTGGTACACTATATGTTTCTTAGGTACACCGAGTGCACACCATGCACCTAGGGTGACCATTTTTGGTGTTTACTGGGTTCTCATAAACTCGTTACAGTATTATTATTATATTATTATTATTATTATGATCTAGAAATAAATTGGTAAAATTGTGGTAAGATTGCGGTATTTAAAAAATCAAAGTAAAAACTACTTGTTCAATTCATTTTAAATTGTACCCATACCATGTACATCAAAAGTGACATAGGTAGAAACTGGCAAAATATTGATACGAATTTAATATGGGAGAACAAACCGAAGCCCAATAAAAATGTTTGAAAAGACAGTATATATGTGTTACTAAGTGATGATTTTTAATGCAATGTAATCAATGAAATTGTTACTATGATTACAAACAGAGAATGCATATACATAGGTTCCGAAAATAAAGTAAACTATTCATTTCACTGGATACATGGATTAATGATTATGTTCGAAGAACAGCGTTGACAAATTAATTTGATTACTTAATCAAATCCAAGAGCATAACAAGTTTTATAAAAAAAATCAATCAATAATCCAAGTTTTTGTCACCGCTACCCGATACTGGTTACAAAACTATGACTAAAATTATGACATAAACACTATTCTAACTGGGTAAGTTATATTATACGCCAATCCAATACTTCCGTATTACACTGTAATTACATGAATTTATAGGTCTGCGACAAAAAGTCTGAAATTGATTACATCTTCTTTTATTGTTCCAGCTTCAAATCTTTGGTAAGCAACTGCAAATACCCAAATTTTTTGGCAATCCCCATTATTGCATTGAAGAACCTAGAAGAGAAATTATTTTTTACTTAATTTAATTAAGTTCATATCTAAAACTATATAATGTGTTTATAGATTTTTTTCGCAAAAAGTTAAACCGACGGAAAGGCGATTTTATTTTTAGATTAACAGAAATTTCGTTCTTCATAAAAACTAGAACAACGTCTGAAATATTTTTCTATAACAATTATTTTATCTTTAGGAACATAAAACTATAGGGTTTACTAACATTTTTTTTTAATTTAGGCAACGAAACTTTATCTCCAGATATGAAGTCATCGCTTACCATCCAAACCACCTAGATTTTTCTTCCTATTACTTTTGACCAATAACTGATAAGAATTCGTGCGTCATATTTAATTTAAAAAAAATAGAATTCAAGTTTAACAAGGTAAGTTAAAATTAGTATCAGCTAATGATATTATGTTTTTTAGTTTATTAATAATTGTTCTTACTACTTTGTATTATATAAAAATATTGTTAAATTATATATATTTATTGAATTCAGGTAATAATCTTATCAAATATCTTATATTATATCTATATAAATATAAATATAAAAAAATAATTATTAATACTATTCTTGATTATTATAACAGTATAAAGTATAACGTATTTCTATGAGCAATAATACAAATAATGTTTTTTTTTTAATGCAGAGTAATAGAATAGAGCATTTATAAAAGTTTGTTATTGACATACAAAGCATACTTTATGATATTATACATACATTATTTTCTTTTCTAGTATCTTTTATATTTTCGCCAAATTTGCCCGGTTGTTAAATGTGTTTTCTTGGGAGGTTGTTTGATAAAAATGTTAATGTCTAATTTCTTATCTCATTGTAACAAATTTTAAAAAATTTGTTTTTCTCTATAAAAAAAAGAAAGAAAAAACTAAAAGGTAAATAGCGCTTTATGATTTTGGATTTAGACATGAACTACATTTGCCGAGAAATGACACTAAAATGGTAATTTTACAATAGCTGCAATTTTTTAGACAACTACTAAAATAATTATTAATACTATCCTTGATTATTATAACAGTATAAAGTATAACGTATTTCTATGAGCAATAATAAAAATAATGCTTTTTTTAATACAGAGTAATAGAATAGGGCATTTTTAAAAGTTTGTTACTGACAAACAAAACATACTTTATGATATTATACAATGCTATGCGTTATTTTCTTTTTTAGTATCTTTTATATTTTCGCCAAATTTGCCCGGTTGTTTGATAAAGATGTTAATGTCTAATTTCTTATCACATTGTAACAAATTTAAAATATTTGTTTTTCTCTATAAAAAAAGAAAGAAAAAACTAAAAGGTAAATACCGCTTTATGATTTTGGATTTAGACATGAACTATATTTGCCGAGAAATGACACTAAAATGGTAATTTTGCAATAGCTGCAGTTTTTTAGACATCTACAATTTTAATAAGAAGAAAAAACTGACTTAATATATTCTTCTATGTGGTCTTTGCTATAGCTGAAAAGAATAACAAAGACAAATCCAATTAATTTTTTTCTAGATTTTTTTTATAAATATGCATTTAAAAGCCAGTCTTCTTAAAAATATTTGAAAGATTTCGGCAATTATAATAATTATTCTAGAGAACTCTGTTATCGAACGTAAATCCTCTTACCATTAGTTCGCAGTGGAGCAGACATAAACCACCTCTGTTAAGTGGGGGATGGATTTTACAACCTTAATTTATATATATATATATATATATATATTTTTTTCGGTGCTATTTTCTTGGTTTTTGGTCACTTTTTAATGGAAAAATGTTTTTATTTTTTAATCATATTTATTTTGACTGACGTTTCAACCTAGATTCTGTCTTTTTCAGAGTCTAGAATAGAGGAGAACAATTTTGTTTTTCGTAAAATTACATAGAATTTTTTAAATAACTTACCAGGAACGAAAATAAATCCAACCATCATATGGGACATGAACATACATATCACCTAAATTACATTACTTTTTATTTCAGCATACAAACAGAACAGACACACAGGACACAGGTGTTATTGTCACAGAATAAAATTAACTGACCCATATTAGTATTAATTTGTAATCAGATAGCAACTTTTTAAATAACTTTTTTACTTTTGAATGGATTCCAAAAAAATTTTGTACAAAAATCTTATTCTAGCAATCAGCTAACGTATTAATTATAATAATAACAAAGACCATTTCCGAGATAACACTTACAATAACTAACTTACAGCAATCAGTAAATTATTGATGAAGTTTGTAACTGTGAAAAAATATGTAACAACAGTTTTTCAATTAGGTATTTTTTTATTTTCTTTTTGTAGACTTCTACTTTTTCTACATTTTTGATGCGGAATTGAATTGTACAATTTAAACCCCATATAGTAGATGGAATTTTGACCTAGCTTCGTTCTAAAAGGTGACAGATGAAGGTTCTTAAACTGTTTCGTAAAATAAGAATGGATTATATTGTTCACACGAAACGTCACTGCAGAGCGCTTGCTTTTTTGAATTATATGATGAACACATAATAAAATTTTATATCTATCGATATTATAAATGTCTAATAAGCCATTAGGATAATACAAAAGGTGAGTCGGGTATTTGCATGGGAGTTTAAAGATGTTTTTCATTGCTTTGTTTTGTAAAACACGTATTGGATTCAGTGTAATAGCATCCGCAGTACCCCATATAGATGTAAATTAATGCAGATGGCTATATATATATATATATATATATATATATATATATATATATATATATATATATATATATATATATGTTATATCCGTTTCCCATGACCTTCCACGTGCCTCCAGAATGTCGCCACATATTATCACACAGTTGCGTCATTCACAGAAACCAACATCAGCAGTTTCCAAGAATTGCGACAGTACGCTCAAACACCGTCAGCAGTCTCCATGGAAGCCAGCGGATGCTTGCCGGTTTCCCACGTACCTCAGCAAGATTTTTAATATAAATAGACTATGTAGATTTTATTAAGGACAGTATAATATTATTCTTTTAAGTTGTAACAATAATTAATGTCCATTTGATTTTCAAAGTTGTGAACATATTGTTTTATTTTATTTTAATAAAAAGTGTTTTTTTAAAAAGTGAATTTTTCAAATAGTGAGATAACAATTTGGCGCAGTCGGTAGGATTCGTTTAAACGCTATTAGAACAAGAAAAAGGTCTAACTGGTAGCGGCGGATTCCAATCCCTTAACGAAACAAAAGGAACCTGAGAAGTCCTCACTCGTAAAGCTTGGAGCCACATCGAGAACAAGACAACCCAGATGCAGATTACGATTACGTAAGAATCGTCTCGTATTTGATTTTATTTTTCTATACTGTTCGATTTTTCAAATAGGATTTAAACATATTATTACTTCCCTTACCATTTGTTTTCTTAAATTACAAAAAGGAAAACTATTTATTATTTTTGTTAAGATATTCTTAATAACTTAACGTTTTCATTTTACTCGTTTTTGATAAAACCTTTTTATTTTTAACGCATCTACATTTAAAATTCAAAATGTCTCTCGATAATACCCAAACAACCATTGAAATTGAACCTTATAAACTTTCTGAAATTTTTTCCATTGTACCCGAATTTGAAGGTGATCAAATTTCTTTAAGCAATTTTATAACCGCATGCGATTGTGCATACGACATGGCAACAACGCAACAAAAAGTGTTTTTAGTTATTCACATAAAAAACAAGCTCCGTGGTAGAGCAGCTCAATTAATTAGTTCAAGGAATCCAAGTTCATACCTTGAAATTAAACAATTGTTAAATTTACACTTCGGTGATTCAAGGGATCTTACTTCCCTTATACACGATCTGCAGCGATTAAGACAACTTCCTAATGAGTCGCCCCTTACATTCTTTAATCGACTTCAGGTCCTGAACGCTAAAATGCATGCCAGCATACAAAAGTCCCCACTCCTACATTCAAAAGAACAAAAAGATGCTCAGACCATGTTAATTGAAACTATGACTCTTAATACACTTCTTACCGGTCTAGAGCCACGCCTAGGACAACTTATCCGTGCTAGTAATCCAACGTCACTTTTAGAAGCACAATCAAGAATTCGGAGAGAACTTCAGCTTTCGTATTTCGAGAATCAAAAAGTTAATAAACCAACTATTCCGAAACCCAGTCCTCAGTTACCTAGACCACACCAGCCACAACAATTAAAGTGTTCCAATTGTAACAGAATTGGTCATACAATATCTCAGTGCAGGCAACTTTCTTCTAATTTTCCCCAAAATAATAATTTTCAACGACCCATAACAAATTCTAATTTTCAAAGACCCGCAATAAACTCGAATTCTCAAAGATCACAATATCAACCAAATTTTTCGCAACAAAATAGACCAAATAATCCTAGCCAAAATACAAACCAAGCACAATTTAGGCCATCAATAATTCAAAGAAATCCCAATTTTCAACCAGCTAAGACGCATCATGTTAATACAAGACAAGAATGCTCCTCAGAGAATTATTTGCCCGAATACGATCAGTACACCGCCGAAAACGGCAATCCCGGTTTTTACGATTTTTTCCAACCAGAGGAAGAATCTTACCAAGATATAAACTATTCAAATGACACTAGTAATTACCAGGATTTTCTTACACCCCTTACGAATACCGACCCTCCAGACAATTCACCCCAGAACCCAATGACCGAGATCCAATCGAGAATAGAAACACTAAATCTAGAGAATATGGATCCAAATCTCAATTTCCCGGAACAAGCGTTTCTTTAAGTCCTCTTCTTACTGTAAATTCCAAGAATCTATATTATATCGATGACGCATCAAAACAATTCAAACTTCTCATTGATACCGGTGCAGGCATTTCTATATTTAAGGAAAACACCGTACAAAAATTTCCTACACGATTTCCCGAAAATGTCACTATTCAGGGAATTACCGATGAAAAACTTTCAATATCTCAATCTACACTCATACCTTTTACTATTGGTGATCCACACAAAGTGTATATTTGCAATTTAGATATAGATTTCGACGGTATATTAGGATTGGATTTCTTGGAACATTATGAATGTATTGTAGATCTGAAATCAAAACAACTTATTACAAATTTTAAAACTATGCCCCTTCACAAAGTAACCACAACTACAGCCATATCAGATGTACAAGAATGCATTAAAAACCGTAATAAAATTTCTATAGAGGCTAGAACTGAAAAAATTTTCAAACTCAAGTGCGAACTATTTAATACGGATGCTATACTTCACGCATATGTCAAAGAAAATGTTAGATTGCCAAATGCCCTGGTTAAGGTTAATGAACGCGGTGAATTTTTTACATCTATAATTAACTCAAATGCTATAGAAAAAACAATCGACTTTTCAAATTTAAATATCGAACCTTTTGACCCTGGAATTGATACTGAAACAATTTTTAACTTAAATACCTACCCTATACAAAACGCAGTTTTAGATAGGCGCTCAATTATTAAAGACCAGTTACGCACCGAACATTTAAACAACGAAGAAAACGATTTAATAACTAACCTATGTCTCTAATTTTCCGATATCTTTTATTTAGAAGGCGATAATTTATCTTTTACCAACGAGATCAAACATTCTATAGATACTAATAATTCAAGGCCCGTATTTACCAAATCATATAGATATCCTCACATTCATAAAGAAGAGGTAAAAAGCCAGGTAAATAAAATGTTAGAGCAAGGAATTATTCGCCAGTCCATCTCTCCATGGTCCTCCCCGGTTTGGGTTGTTCCCAAAAAATTGGATGCCTCCGGAAAACCCAAATGGCGTGTAGTTATAGACTACCGCAAGCTGAACGAGCTTTCTATAGCTGATAAATATCCTCTTCCGAACATTTCCGACCTTCTCGATCAATTAGGGAAATGTCAATATTTCACAACCCTCGACTTGGCTTCTGGTTTCCACCAGATCGAGATCAATCCGAAAGACATCGAGAAAACTGCCTTCTCTGTTGAAAATGGCCATTACGAATTCGTCCGTATGCCATTCGGTTTAAAGAATGCCCCGTCCACATTCCAAAGAGTCATGGACAACATCCTTCTCGGTATTCAAAATGAACGTTGCTTAGTGTATATGGATGACATCATCGTGTACTCTCCAACAATACATGAACATATTTCAAGACTAACAGAAGTCTTCAAGCGTCTCCGCAAAGCCAACTTAAAGATCCAACCTGATAAATGCGAATTCCTTCGAAAGGAAGTTGCTTATCTAGGACACCTTATTACCCAAAGTGGAGTAAAACCTAATCCAAGCAAAGTTGAATGCATTCAGAAATTTCCTATGCCAACAAATCCTAAAGAAATAAAGTCATTCTTAGGTCTTGCTGGATATTACAGACGCTTCATCCCAAATTTTGCCAAAATATCAAAACCCCTGACCAAGTTATTACAAAAGGACGTCCCATTCACATTCGACGCGGAATGCAAAACCTCATTTTCTGACCTGAAAAAGGCACTTACATCGGACCCAATCTTAATTTACCCCAATTTCGAAGAAACTTTCTTGCTAACCACAGACGCTAGCGCATTCGCTATTGGAGCCGTCTTATCTCAAGGTCCCATCGGAAAAGATCTTCCGATAGCATATGCATCTCGAACTCTGTGTAGTGCTGAAACAAAGTATTCTACCATAGAAAGAGAATTATTAGCCATTGTATGGGCTGTCAAACACTTCAGACCATATCTTTTTGGTCGAAAATTTGTTTTGGTAACAGATCATCGCCCTTTGACTTGGCTATTTTCAATTAAGGACCCCGGCAGTCGCCTAGCTCGCTGGCGCCTTAAACTCGAGGAATATGATTACAAGATTGAATATAAACCCGGCCGAATAAACAAAAACGCAGACGCCTTATCACGTATTAAAATTAACCATTTTAAAAATTGCTCAGATTTTCAATCAACCATCGCTATTTACGCCTCAAATGAAGACGACTTTAATAACAGACCCTCGACCAGCAAACAAAATTCATTTTCAGAAATAATAACCGAAAACGATCTAGACGATAATGAAATAACCGACGAATACAATAGATTTGTTAATTTATACAAGACAAAATCAATCATCGATTATTCCAAAATCGAAATTTTCAATGATCAATTTTTGGACAAATCAAACAAAAATATTGTCACTTTCTTTTGGCAAACTAAAATGGAAGATTTTCATTTTAAAATTATAGAGGACCTATTTGAGGAAAACTATGATTTTGCCCCGCTTACGGTAAACACCCTGTCTAGTAAGAGTGTAAAGGACCGCAAATATTTCATAATACCCTTGTCGTATAATACTGATACCGTAGTCCAGCAGCTTTTCTATATTATCTATAAATGTCAAGATAAATTCGATCTTTCTAAAACCTATTGTATCGAAAATAATTTACAACTTCCCATCCTCGAAATATTTTCATTCATTTTCTCTGATAAAGATATTAACTTAAAAATATGCCATAACCTCGTAAGAACCCCAGACCCGGATGAAATACCCACAATTTTAGATCAACACCATACTGGCAAAAAGAATCTTCATCGCGGTATTAATGAAACTGTCAAACGCATTCGACAAAAATACAATTGGACCGGACTAACTAAAGATGTCGAAAAACTCATTCGAAGCTGTGAAATCTGCCAAAAAGTTAAAATCTGTAGGAAAAATCTTAGTACGCCCCTAGTCATAACAGAAACTCCAAAAACTGCATTCGAAAGAATCAATATTGACATCTTCGAGTATCCAACTCGTAACTATGCCCTTACGATCCGAGATGAGCTAACCAAGTTCACACAGGCGTACCCAACGTCGGATAAAAAAGCCTCAACGATTGTCAATACACTCCTGCTATTCTTTCAACATTATGGAACTCCCCTACGGATCCACTGTGACCATGGCCGTGAGTTTGATAACAGATTAATGAAAGACCTGTGCACACTCTATGACGTCAAGTTAACCTTTTCAAGTGTTAGCCATCCGCAATCAAATGGATCGCTCGAAAGATTCCACGCCACTTTAACCGAAATGATTAGGATTCACACAGCAGAACATCCCGAGGAACACCCATTCAATATCCTCCCCTATTCAGTCATCTGTTATAATAACACAAAAAACAAAACTCATGGATTCACCCCTTATGAGCTGATATTCGGCCATACGTCTAGCCGACCCCCAGAAACCTTATATAATCAAGAAAAACTTATCTCCAAATACATCCGAAATCTAAATAATAAAATGGAAACATATTACAAAATCGCACGAGCTAGAACAAACGCCCAAAAGGAAAAATCAAAAATCAGATTCGACAAATCAGTCTCCGATAAACAACCCGATTATAAAGTTGGTGACAAAGTATATGTCAAAGAATCGCAAATTAAAGACAAAAGTGAAAATAAATTCAATGGCCCCTTTCAAATTATCGAACTTTACCAAACTTCAGCTAAACTTAAAAACCTTTCTACAAACCAAATTTCCAAAATAAATTTTGATAGGCTAAAGACATACTATGACTAGTCTATTTTTTTTCCAGACTCCTTTGGCTTATTCCAGCCGTCTTCTCCCAATACTTCTTCACACCAATCAACAATACCGTTGGACTATTTTACCATGAGGAAAATTTTGTCAAAATTACTAACGATAAGTGGACGTTACTCGTATACAAAGATTTACAACCCCTTAAAGAAACTATACAAAACAACGACAAATTACTTACTACACTCAGTGACGTGTTGAATGACCCATCCCCTAGAACTGTATCTTTTAAAATAGAAATTAAAACACATTTGAGTTTATTAACCCAAATTTCAAACGCAGTTAATCAAAAATATAGAGAAATCATGGCAGATACAAAAAAGTTATCTTATAGGAACAAACGCGGATTAATAAACGGCATTGGTAGTATTTTTAAATCTATCACAGGCAATTTAGATTCAGCCGATGGCGAATATTACAATGCATGTATAAACAAAATCACGCGAGATGAACGCGAACTTGAAAGCTTACTTAAAAATCAAATATCGGTAACTTCATCTGTAATTAAAAACTTCAATTCCACCATTCAAAAGATTCAAATTGATGAAGAAACCTTCAACCAAGACATAGATATTATACAGAGCGCTATCATGAACATATCTGATGACTTAGCGTTTTACGAAGGGCAAATTAAAACTCTAAATCTTTGCGAAGCTTTAATGGAAAGTTATGTTTTTCTAGAAGATTCTTTAAACGATATTATAAATGCCATCACATTCGCTCGTTTGAAAATTCTTCATAGTTCTATAATAACTCCAGGAGATTTGATCACTTCTCTCCAAGGGATATCGCGTTCTCTATCAAAAAATAATCTTCCTCTCCCTATATATTCATCAAATATTGCCAATTATATTGACTTAATTGAATTAGAATCATACCAGTCCGATAATAGGATTGTGTTCGTTCTTAAAATTCCTCTAACTGAACCAGAATCATACACTTTGTATCGAATTTTTCCTATTCCTATTATGGACAATCGAACAGGTCTTTTTCACATAATACCAACAACAAAAAAATACATTGCGCGAGATGACGACACCTTACTATATGTACTACCACAAGACATCTCCAGCTGCAAGCCACTCGAGACGCACACTAAGATCTGTTCAGACCTTCTGCAATATCCAATCGACAGTGATGCTATCTGCGAAGCACAGCTACTCAGGCAGCAGAACATACTACCGAAAACCTGTCAAACATCGATATTGCTAGTCACCGATTACCACGTCCAAGAGATCTCCACGAACTACTGGCTTATCTCAGTTTCCGAGCCACTTCCTGTAACCGTAAAATGTGGAACCAGGAATATAGAAACCCAGATCCTGAAGACGAACTCCCTTCTTAAGTTACAACCAAACTGTAACGCTTTTATTGGAAGCACAAGAATTCATTCCAAGTACCTGGTGGAGGAATATAAAAATGTAACCTATAAAAGCCATCCTGTTCAGATTCCTTTCGAATGCTGCAAACAGTTCCCAGAACAGTCTCAAATCCCAAAGCTCAAACCCTTGAAGCTCAGCAACATCAATGCCGATGACCTGAACGTTGCTCAACACCGCCTAGACCAATACTCAGAAGAGCTAGACAAGTTGATGAAAGAACCCTTCATAACCAAACATATCCATTGGTTTACGATACTCACAATATCAATGGTCGTTGGAATGGCAATCCTCTACATCCTCTGTAAGTGTAGACGTAAGAAGCCACTGAAACTGTCCATAACTGGTAGTCAGGATCCTCCATCACCTCCCAGGCCTAGTCCGAAGCGCTTTGCCCCATACCAGTTGAGAAGACTAATACCAAAAAGGCGAACTAGCATCCATCCAGAAAATACACAAGAAGAGGAAGAAGCATTTGAACTTCAGTCCTAAAAGTAGCTGCAAAGCACCAACTTTTCACTAAAAGGGGAAGCTGTTATATCCGTTTCCCATGACCTTCCACGTGCCTCCAGAATGTCGCCACATATTATCACACAGTTGCGTCATTCACAGAAACCAACATCAGCAGTTTCCAAGAATTGCGACAGTACGCTCAAACACCGTCAGCAGTCTCCATGGAAGCCAGCGGATGCTTGCCGGTTTCCCACGTACCTCAGCAAGATTTTTAATATAAATAGACTATGTAGATTTTATTAAGGACAGTATAATATTATTCTTTTAAGTTGTAACAATAATTAATGTCCATTTGATTTTCAAAGTTGTGAACATATTGTTTTATTTTATTTTAATAAAAAGTGTTTTTTAAAAATTGAATTTTTCAAATAGTGAGATAACATATATATATATATATATATATATATATATATATATATATATATAGGGTGAGTCGGGAGGATCGCCCCAAACTCCAGGAGTGTGTTCTATGAAAGATAAATAATTATAGGGTGCTTAGAAATCAAAATAAGTTAATGTTCCATTTACTGGTACTATACCTGTCAGTGTCATTTTTGTATTCGTACCTGTCAGTGTCATTTTTGAATTCGAGCTGTTGAACATATTCCAAAATGCCGAATTTTTACTCACACTTAGAGTATGCGAATATGATAGTTGTTTATGGGTTTTGCAATGGGAATGCTACAGCTGCTGCTAAAGAATACCGTCAACGATTCCCATTTCAACGTCATCCTGATAAGAAAGTATTTATGAGAGTTTTCAACAAACTATGCGAAAGCGGAACACTTCCCAGTGCCAACACAACTTCTGAAAGAGCTACTCAACAAACTTTAGAAGAAGTAGAAAATATTCTGGACCTAGTAGAAGAAGATGCAACCATCAGTTCACGCAGAATGGCTGCTCAGTTGGACATTCCACAAAAAAGAGTGATAAATACGCTCCACGAGCAAGGTTTGTATCCTTACCACTTACAAAAAATCCAACACCTACAGCCAGAAGATTTTGCCAAACGTATGGAGTTTTGTCGGTGGATAGACAATAATCGTCATCTTATATCGCGCATACTTTTCACGGACGAAGCAACATTTACTCGTTACGGTATTAATAATAGTCGCAATTGCCATGTCTGGTCAGAGGAAAATCCGCATGCAACAGTCGAGAGCAACTTTCAACATAGGTTCTCGGTAAACGTATGGTGTGGTATGATAGATAGTTATGTCATTGACCCTTTTATTTTGGAAAATCGCCTCACAGGGGACTACTATTGTGAACTTCTCGAAAATGAATTACAAGGACTACTGGAGGATGTTCCCCTAAACATCAGAAGGCAAATGTACTTCCAGCATGATGGAGCTCCAGCACATTTCGCACATCAAGTCAGGCAACACTTAGACGGGAGGTTTTCAAGGCGTTGGATTGGTCGCGGTGGTCCTATTATTTGGCCTCCAAGATCTCCTGACCTCACTCCACTCGATTTCTGTTTATGGGGCTGGTTAAAAAATGAAGTGTACAAAGTGAGAGTGGACACTCGAGAAGCACTTATTCAGCGTATCAGAAATATTGCAGATGAAATTAAAGAAAGGCATGAGGCAATTAGAAGAGCAACAGGTGCCCTACGTAGACGAAGCCGAAAATGTTTAGAGCTCAATGGGGGCATTTTTGAACATTTAATATGATGAAATCTAATGATTGAAACGTTAATTTGTTAGATCTTGTTTATATTCTAATTTATGCTGTAAGTTGAAAACAAATGAGAATCGAATAAGAATATATGAGTTTTTTTAAATCAGTATCTTTCATAGAACACACTCCTGGAGTTTGGGGCGATCCTCCCGTCTCACCCTGTATATATACATATATAATACTTACCAAGGTATGACACACATTTTGTTTAAGTCAAATATTTTTTTAAAAGTAGGTATCATGAAATTAATATATTTAGCAGAAATCTATAAATTGATTTTAAATTTTAAGCAAGCATGAAGAGTGATCTTTATTATTTCCCAAGTTCTCAACAAATTTTGGGTTCCAAACTCATCCCGGATTCATGCATTAGAAGGAGTGGGCTGGTTTCTATTAGTTCTAGTATTGTCCTGTAAGAATTTTCTCTCTATGTGGCAAGTACTGAGCAGGACTGCCTTCTGGATGTCAATGAAAGTGTTAGTATGCACTTCTAACTTGGTCACCTGATAATTGCTCGGTCGTTGTACACTTTGAAGGCATTATTTTCAAGCACTGAACTTAGTTGTAATTTATAATAAGGCATAAAGGTGTTCAGGAGCCCGTATTTATTGGCAAAATTCTGGTGAATGATGTTACACACCTGGTTATGTAGCATGAAAAAGTCCGTGTTTACTAGGTAAGTGCAACCAGATTTCAACACTTATCGAATTCAACGGACCGGTCGCTTTAGCTTTTAGTTTCTGCTTTAGTGTATCTTGATACTCATCTAGTTTTTGTTGATAGTTGAGATCCGCGAATTTTTTACCTATCTTTTTAAATATCTTCTTAATGCGCGTTTTATTGTCTTCTCAAGTAATTTCTGCCATGGGTTTTTGTTGGTGTGTAGCTTTGCCTGTTTTCTTCTGAGAATGCACTTGCTGTTTATGGCATCTAAGGATGGCGGCGGCAGAGCAGTAGGTGAGTATGTGGAGCTTCTCAAGGGTCTCATGCTCCAAACTAAACTCTACTAGTATGGTGGTAAAAATCTTTAGTATACTATGATTCTCCCAATAAGTTCTAAGTTTCGGGAGCTTAGGTCTTTGAGCTAGCTCTAGGCCGTTGAACTCAGCAACAGCTTTTTGCAGTTCGTTAAATACTGATATTTTTTTATTGTCCTGGGTGTTGTTGGCTCTGTCAATAATGTCTTGTCCTGTAGATTCGTCTTCGGCTATGTTTTCTTCATATCGTATGTCCTCCTCGGGTTCCTCTGTTGTAGGCGGAGCTATGGGCTTAACGCGTTCGTTCTCAAGTTCAAGCTGCACCTCTCCTTTAAGTTGTTCCAGGATTGGCTCAGCAAAAAGTTTATTCCGGACAATTAATCGCCGTTGGTCAGCAATGTGTTGCTCGATGATGTTCTGAAGATCCGATTATTTCTAACGGAAAGCACTATGCAGGCCGGTTCGGTAGATGGTAGTCGGTCTCAAATCTGGTGATCTTACAATAGGTGCGTATTATGAAACAATTCGTTGCTAGCGTCTTTTTCATACGCTTCCTTGACTTTCGAGACTTCGTGGTCTAAAGATTGGTGAACAAGGATTGCTGCATTAGCCATACGCGACATCACGCTGCTTCCGTTGCTAGTCGAGGGAGACTGTAAATCACTTAACACGGGCTCCTCTACCTAAATTCTGAGCGCGACAAGAGGTTATGGTGGTACAATATCGATTGCCAGGGATTTTTATACTCTGCGAAAGGTTTGCTCCTCGGGGAGTGATAACAAATATGAGGTAAGGGAGAAGATGATTTTTTGGTGACAGTGAGGAAATAAGAGGGTAAAGGACTGCATAGAGCTGGTTAGGGTACTTCGGGAGCGGATGACCGTGCATAGAGAGGTACAAAAGCATTTCTCTATAACCCTGCGGTATTATTACTATGATTATTATGGAGTTTTTTCACACAAATTCTTGTGGTACCTTATATGTTTCTTAGGTACACCGAGTGCACACCGTGCACCTAGGGTGACCATTTTTGGTGTTTACTGGGTTCTCATAAACTTGTTACAGTATTATTATTATATTATTATTATTATTATGATCTAGAAATAAATTGGTAAAATTGTGGTAAGATTGCGGTATTTAAAAAATCAAAGTAAAAACTACTTGTTCAATTCATTTTAAATTGTACCCATACCATGTACATCAAAAGTGACATAGGTAGAAACTGGCAAAATATTGATACGAATTTAATATGGGAGAACAAACCGAAGTCCAATAAAAATGTTTGAAAAGACAGTATATATGTGTTACTAAGTGATGATTTTTAATGCAATGTAATCAATGAAATTGTTACTATGATTACAAACAGAGAATGCATATACATATGTTCCGAAAATAAAGTAAACTATTCATTTCACTGGATACGTGGATTAATGATTATGTTCGAAGAACAGCGTTGACAAATTAATTTGATTACTTAATCAAATCCAAGAGCATAACAAGTTTTATAAAAAAAAATCAATCAATAATCCAAGTTTTTGTCACCGCTACCCGATACTGGTTACAAAACTATGACTAAAATTATGACATAAACACTATTCTAACTGGGTAAGTTATATTATACGCCAATCCAATATTTCCGTATTACACTGTAATTACATGAATTTATAGGTCTGCGACAAAAAGTCTGAAATTGATTACATCTTCTTTTATTGTTCCAGCTTCAAATTTTTGGTAAGCAACTGCAAATACCCAAATTTTTTCGCAATCCCCATTATTGCATGGAAGAACCTAGAAGAGAAATTATTTTTTACTTAATTTAATTAAGTTCATATCTAAAACTATATAATGTGTTTATAGATTTTTTTCGCAAAAAGACGGACGGACGGAAAGGCGATTTTATTTTTAGATTAACAGAAATTTCGTTCTTCATAAAAACTAGAAAAACGTCTGAAATATTTTTATATAACAATTATTTTATCTTTAGGAACATAAAACTAAAGGGTTTACTAACATTTTTTTTTAATTTAGGCAACGAAACTTTATCTCCAGATATGAAGTCATCGCTTACCATCTAAACCACCTAGATTTATCTTCCTATTACTTTTGACCAATAACTGATAAGAATTCGTGCGTCATATTTAATTTAAAAAAAATAGAATTCAAGTTTAACAAGGTAAGTTAAAATTAGTATCAGCTAATGATATTATGTTTTTTAGTTTATTAATAATTGTTCTTACTACTTTGTATTATATAAAAATATTGTTAAATTATATATATTTATTGAATTCAGGTAATAATCTTATCAAATATCTTATATTATATCTATATAAATATAAATATAAAAAAATAATTATTAATACTATTCTTGATTATTATAACAGTATAAAGTATAACGTATTTCTATGAGCAATAATACAAATAATGTTTTTTTTTTAATGCAGAGTAATAGAATAGAGCATTTATAAAAGTTTGTTATTGACATACAAAGCATACTATGATATGATATTATACATACATTATTTTCTTTTCTAGTACCTTTTATATTTTCGCCAAATTTGCCCGGTTGTTAAATGTGTTTTCTTGGGAGGTTGTTTGATAAAAATGTTAATGTCTAATTTCTTATCTCATTGTAACAAATTTTAAAAAATTTGTTTTTCTCTATAAAAAAAGAAAGAAAAAACTAAAAGGTAAATAGCGCTTTATGATTTTGGATTTAGACATGAACTACATTTGCCGAGAAATGACACTAAAATGGTAATTTTACAATAGCTGCAATTTTTTAGACAACTACTAAAATAATTATTAATACTATCCTTGATTATTATAACAGTATAAAGTATAACGTATTTCTATGAGCAATAATAAAAATAATGCTTTTTTAATGCAGAGTAATAGAATAGGGCATTTTTAAAAGTTTGTAATTGACAAACAAAACATACTTTATGATATTATACAATGCTATGCGTTATTTTCTTTTTTAGTATCTTTTATATTTTCGCCAAATTTGCCCGGTTGTTAAATGTGTTTTCTTGGGAGGTTGTTTGATAAAGATGTTAATGTCTAATTTCTTATCACATTGTAACAAATTTAAAATATTTGTTTTTCTCTATAAAAAAAGAAAGAAAAAACTAAAAGGTAAATACCGCTTTATGATTTTGGATTTAGACATGAACTATATTTGCCGAGAAATGACACTAAAATGGTAATTTTGCAATAGCTGCAGTTTTTTAGACATCTACAATTTTAATAAGAAGAAAAAACTGACTTAATATAATTCTATGTGGTCTTTGCTATAGCTGAAAAGAATAACAAAGACAAATCCAATTAATTTTTTTCTAGATTTTTTTTATAAATATGCATTTAAAAGCCAGTCTTCTTAAAAATATTTGAAAGATTTCGGCAATTATAATAATTATTCTAGAGAACTCTGTTATCGAACGTAAATCCTCTTACCATTAGTTCGCAGTGGAGCAGACATAAACCACCTCTGTTAAGTGGGGGATGGATTTTACAACCTTAATTTATATATATATATATATATATTTTTTTTTTTTTTTCGGTGCTATTTTCTTGGTTTTTGGTCACTTTTTAAAGGAAAAATGTTTGAATTTTTTAATCATATTTATTTTGACTGACGTTTCAACCTAGATTCGGTCTTTTTCAGAGTCTAGAATAAAGGAGAACAATTTTGTTTTTCGTAAAATTACATAGATTTTTTTAAATAACTTACCAGGAACGAAAATAAATCCAACCATCATATGGGACATGAACATACATATCACCTAAATTACATTACTTTTTATTTCAGCATACAAACAGAACAGACACACAGGACACAGGTGTTATTGTCACAGAATAAAATTAACTGACCCATATTAGTATTAATTTGTAATCAGATAGCAACTTTTTAAATAACTTTTTTACTTTTGAATGGATTCCAAAAAAATTTTGTACAAAAATCTTATTCTAGCAATCAGCTAACGTATTAATTATAATAATAACAAAGATCATTTCCGAGATAACACTTACAATAACTAACTTACAACAATCAGTAAATTATTGATGAAGTTTGTAACTGTGAAAAAATATGTAACAAAAGTTTTTCAATTAGGTATTTTTTTATTTTCTTTTTGTAGACATATAGTAGATGGAATTTTGACCTAGCTTCGTTCTAAAAGGTGACAGATGAAGGTTCTTAAACTGTTTCGTAAAATAAGTATGGATTATATTGTTCACACGAAACGTCACTGCAGAGCGCTTGCTTTTCTGAATTATATGATGAACACATAATAAAATTTTATATCTATCGATATTATAAATGTCTAATAAGCCATTAGGATAATACAAAAGGTGAGTCGGGTATTTGCATGGGAGTTTAAAGATGTTTTTCATTGCTTTGTTTTGTAAAACACGTATTGGATTCAGTGTAATAGCATCCGCAGTACCCCATACAGATGTAAATTAATGCAGATGGCTATATATATATATATATATATATATATATATATATATATATATATATATATATATATATATATATAGGGTGAGTCGGGAGGATCGCCCCAAACTCCAGGAGTGTGTTCTATGAAAGATACTGATTTAAAAAACTCATATGTTCTTATTCGATTTTCATTTGTTTTCAACTTACAACAAAAATAAGATTTCAAGCATAATTCCATACATACAACATAATAATTATAGGGTGCTTAGAAATCAAAATAAGTTAATGTTCCATTTACTGGTACTATACCTGTCAGTGTCATTTTTGAATTCGTACCTGTCAGTGTCATTTTTGAATTCGAGCTGTTGAACATATTCCAAAATGCCGAATTTTTACTCACACTTAGAGTATGCGAATATGATAGTTGTTTATGGTTTTTGCAATGGGAATGCTACAGCTGCTGCTAAAGAATACCGTCAACGATTCCCATTTCAACGTCATCCTGATAAGAAAGTATTTATGAGAGTTTTCAACAAACTATGCGAAAGCGGAACACTTCCCAGTGCCAACACAACTTCTGAAAGAGCTACTCAACAAACTTTAGAAGAAGTAGAAAATATTCTGGACCTAGTAGAAGATGATGCAACCATCAGTTCACGCAGAATGGCTGCTCAGTTGGACATTCCACAAAAAAGAGTGATAAATACGCTCCACGAGCAAGGTTTGTATCCTTACCACTTACAAAAAATCCAACACCTACAGCCAGAAGATTTTGCCAAACGTATGGAGTTTTGTCGGTGGATAGACAATAATCGTCATCTTATATCGCGCATACTTTTCACGGACGAAGCAACATTTACTCGTGACGGTATTAATAATAGTCGCAATTGCCATGTCTGGTCAGAGGAAAATCCGCATGCAACAGTCGAGAGCAACTTTCAACATAGGTTCTCGGTAAACGTATGGTGTGGTATGATAGATAGTTATGTCATTGACCCTTTTATTTTGGAAAATCGCCTCACAGGGGACTACTATTGTGAATTTCTCGAAAATGAATTACAAGGACTACTGGAGGATGTTCCCCTAAACATCAGAAGGCAAATGTACTTCCAGCATGATGGAGCTCCAGCACATTTCGCACATCAAGTCAGGCAACACTTAGACGGGAGGTTTCCAAGGCGTTGGATTGGCCGCGGTGGTCCTATTATTTGGCCTCCAAGATCTCCTGACCTCACTCCACTTGATTTCTGTTTATGGGGCTGGTTAAAAAATGAAGTGTACAAAGTGAGAGTGGACACTCGAGAAGCACTTATTCAGCGTATCAGAAATATTGCAGATGAAATTAAAGAAAGGCATGAGGCAATTAGAAGAGCAACAGGTGCCCTACGTAGACGAAGCCGAAAATGTTTAGAGCTCAATGGGGGCATTTTTGAACATTTAATATGATGAAATCTAATGATTGAAACGTTAATTTGTTAGATCTTGTTTATATTCTAATTTATGCTGTAAGTTGAAAACAAATGAGAATCGAATAAGAATATATGAGTTTTTTTAAATCAGTATCTTTCATAGAACACACTCCTGGGGTTTGGGGCGATCCTCCCGACTCACCCTGTATATATACATATATAATACTTACCAAGGTATGACACACATTTTGTCTAAGTCAAATATTTTTTTAAAAGTAGGTATCATGAAATTAATATATTTAGCAGAAATCTATATCGAGTGACGTTGTCGTAGTTTCGTCTGCAAACTATTTTTTTTATTATAGATTTTTCGAAGTTTAACACCTAGGATTGAAAATGACTAGATATTATTTTTATTAAATTAAATAATCATTTTCTCACTATGAAACAGGAGAGATGAGAAAATTTCCCAGTTTTAACTGCTCACAGAAGAACAATACAGTGCTGTTTCACACTTCTGTATTTTGATAAATTAATGAATTCGTTTCTTTCTTAAATAATTTATAATTTATTAGTAGCTAATTCGTTTTGATCTATTTTGCATTTGCATATTATATATTTTCTATAACATTAATTTGCTGCTACTTTGGTTGACATGCACCCAAATGAAATACTCCAGCTGTTCAAAAAATAAATAAATCTACTTAAATTTGTAATGTAAATCAATACATTATCGCTTGATTTATTAAAGTTACACTTTTTGGCGAAACATTGAAAGATTTTAAAGACAGGGCCAATACTATAAGCAATTTTTTTCATGCAATTTATTAGATTTTATTAAATAATTTACATTTCTAGTATCATAACAGTCTTTTTCTTAATATACTACATTCTGGTGCATAGTGCTTATAGTCGAAAGTAGTAGGTACTAATGAAAAAGGTGAGAAAACGTCACAAACTACATAATACCAAGAAAAAAGTCATTGAAGAAATGGGAAACGCCACACGTTTTTCATTTGGTTTTTACTCCAGTGTATATAAACAACGGTAAAGATCAAAATGGCTTTCTGCCAAAACGTTAATTTAATTCGTTACACCGAGTCACGGTTCGGTAAACACGTGTCGACCATTCCGATCTCGTGAAGTAAAGATCCCTGAAAATGCCTCGTGCAATCGATGGCGAAACGTCGGAAAGTGATTCTAGTTTGACGGTCTAATCCCTAGAACCATGATTTCTCATTAACCAGATCTTTTTTTTTTGTTATAAACATTCTTTCATTATTTACTTCTCAATTTGTCTAAGATTATATGAGGTGAAAAAATAGCTGTACTGATTTAGCAAGTTCCGGTGGGGGCAATGAAAAGGTAGTAAGTCTTCTAACTTAGCGGCAGGATTGGCATAAATCAACTTTTTATGAGTAGTATGAGTACAAAATTTAAATAATTATTCTGAACATGGTGCCTCAAAAATATATTTAAAAACACTCGTTTATCTAACACACTGATAAATAAGAAATGATTTATTCAAAATGAATGAAATATGAAAACCATTTTTTTAAAATAAAAAAAATCCAAATACAAAAAAAAATATCAAATTAAAAATATCATCATCATATCTTAACGGGCTAGAAGATTTAAATTACTTATTGATTCCCCAGAAAATTTAATATTATGATTCTTTGATAATCTTATATATATGAAAATTTATTTTATTTTAATAATTAGGAAAATCATAATTACGCAACCTTTAATCCACTTGGCCATTGCATAGTTTCCTTGTCATTTGATATAATTTCAAAGTTCTCCGTTTTGAATTCCGTTTTTGGATTCCATTTTACCAATTCCACATCATGGAGAAGTGAAAAATACAAATTTCCCTTTCGATCGGTGCCTTCTGTGCATGACTGCTCTTCTCTGCTTCCATTGAAAGTCTGGAAATAAAAAAAAACAAGTTTTTACAAGATATTACGTATACGCGAAACATGAAAAATATTCCATTTGGTATCTGGTATAAATTCACTTGTCGAAATATCTTCCACTTATTATAAAATATATATTTTAGCAATAAATATTATAGTAAATAATTAGGTACCAAAATGTAAATAGTATTATTTGTGCTGCAGTAATCATGCATATTCTTCTACGTAACAAGATCGGAAAGTGATACTTTCCTGGACGAGTAGACATATCCCAGGACGATACGAGGGAAAGGCCTGGAAGTTGGCGACTCCAGGAAAATCCAAGAAAGGCGCTTTTCATCAATTATATAATGTCCACCACTTTACATTGTTGATTTCAGTACAAAGTAAAAAATAATAAACTGAGTGAAATTAGATATAATATCGTGATCACGGAAACGGTGGATCATATCTACTTAATTAATTACTGGCATTTGGTTTCTCCGGGCATTGCCTATATCGACGTCGAAAAAATATATAAAAAATCCATGGATTTTGTATTTCCGCTCTGATTTTGTCTTCCATTAAGGGTATGAAATTCCTTTTTAATGAAAGACTTTAAAAGCTTGTTTTGTGGTCGTTTGATGTTTCTTGTGCTTTCATATATGAAGGTTAACCAAACTACACATTTCCATATTTTTTAATTGCTGGCATTCTCACTGTACCATGCTATTCTTACAAGCACCCGTTAATTTATTTTAAGATTCAGCAGAGACAGACTCTTATCGGTTTTACTTTTTTCAATACTTTATAAAGGAGAAAATAGACAATTTCGATCCCTGGAAATGAAATTCCTGCTAATAGGGTGAGGTAAAATTGGGTTTCAAATTTTCAAAAATAACTAATTACGTGGTTAATAATATTTTAATGCTATCATTTTAATAATGTTAATAAAGTGGTAACAAGTAACTATTGCAGTAAAAATTGCTCAAGAGCAAATTTGTTTTATTAGGGCAGATAGAGTTAGTAGGAACAGCTTAGAATGTGTTTTCCTTATATAAAAATTAGCATTAACTTAAATTGAACTTAATCATTTTTAAATGCGCTGTTGCAGCTATTATACACAGTTCATAAGCTTGTATGTTGGGTTATTCAAATACTAAAAAAATGATTAGAAAAATATTAATATATTTATTAAATCCTTAAATTTTATCTTAATTCCTACTATGTTAATCATTACATAGAATATATTTTATTGCCTGGCTTATAACATTTTGCAAATTTTGTACATTATATATATATATATATATATATATATATATATATATATATATATATATATCTATATATATATATATATATATATATATATATATATATATATATATATATATATATATATATATATATATATATATATATATATATATATATATATATATATATATATATATATATATATATATATATATATATATATATATATATATATATATATATATATATATATATATATATATATATATATATATATATATATATATATATATATATATATATATATATATATATATATATAATAATAGTAATAAATAAAAGTTTGCACAAACCTGAATTTTAAATTATTTAATATAATATTCAATTTATACTTTTTAATCCAACATGTTCCAATTTTGATTTTTTAAATGTTTATAGTTTGCACTAACAAAGAGTTTAAAATCGGAATCTGGGGGAATCGATTTTAATGCCATTTGCACAAATCACAAAGTTTCCTTGCTATGTGACCGGCGTAATTTTATATTTTTAATCTTGACTAAAAATTAATTTTTCATTTTTAAATACGACCAGAAACAGATTTTCACTCGAATTTGCATATATGACAAAATTTCTCCACCATTGCTGCAGCAATTGTGGAATTTTTAAAGTTTAAGTTATTATTTGTAAAATTTGTAAAAATATAGAAGATATATAATTATTTTAAAGAAATGGGTTTCATTTTATATAATACTTAATAACCCTGTGAGTCAAGTTCAATCAAGTCCATAAATTGCAACATGTTTAACTACTATTAATATTCAAATATTTTTAAAAATATATTTACAATCAAAAAACATTATTTATTAGGCAGGCAATATATTGAAATTTTGTGCCATAGTGCGGCGTCTAACCTGGTGCTAATATGTTACGGAATATCTATAACATACTCTACCAAAAATCGTTACACTGACAAAATTCAAGAAACCATGGTTCCTGGGATTAGACCGTGTTAAAATGGAATCACTTTCCGATGTTTCGCCTTTAATTGCACGAGGCATCTTCAGGGATACTCCACGAGATCGGAATGAATACAAGATGTCTCGTGCAATCGAAGGTGAAATGTCATAAAGTGTTTCATACTGTCTAATCCCAAGAACCATAATTTCTTGGTCGTCCACAGTTGTGAAAACTTTCGTTCCGTATTAACAAGATTTTCTATCTAATCATATGCGTAATGAGCAAAGATATAATGTGTTCCTGAAAATGATAGAAACATTTTAACGCACTAAATGGGAATGAAACAATATTTTTGGGTGCCCGAAACGGGACTATACGTATGCAGTATACTTACATAAAACAGCTGAGGTGAACCGTACGGAACTTTAAAATTGGTCTGATTTTTTAGATAGTTTGTGTAGGTCCAGGATTCTTTCACATTTGACATGGCATGATAATACAGTTTTCTCTTCTCTAGCCCATCTGAAGAGGGACTAAGTGCCACTGAGATGATACCGTCAGAATAGTAAAAAGTGTCGCCTAAAATTATGTGTTCTTGTTAAAAATTATAATTAGACAAGACTACAGTATCGAATTTCGTTAAAGAGGTGTAACACAAAAGAAAATGGACTGAGATACCTAAAATATCTAATAATAATTCGACATTATACATATCAAATATTCATTAAACTATAGACAAAAACTAATACATTTTAATAAAACTATATATATTTGTTCTGATACGTTAAATCGTTGAAATGATAGGTCGATAACTCGATGCATATTAGAGAAGATAGTCTACCACCACCCATTTTTTAGACCATAATATTTCAAAATCAGCCATAGGTTTGGGCCCCAAAGCACTCAACATCGATCCAGAGGCAAAAAGGCCATGTTTACTGGTGGCTCAAACTTTAGAAAGCGTGTCTATCTTTTTTTTTTTTTTTATTGTTACTAGACCCTGTAGACTAAGTGAAAAGTGAAGCAAAATATTGACAAAACTAGTTTCTTTGCCAATATCTTATTAATGTAAGAATTTCCTGAGCTAATATGAAAAGGCTCTTATAAGCAGATCCATTGGAACTGTTAACCAATAGTTATTAGAATTCTACTTTCGTAGAATAAATTACGTGAATTATTTTCCCTTACCCCTTTCTATTTTTTTGTACTTGTACTATATATTTTTTAAAATGTTTTACCCTATTTTTTATTTTCTATATGTTTTAATAAAATGCATTATTTATTTATTTATAAGATATTACAGTTTCTCTTCAGTTGATATAAGCTAGCACAAACCATACAAAAGCTAATAGACATATGTTTTAAGGGATATACTGATAAAGTTATGACGCGGAGTGGATAGCTTATCATTTGAAATTCTTGTGATTTGTAATCCAGAAACGCCAAAAGATCTAGCTCGAGTAGTCTACTTTAAAGTTTGATCATAATAAATTAAACGTAATTTTGTTTGAATGTAACACCATTTTCATATATTTCTTTTTAATTCATAAAAAAAACGTGGCCAATAAAAGATTTTAATGCAAAATGACTGTCGTTTCTACAGTCGTTTGATTTTTTCGCCTGTTCGTCAATGTCAGTGTGAAAATAATATTATCATTCATTCGGAAATGCCGCGATATAATCAACAGACTTAATTATTAATTTTAAATGTGCTGGCGTTTTTTGAGTTGGAAAAGCAGCAGCGTAGAGAAGGGTTCCCAACTGACTACAATAATGTACTAATGAGCGCGTCGGAGCCAATAAAAGTCAAGCTGCTTTATCTCGCATTAAAAAAAAATGAAGTTCAAACAGACGAAACATATTCAAGCAACATATAAGAAAAAATATCAAAATACAGAACCAAAAGTTCTGATTTTATGAAGAATAAAATTAGGGATATAATTTGTATGATGTATGCTAAAAAGGAATACGTTACAATGGCCAGTTTACACAAGAAGTTAAATGAAGAACTCAGCGGTTTTTTTATTATTTTCTTTTCTGCGCAATTGGTGCCGTAGTATAGGATACAGATAGAAGAAAACTAGTAACCGGAAATATTTAATGAAAAACCCGGCATTCTAATTAAGAGTATGACATTTTTGCGTGAATATACAAGAAATATCGAATATATATATATATATATATATATATTTTTATATATAACATGAATATATGAACAAAGGATATATATATATATATATATATATATATATATATATATTATATACACATATATATATATATATATATATATATATTTTATATTTTTACAAAGACATTTATGGAAGATTTTCAGGTCGCCGCCATTATCTTCATTCCTGCTGGCAACCAGAATGTATTTATTAAAAATGCAAGCTTGGTATTTCGAAACGTGACTAAAAAGAGAGACTATCACGACACCACGAATAGAAAAAATTTTGAAACATGATTCGAAACTAAATTGAGTCCAAGTTCACCACCAAAATCTTTAATTATTATGGATAATGCAAGTTATTACTCTGGCCTTTCTGAAGAAATTCCCAATAAATCTTTCTTAAAATCTAGACTAATCGAATGGCTAAAAAACAGAAACATCGATTACCCAGAAATTGCGATGAAGGGCGAACTTTGGGCGTTAATTCTTTCTAAAGGAATACCGAAAAAAACATGATCTTGACGAATTTGTTTTTCGGTTTTTGGTACATAATTGTTTTTGCATAGAGGGCGTAGTTCTAAGAAATTAAAAGTATACAATAACAGCTACCTAAGTGAGAAAAGCACATATTTAAAAAACATTTTTAGCATTTTTCTAAGCAAACAGTGAAATAGGTCAAATTTTTTTATTATGTCGTCAAAACATTTTTCTCTCGTTTATGAAGGGTAGTTCTAAGATCCAACAGTCAACTTTGCTCATGCGTAAAACGTCTATTAAAAACACTTTTGTTTTGTCAACTATATTTGGACACAAGACGGAATTTAATTTATAATCATTTTCGGAAAACTATATTTTCCTAAAAAATCTTGGATAATACCGAGTCATTTTTTATTGGCTAATTTGTATAGCTTTTTACTTCGTGTAATCGTGAAAAAAATCATTTTCTGAGATTTTATCAGATCTTTACGTTTCAAGTTCCCTAGACGCCGAAAAACATGTTTTATCAATTCCGTTGGTCCATCTGTCTGTCTGTTGGTCTGTCGATCTGTCTGTTCGAGGCATAGCTAAAAAACTACTTATCCAATTGATTTAAAATTTTCGTCAAAAATTAAGGGTCATATGGGGATGACTTGGTAACATTTTGGTAAAAATTCACAATGGCAAAACAAAATGGCTAGTGAAATGTAAAAAAAAGTATTACTCAAAAACTACTTACCCACTTATCTCAAATTTTGCACAAAAATCAAGTATCTTGGTACGAATAAAAGATGGCGGAAGGGCGGCTTAAATAACTAACTGTGGTATTGACTTGGACTAGTGAAATTGTGGTACTAATTGAAGATGGCGAAACAAAATGGCGGCCAAATAGAATGTTTGTAATCGTGAAAAAATCACCCTCTCAGGTTTAACGTATCTTCACGTTTTAGGTGCCAAAAATAGTTTTACCAATACCATCTGTCGGTTTGTCTGTCGTTCGCAGCATAGCTTAAGAACTACTTATCAGATTATATCAACTTCATATTTTAGTCAAATATGGGGATAACCTGGTGATATTTTGGTAAAAATCCAATACGACGGTGCAAGATGGCGGCCTAGTAGAATATAAAAAAAAATATTAAAAAAACGAATTATCAAAATTGCATCAAATTTTGCACAAAACTCAAGTGTTACATACGAATGAACTGGTAAAATTTTGGTATAAATATACGATAGCGAAATGAAAAGGCGCCCTAATAAAATATTTAAAAAATAATCCTGAAAAAACTTCTTATTAGATTAACTTCAAATTTTGTGCCAGGATTAAGTTTGATATAGAGATATACTAGTAAAGTTGTGGTACCAGTTCACGATGGCGGAATAAAATGGAGGTCAATTTGTTTTTAAATCTTATTCAGATGATTTTAAATTTTGCAGAAAAATTAAATGTGATATAAGAATAAACTGGTACGAATTCAAAATGACTTAACGGAAAGGCAATGTGCGACAATGAAAAACTACTTATTGAATTTATTACATCCCTGCTAAAAGGGAAGTATTGTAATCGTGAAAAAATCACCCTCCGAGATTTTTTTCAGATCCTTCGGAGTCTCTAGATGCCGAAAAAAAGTCATATGGAAATGACCTGATCACATTTTAACAAAAATTTAATATGGCGAAACCAAATGGCGGCCTAATCAAATGTTAAAAAAATATGATTACTAAAAAACTTTTTCCAGTTTACCTCAAATTATGCAAAAAATTCAAGTGTTAGTAATTAACTAGTAATATTTGGTACGAATCCAAGATAGCGAAATGAAACAGCGGCTTAATAAAATATTTAAAAATTTTGTGCAAGAATTACCTGTAATATAGAGATGAATTAGTAAAATTATGGTGCGAATTCAAGATGGCAGAATAAAATGGCGGCCAAATGAAATGATTGTAGTCGTGATAAAAATTGTAGGTTTTTCATATATTTACGTTTTAGCGTCCCTAGAAGCTAAAAAAAATTGTTTTCTCTCTTCTGTCTCTCGGTCTGTCTATCAGTTCACGACGTAGCTAAAGACTACTTACACGATTGATTTCAAATTCTGATCAAAAAAGGGTTATGGGCAAATGATCTGGTATTATTTTGGTAAAAATCTAGTATGACTGAACAAAATGCCGGCCAAGTGAAATGTTAAAAAAGTTATTGCTAAAAAACTAACCATTTTATCTCAAATTTTGCACAAAAACTAAGGAATCAGCCTGTAATCCAAGACAGCAAAATAATAAGGCGGCCTAATAAATTATTTAAAAATATGAGTCTAAAAATCTACTTTTTAGATAAATTTTAAATTTTGAACTTCTATTGAGCGTGCTATTGAGATTAACTGGTGAAATTTTGGTAATAATTAAAGACTCAGAAACAAAATGGCGGCCAAATAAAATGTTTAAATAAATCAAAGTAAAAAATATTCTTATTCAATTGACTTAATATCTTGCAGCAAAATTGAATATGATACTTAAATTAATTGGTACGAATTCGAAATGATGATTCAAAGTGGAGGTCTTAAAAGATCAGTATAAAGAAATCAATTTATTTTAAATCATGCCCAAAAAATAAATGTGGTATTGGTAGAAACTGTAAACTGGTAAAATAATGATACGATTCCCAAATAGTGGAACAAAATGGCGCACAATAAAAATATACAATATACTAAATGACTATGTGCGGAACTGAATTGGGTTCCACTTTACTATTCCTAATGGAATGAAAGATTCATAACGAGGGAAGTTCCGGGAAAAGGAAATTTCCTCATTGTTAGTCATTTTAGAATCATAATAGGATTCTTCATCCACTTTTTGTTTTCAGCAAAATTTAATACCACTTTTATTTTCGGCAAAAATTAATACTTTAATTGGACACTTAAGTTTTACTTCCGTATTTTTTATATGGTATAATTTTTTATTCCTTAATTTTTCTAAATTAAATGTTCTATGTTTCACGATCAAATTTGCTTTACCGGAATATTCTCTCGTTATGACGAAAGCGAAGTATAACCAAAGTTAGGTTAGCTATTTAACGGAATTTTAATAGTGTATAGTTAATAATAATAATTATGTATTGTTTTCCATATACATAGCGGACGCGATTTTAAGTAAGGGCGATAATTGTAATAAATATGTTGTCAAAAAGTTAATATAAGGACAGTTTCAGATTTTTTACCCACGTCCATAACTTCGACTCACTTTGGCATACATACACGTTCGTGTGATAGATAATATAGTGTGACACTTTCATATAAAACACAGCGGCCAAATATATATTGCTATTTATGTTGTTGGTCGGTCCGATTCAACTGAAAATCGAAACATTTTGATGGCACATAGATTCAACTGAAAATCGGTATCTGACTTATCTATTACTGGAAAGTAAGAGTCTTTTGTCAAAATTTAGTTCAATATGGGGACGTCAGCTATGTCTATGTAAAAATATTTTATAATGGTTATTGTTCAGAATTCTAGTTATTTAGTTCTTAACAAAAAATCTTATTCTTACTAGTCCGCAGTGAGAGGGAAATATTGTAATCGTGAAAAAATTACCCTCGTTATTCCAAATCTTCACGTTTCAGGACCATATCAATCTGTCCGTCTATTTCGCGGCATAGCTAACAAATCACGTATCCACTATACCAACTTCAAATTTGGTACAAAAATCAATTTGGGGATGGTAACAATGTGGTAGAAAGCCAATACCGCTGAACCAGATGGAGGCTTAATAAAATGTTTAAATAAATCATTCTAACAAATCTACTTATTCAATTGACTTCAAATTGTGCACCGGCTGGCAATATTTTTATATGAATTCAATATAAGGGAACAAAATGAAAGCTTAATAAAACCTGACCAAATTGGTCTGAAAAGTACTAATTTTTTTAAAATAAAAAATTTGCTCCACAATAACAAAAAAGAGTCGTACTTCACTGTCCCTAATAAAAGGAAGGATTCATAATGGGGGAGATATCGAGTAAAGCCAATTTACAATTTTTTTTAAATAATGATTTTTGAAACTATAAGCAATACATTATTGTTTAAAATGAATACCACTTGCCTAGACATTTTTGGGCTTATTCGCATATTTTTATAAATTAAACGAAAAACTTAATTACTTTACAACTCCAAAAGATTTTACAATCAAATCAGTCTTGCTATTTCAGTTACTAACAATCAATGTCCACTAACTTCATTCAAATACTGATCAAATTAGCAAAAAAGCGGTCTTACCTTGGATTCAATTCGCTAAACCACATCATTATGTTGTAAAGAGTGTGTAAGAAAAACTCAGTAAATGTTGAAAAGTATTCCGTGAAACCTCTGTAAAATTATTAAGTTTGGGTTTACGGCAAATTGATTCTACACGTTTAATTGATTTCTAAAATAATTTATTAAGTGTAAAAAATTTTTACAAAACTTCCTATTTCATTCTGAATTAAAAATCTTTCTTGAGGCTTGATTGAGCTAGTTCTACCAAAGTATTTCACTTACTTTTGCAGCCCTCTTTTAAACAAAAGTTGTATAACGAACATATCTAATGTATTATATCTGTCTTACCTCCTACTTCGTAAAAATTGTAAATGGGATTGGGATCAAAAGTCTTATCTTGTATCCTCCAAGAACTATAAACTAGTAAAGAGGGTGCCTCAGAATCAGCTAAGTAAAGCCATGTATTTTCACATGCATTCGTATAGTCTTCGATCTCTGCCACTAATGCGATATACGAAGAAACGTTTAGATATTGGCCATATGGAAGTTCATACTTATAAAGTAATTTGTCCTAAAATCATGTTGATTTTTGTCAATTCGTATCTACTATGCATTCTGTATTCTGGTGTATGACATTAGGGCTACACACTAATATATTTTAAGAGCATTAAAATACGAAATTAAAAAATATATACTACGAATGGATATACACATATATATATATATATATATATATATATATATATATATATATATATATATATATATATATATATATATATATATATATATATATATATATATATATATATATATATATATATATATATATATATATATATATATATATATATATATATATATATATATATATATATACATATATATATATATATGTATATATACATATATTTATATTGTATATTATATTTATATTCACGGATGGAAAAATAAAATTTTTGCAACCGTCCACTACTGTCGTTCTGAAAAGAACAGTTTTGCTAACGTTTCGCCAAAATCACACTTGGCATATTCGAACCTCTGTTTCTAGCGTCCGAATAGAGACTGAAGTGTTGGTGACTTTTATAACCCCACCCGGGTTCGAAGGTTATATATGAACGGCCGTTGGTCGTTATGTATGTTTTCCGGATGGTGCTATTGTTGTTCTTGATTTTTGTGTGATTTTAGATTTGTTGATTATTGTCTTCCATACTTTGCTAGTTTAAATGATTCGTCCCTTTTATTCAAATGACCTTGTTTTTCGATTTCTATGGCTTCTCAGATCATTCTGGTCTTTTAATGTTCTATATTGGCAATCTCACTACACCCATCCAAATTTATTTTGTGGCCGGTTTCCTGATGATGTAGGAATAGTGCTGAGGTTGTTTGTTTGTTTCTGATGCTGAGTTTATGCTTTTCCACTCTTACTTTCTGATTTGATTTGCCTGTTAGTTTGCCCCACGTACATCTTTTCACAATCCTTGCACGGAATGCTGTATATTGCGTGGTTTTCCAATTTGATTTTATTCTTTTGGTTTTCCAGGTAGTTTACCTATAATTGTTGGTGGCTTGTGTATTATTTGTATGTTGAGTTTCCTAAGAATTCTTCTGATTCTGTCTGTTGTGCCTTTTACATATGGTAAGACTACTTGTTGATTTCCCGGTTCATTATTTTTGTTGTCGAAATTTTCGAATACACCATGGATAGAACACCAACTCATACAGAGTGATATTTAAATGCAAGATCACATCATCACCCAGCACAAATTCAAGCTGTGACCAATACCCTAATATCCGGATCCGTTCGATTAACTGTAGCACAAACGACTATAGGTAAAATACTGACTATCCAAAAGATAAAATCAAACTGGAAAACCAAGTATGCTGTATACTGCATTCCGTGCCAGGACTGTGAAAATATGTACATGTGGCAAGCTAACAGACGAATATCAGCAAAAGTGGAAGAGCATTAGAAAGAAATAAACAACCTCAGCTCTATTCCTACATCATCAACAACGTCGTTCAGATATAACCTTGGGCCCCGGGTGGAGTGTAAAAGGAAACGCGGAATAGCGACTGACGTGTTGGACCTCAGTCGCTATTCGGACGAGAGAAAGAAGACTTCGAAATGCCAAATGTGATGTTGGCAAAACGTCAGCAAAACTATTCTTTTCCGAACGACAGTAGTGTATATATATATATATATATATATATATATATATATATATATATATATATATATATATATATATATATATATATATATATATATATATATATATATATATATATATATATATATATATATATATATATATATATATATATATATATATATATATATATATATATATATATATATATATATATATATATATATATATATATATATATATATATATATATATATATATATATATATATATATATATATATATATATATACATGTTCTTGGATTAGATCAACAATGAAAACAAGATTTTTCACATTGAATGACTCATGGGGTTGAGCTTTATCAAAATTTTATTGATTCTTTTTTTTTTCAATTAAAACCATTTGATCATATAGAAGTAAATATGAGTATATACACTGAAACGTTAAAGGGTTTAAAATCACGAAAATTCCACACTTTATAATAAATTAATCATATTTTTTAAAAAACATCTTTGGTATAATGACTTAAGATATTATTATTGATAAATAAAATGCCTAAATTCGACAAAAACATTCGTAGACAGAATTTAACACACACATTAATTATACCTAAAGCCTACGGTACGCACCTTGAAGAAGAGATTTACTTGGTGAAAAGATAATTTAGTGAAATTATTAAACTGATCGGGTCTGGAATATTTTGGTTATACATTTTTGCCTATAAAAACTATATACTTAATCTGTTGCTTGTCACCTGTGAAAACAAATATTATTATTTTTAATTGATCTACAGAGGCAAGTTGAATTTCTGTTTAAATTTATACAGTGTTGAGAAAATTTAATTTAAATTTGTATTGCTCTCCTATTAATTAATAAAGAATATATTTGACTTAAACCACAAATATCCTTTTCATCCTTAGGCTCCTGGCTCACCCTTTTCATTTCGATCATCTCCTTGTTGATCTCATGCTTTGTTGTATATTCATGTTTGTGAAGAGCTGTAGATATCGTTTACCTATTTACAGAAATGCAATGGTCTCCCAAAGAAAAATGTTTTGGAGAAAATGGATTTTAATATAATTATAATTGTTATTAAATTAGCGACCACAATAACTTGAGAAAGGTTAAACCGGTTCATTCCATATATGTAAAGAAATAGTCTAACTCAATGCCTATCCTTAGCAGCATGTCTGACAACGCACGGTGCACGATGTTGTCGGGTGGTTACCGCCTCACCCTAAAGGATTACAATGACAAAATGTTTCAAAATACTGTTTAATCTTAATTATATACTGCTGCTTCGATGGGTTCGTATTTATACAGAGAGTAGGAAGATACTGCGAATATTGGGCAGTTTTGGACCAGTTCCTAAGTACTCTCAAAGCAAATAAATTAAAGAAAGGTTGCAGGCTTAGACAACGAATTAAAGTTTAAGGTTGAAGTTACGATAAAGATTACAGGAGAAGGGAGAATAACCTTTCAACGCTCGAAGTTCGAAAAATGTTTTGACTACATAATAAATTTTAGGGTAATAAATTGTGGAAAAACAGAATAAAAAAGAATAATGAACCGTATAAAAATAGATTTCTACAAACATCCAGAAACAAATAAGTTTAATGAATTGTATTCTAATCAAGCATGTAATAAATGACTTGTTTTCGAATACTACCTAAATGATCTATTTTATGGATTTTTATTAAGCATCGGGTTATGAAGCTGGAGGTCAGTCCTAAAGGTATTAAAAATGGATACCTAAAAGATAAAATAGGTAAAAGCCTTGTAATTTTTCCTAAGCACAGTTTTAGGCTTATGCAATTTTTCTAAAAAGAGAAATGGCAAATATTAATTTAACATTTTCCCAGAAATATAAGTTTTACTGTCCGAATCGGTCTATTTTTTACGATAATTTATAGCTCCCAACTAATTGGATTTTTTTTAAAACATTAAATAATATATTTAAATAATATATTTAAATAACATATTTCCAAACCGACTTATGCAGGGCAACTTATGGTAATACTTAAAATCTCAAATTTATTTCGTAGCCCATGCGACGATGGCAGTATAATTGTCACGTGATTGCGCATATAAAAGAGATCGAAATTGGCAATTTTAATTAGCTAAATATTGGCTTTCAAAAAGTAACAACTCACAATGAAGACCTGGGGAATTGTTCTTATAGACCTTAGTATATGGGGCAGATTTATATGCGATATCCCGTTTTTGTTTTATCTGGAAGTTTCCAGGAGACAAAGAGATAAGGGAATTGGCTTCGTCAGTTGAAATAAGAAAGATCGTAGAAAGAGGGAATTAAATAAATCCAGTCAGATAAAGGTGGATGTCGCCCCTTAATATGAATGCGCCATACCGGAAAAGGTGAGATAGTAAGCCAGGAAGGCTACGGAAGAGAGTATACCCGTGGCATAGCCCCAGAATCAGGAATTAGTCAACTGGTTCTTAGGGGGGTAGAAGTACCAAGAAAGGGAAGAGACCCTATGCCACCTCTTAAAGTTCATTCGCTATCCCTGAAAAAGTAGGATAGAAAACCAGGGAGGCTAAGCAAAAGATTAGAACCGTGGCACAGCATCAAAACCAGGTGGCAGATGGAAAGAATCGGAAGAGAACTAGTAAATTGAACTTAGGGAGCAGAGAAGATGGAATAATGCTTCTTCAAAGCAGATTGCCAAGTCAAAGAACCAGGAAGACCAAGGAAGAGATTGTACCCGTGGCGCAGAACTAAATCAAATCAATAATCAAAGATATAATGTCATCACACGAAAGTCCAAGCTATCATTAGAGATGGCAAGTCACCCTGAGGAGGTGTCTATGATTACTGAGGAACTAAGTAAAAAGAAAAAGCCGAGGCAAAGAAGCCAAACAGCTGGCAACCTTTAGAACCACTAAATGTCTAACTGGCATCCTAGAGACAGAAGACAAAACCAAATCCCTAGTAATGGACCTAAAGGTGGTCAAACCAGAAGCTCAAGACGAAACGCTGTTAGTAAACCAGCCCCATGTATATATGATGCCGGCAGGGTAGTTTGGAACTTTACAGAACTCCCGGAACACGGGGGTTGTCGCAAGAACTATTATGTGAGCTTGTCTAACATAGAAACTCGAGGGACTGCCTAGAAGATTCAGAAGCGACGAGGGATGACGCCCCTCACCCCGAGGAGACATTATAATATACGCAGACGAAATAGGTATGAAAAGTTGCCTTTCAGGAAGACAAACAAAACTGCTGTATGGAAAATTGCTGTTGGTTGTTACGAGTGCGAATATATGCTATTTGTTTGACACGTAGGACATAAGATACAGGGGTCATAAGATACACAAAACATCATTTAAATATCCCAATTTTAAGAAAATACAATGCATTCCATACTAAATGAAGTATAGTTGTGGAACTTCTCAGAAAATTCAATTGCAAGGAACCGAGAAATCGATATTCTTAGTAAGACAACTGGGTTACAAGACTAAAAATGTTTTTTTTATAAATTTTGAACAAATAGGAGAAGAGCCTTACTGTTGCAGTATTTGAGGAAAATCTATTTTTGGATGCCGCCTGCTTGTCACAATAAAGCTATCCAGGTGCTTGTGGGCCGCATCCAAGTAATGACATTTTAAGCTTATACAATGTATGCAATACGAAATGAAAGGTAATTGTATAACCTCCTAATTTTAGGTAAAATAAAATAGATAAAAAATAATTACCAGGAGCTGAAAAAACGAGAATCTTAGTGAGGTAACTAAGTGACAACGTTAAAAAAATAATATATACAAGTTAGATTATCAGATATACGAATCAAAAATGTTTAATGATAGCTTAAGTTATAGCGACGATAAAAACCTAGGGAGTATAAGACCATTAGAGTATTACTGTTACGATATTTTAAAAAATAATAATTTTTTGATGTCACCTACATTTAATAATATATACATCAATCCGATCCAGACGCTAGTAGAGTGAATTTAAGGAAAGAACGTATAATATATTAGGCAATATGTAATGAGAGGATATTGTCTAACTTCTCAGAAAAATTAAATCGCCAAGAGCCAAGAAATGGAGATTGGGATAACGGACTTATAATGCGCGCGACAAATTTGATTGTGCCATTCCGCCATTTATATTAATATTTTTTAAATGCTTGCTGCGGGACCACTCCGGCATTACCCTGAAATCTTTTTTAAAAAATGCATACAAATATTTCAAACTATCCCGGAATAATCGGTATACATACATACAAAATTCATAGGGTCGAATTGGTAACTTTGTCTTTTTTTGGAGTGGGTTAAATAGATGTCCAATTCTTATAAGACTAGAGGTTAGCCTTAACTCGACATTTAATTTCAAAATTATAATTTTGTTAGAGATGTAGAATTTAATAAATCTTTTTTTTTTGTTTACCCTAAACTTAAACCGCTTTGGCTTTGAGCGTAAAAATTACTCTCCTTTTGACGTTTATATATCAATTTATTATTGAAATATGCAGTTACAGCTCATTTATTACAAGGTTATTAGCCTAAAATTAGTAAAAAACTTTTAAAATAATATATAAATCAAAAAAGAGGTGTACGCTCTTTCTCCATATATAGTATTGCGCAGTGCGAGCGGTTATGGAGATACGTGAACAGCAGGTGCAGTGTTGCTGCAAATACTTTTGCAAATATAATGACGAATTACAGGAAAAAAAAAACTAAAAATATACTAAACGTAGATCACGTTCATATCATTTAAAAATGACACCGGAGAGTCGTATATACGAAGAAAACTAAGAAAAGAAGAGAATCCTTGTTAATTATATATACGCAACCCTTTACTACGCAACTTATTTTTTTATTATGTTAAAATCTAATAGTAATACAACGAGCAGTATAACAATGAAATGTTCTAAATTTTCTAAACATTATCTGGTTGCATGCAGTAACAGGATGTAACACCCTAACTTTAAATTCAATATTGAAAAAGGGAGGAAGCAAAGATTAAGAAAGAAAGTATCTGTATTTAGCAATTCAAACTCATCGCATAATACTATTTGTCAAAATGCGTAAGAATATTTACGGACGCTATCATACGATGGCCATATTTCAATACTTTTTACTACCAAACGAAAATATGATTTATTTGAGGTATCTCAACCAGCTACTTCTTGGGGATCGAAGTGAGAAGTTTATTTGATATCGAATATATATATATAAAATTTTTCGGCTCCTGGCAACTATATTTGTAATATATCTAAAATTTTCTGAAAAGTTACACAGTGGTTTACCGTATCGCATACATTGTATTTTCATCAGTTGGCGCTACTTAAATGCCCTTCACGAGTTTCTGGATACCTTTAATATTACATGAAGATGACATCAGAAAAGTGTTTTTTTCTCGAATATCATAATAGTAGCGCTTTTGCCCTGCCTAAGCTTTTATTGTCGTTACAACAAACTATCATTAAAAAAATCCCTCAGTCTGATAAAGCCCTTATATATAATTTAATTATAGACTTGTACCTCCGTTATCTTACTAAGAATCTCGATTTCTTGGCTTCTAGCGACCGAAATTCTCTGGGAAGTTATACAACAATTACATTTCATTTCATATCAGCCAAAGCGAATTGTGCAGCTGATGCAAACGCTTCACTTCGTGTTATCACGTTAAAATTTGCTTGGGTACGAAGTTTTATTGTTATTTTTCTTTGGGAAAATATCACTCTACAAGGAATTTTAATGGTTATATATTAACAACTAAACAAATAAAAACCATGTACTAAACTAATTATTGCATAAAAACGTAATTTATTTAACATTATTTCTATCAAAATTCACTTTTCTCTAAAACTAGCGGATGTGAAATTATAAACCCGAAATTACTATTTAACACACAACTAACTATTACAAGTCTAAAATGTAACGAGACATAAAACATTGAACCATTAAACATGTAATATTGTTCATAAGCGAATACTTTCTTCCTCGCGCGACCAGCTGTCGACGGTACCGTGTCGAAGTGTGTCCGTGTGGTTGCAGCATTTCCGCCGCGCCGCCTTTTGCATATCGCGTCTAGCGGTGGCCTCAGGGAAAAGTGACATTTGGTAAAAACTCATATAGCATATTAAATAAAAATAACTATTCAGATTTCTTACCGAATTTAAATCAAATGCCAATATTTGAGGAGGACACAAGAATTCATTTCCAACAACTCCCAAATCAGATAACCAAAGACGATCACATTCGTCAACCTAAAAATAATGTTTAGATAGCTTAAAAAGCAGAGTCACTTTTTAGCTCGAAAGATCAGGAAATTTAGAAGCGGGCAGAAAACTGCAAAAATACTTGCAAAGGTTCGTTTCCTGTCAATATTTGCCAAACAAACTTGAACGTGGATACTATAAAAACAAACCACACTGTTATAACTTATTACAACAGTGGTTTATAGTTTGAGGATGATTTGGGATTCTTTTAATCATTCAATATGTAAGGGAATTACACTAATAATGACTTAATTCCCAACATACTAGAAATTCTAAGAAAGTGAATACTTTTAATTTCAATCCAAATATAGCATTACAGCTTCAGTTAAAAATATTTGCTTTTGGAAATTAAGAAATGTATCTTCAGTGAAAACTTAATATTTTACGATTAAGTAGTCACGGTAACAATACTAAATTGATTAAAAGATTATTGATAATATAACAATTAGCTATATTTACTGTCACTAACAAAATAGTTAAATGTGTTTAACGATGTATTTCCATCATAGTTGCAATTTAATATTGTTATAATAACTACCATTCTTGACAATAATTGTTGTTATATATTGCGGTTCAATTTAGTTACTTTAACTGAATGATTTTGTTAGACGTCATTCTCGACTAGACTTTTTCAATTTACATATATTATATTTTCGAGGGTAAATACTGTTACCATAGTCATTTTCTTAGTTAACTTTAAAACTTGTGTTCCCGGTAGGTTCTAATTTACTGCACTTTTAAAATAGGTAGCATATCTACAACCACAGATATTATGACATTACAAATAAAAATTTGTATTTATACAAAATCTGCTTTTTGTGTGTTTTTTAACATTGTATAACTTTGAAGTGCATTTCCATTTATTTTTTAGGATATCGACTGAAAAATTCCTTTAATTAGCAAGTCTTAAAACGAGTTATTGTCCCAAGAATATATTGGAATGTACCACACTCGGTTTGTTTTTTTTATTTAAAAGAAAAATATAGGCGTTGTGCCAGAGTACAAATACCACAATAGAAGGTGTTTACTGAAGTCAGTGGGATTATTAAAGAAACTATGCCATGCTAAGACAGATTAACAATGGTATGTAAAATAAAATATTTACTTTGTGTCGTTCCCCCTATAATGCAGAGAAGCATGCTATCGGAACTCTGCTTTCAATTTAATTTTTTCCGCTTTTAACAGTAATTGTTATTTTCCTAACAAGTGCGAAAAACAGTAAACTAAAGTATGGTGCACGAATCTAAGGCTATGAAAAAAATGCAAGTATCTATTGAAACGGTGCATTACTCATTCGTGATTGGCTAAAACTCTACATATTTATACAAACGCTCTCCTTTGGACTCCCTTTTGTCGCGGCCTCAGATCCGTGCGGCGTACTGTAGTAGAGAAAAGGAGTTGGGAATACATTTTTAGGAGCTTATGAAGAAACAAAAAATTTGTAATGTACTTATAATTTAACCAACAAGTACAAATATTTCTTTAATTATAATTTTTTACCTACTATATAACCGCTACCAATTTCTGTGATATGCGATCACAACATGTGTAACTGAGATAATTCAAAAAAGGTACTTTGACACATAATTCGGCTGAATCAAATTTCATTAGATTTTTGACCCAGTATTCATTAAAAAGCCGTTTGTAAGGTTTTTCAAACAGTTTTTGGTTGTGGAAGCAAAAATGTTTGAAACTATCAAAATTAAAGATATTTTTGGTTCTACAGCAAAAAATTTTATGGGAATCCTAAAAACCCATTTTTGAAATTGATCAATATAAATATTAAATAAAGAGTATTTTTACAGCTAACTATGAGAAAATAGGCAAATTTTGTTTTTTTTTTAGGAACTGATGAAGAATTTGAAATTTCAAATCAAAACATGCTGACATACTAAGACTGCTTAAAAACTGCATTCAATCCTGTATCGACGAATGTGAGAAATGGGACATGATATACAAAAAATAGAGAAATTATCATCCTGTTTCCTAAAATTGTGTGGATGTTTATAGATATATACATATATAATTAAGTTTATATATCCTTTTTATTCTGTAACACCCCTTAAAAGGTATAGCGTCCTTAGGAAACATAGTATTGTTATTATAATTAAATAAATATTGTTAAACAAACCAGAAAAAATATTTTTAAATTTTAACACTACAATTTACTTTTTAAACTCGTGTTTTTAAAAACTATTCTAAAAACAAACGAAATTACAAAAGAGCTGATATGTGTTAACCGAACAAGTAATACTTTATGACTAAATTATGCTTACTTCTTATCCACTATTTATATAATTTTTATGCTGAATTGCACAAATGGATGAGTAATCAGAAATACAATCTCTTATTTTAAATGAATTATGGGAAGTGGCCATATAATTCCTCCCTCCCTAAGATTGAGAAAATCGGAGTTCATTTTCGAGATACTCCAATTTTATGTCCACTTTTACATTTTCTTTGGATTTCTTACAGTAATAATACAAGAAACTTATAATAACTATAATTATTATAGCAATTATTACAATTATAGTGATTGAAACTTCAGAACTTACAAAGTCAAATTGTTTTAAAGTGTGAATTATTAATTTCTTAGCATTTTCTGTATCTTCGCTGATTTTTTCAAGATTTATTTCTTTTAATTCTAATGGTTCAGTATCCTGAATTAATTTTTTATCAATAATAATTGATAGAAGTTTAAGTCTTAAAGCGATTGTTTCCGGTTTTTGAGAATCATAAATATTATTTTGAATCTTTACTTTGCAATCGGAAGACAATATTGAATATACTTTATAAATTATTTCAACATTATCTTGATTTGGGCATTGAAAGTTTTTGTATATTCTTTAGAAGTGGGTATAATTATAAAGGAGTTGTCCTCAAGTTGTGTTGTCGAAGTTTCGTTATATTTAATTGGTATTATTGAACAGATTCGCTAAATTAATTGTATGGGGTATACATGATTCATTTCTGTTCAATGTATCTCTTGAACATATTAATATTTTATAATTAATATTTAATAATATTTTTCTCCTTTATAACAATTTTCCTTTAAATTATAAAAGTTGTCTGTAGACTTGAATAAATAAGGATTGTTTAAAATCGTTATTTGATTTGATATAAGGTTTCTTTGAAATTAAAAGTATTGCGATATAAAATATAATTAAGTCATTCTTAATTGTCACATGCCCATTTTCGACTTACGTTACTACGTCCGTCGTGAATCGTATATTAGTGTTAATGTTACCAAGTCTTATAGCAAAGTGAGAGAATAAACTTTGAGTCATATTTGTGAGTTCTTTTATTCGGGTTAACAACTTTTGTTGATTATTTTTAATATTAGTCAGCTGTGCAGTTTTCCGTTAATTGCTTTACGACCGTTTGTATCGCGGATAAATCTTTATGTAATATTTCTTGATTTTCCTATAAGATTTTTATACAGTTATCTTATCTTTCTCCATCATCGGCATCTAATCTACCGTATAAATATTTAATTTAATTATTAAAAGTTCTCCTTTTATTCGTTTTTGTGGGGTAGTATAATGTTTAGTAAATAATTTAATCGATTCTACTTGATCGAGAAGGCTTCGCGTTCTAATAGCTAAGAGTTTGATATAGAGGCAGATATGAGTTACCTAAAGTTACTTAATTTGTAAAAGAGTTGATTTTGAAGTTTCTACACAATCTTTTATATTAGTTAAGTTTATATGGTAATAAACATAATGATAGCCTGTTATTATGTAACTTGTTTATTGGTAAACAGGTAGCAGAGGGATAGTTATTTCTCCAATTTTATATTATAAAGTAGTGGAAGTAGTTATTGAAAATTACGAACGTCTTTTAATATCTTTTGGATGTCTTTGATTTTTGAAAGTAATTAGTGTGTATTCTAAGAACAATAAGATTTTCTTTTAGGGTGGGGTGAAATCTTTCGATTGGAGAGTTGGAATTCATAATTCCATATAAGGTGAAGTAAAATGTAATTCGATCTGATAGGTCTTAGAAAGATCTTGTACTAAACTGCTTTTAAAACTTGGTGCGTTATCAGTTGTGATTTTACATGGTGTACCATGGTGCGAAAATGATTTAATTAGAATTTGACAAACCTCGATTGATATTTCATTTGTAGGGCATGCTGTAGCAAATTTAGGGAAATTATCTATTATTGTTAAATATTCTTGACCTGAAATGGAATATATATATATATATGAACGTATTCCTGCAGTGACATAATCTGGTGCGTCAGTGGTTAAAATGAAAGGTTTACTAAAATTAGGGTGTTGCAATATTGGGTCATGAGTTAAGATATCATTACATAAATAAATGCTTTATCATGACTTATTTTGACATTTTTCTTTAAATAATGAGTTAAAGGTTTTGTTACTTTTGCAAAACTAAACCAAGAAATGATTTTAATTCTTTTGGCGTTTTAGGGACTTTAGAATTTTTTATTGCTTCTATTTTTTTTTGGATTAAGCTTAATACCTTCAGGGGTGATTACGTGTTCTAAAATTTCAATTGTTTTATGCGAAAATTCAGATTTATCTAATTGGATTTTCATATTAAAGGAGATTAATCTGTCGAATACTTGTTTTAAAGATTCTAAATTTTCTTGAAGGCTGGCTGAAAAAATAATTATGTCATCCATATATACTAGACATATTTTTCCTAGTCATCCACGTCAAACATTGTCCATTGCACGTTAAAAAGTGGAAGGTGCATTTTTTAATTTAAATGGCATTCTCGTAAATTCATACTGTCTATGATCTAAAATAAATGAGTTTTTTGATATAATTTTTGGATCTATTTCAATCTGGTAGAATCCATTAGCTAATTCAAGTGTTGTAAAATACTGGCTCCTTATTTGGTATCGGATACCGATCTTCTATCGTTTTCTCGTTAATTTTACGATAACCAATTGCTAGTCTCCATTGTCTTTGTCCGGATGCGTCAGCTTTCTTTGGGACGACCACTACAGGGGCACTCCAGAGAGAATTTGATGGTTGGAAAATTCCTTCTTGAAGCATGTGATTTATTTGTTTATTTACTTCTTAATTATGAACAAATTGATATACATAGATTTCATCCGTAGTATTTATAACATGTTTAACTTGATTGGAAAACGTTAATTTGTTTCCAGATTTATGTAAAACATTTTGGTATTTTTTTATAAGTTTCAAAAGTTCTTTTCGTTCTTCAGGGTTCAAGTGTTCATGTCTAATTAGTGATTTTAAGTCGATATTTTCAAGTGTATTTTCTTGAATAGTTTGCTTTTGGTTTAATTTAAAATTGATTAAAGTGTTATTTTACATTATCAAAAATATCAATAATATAACCAGGGTAGGTTGGATTTTCATATTTCTGTCTAAATAATATGGCATAAACCACGTAGTGTCATGTCTATAGGTTTCAAAATAGTATCTCTGAATTGTTTTTGGTGGTATTTCAGTTATATATTCTTCAAAGTTTTGTCTATATTAGAAAGGTTTTTTTGAAGTATTGATTTTCCATTTTTTTATTTTTTAAATGGATATTTAAATATAATTCTAAAAAAAAATCTATTGAAGTGTGCTTATATAAGGTTTAATGAATTCAGGAAAATACGTTTCTGCTAAAAAAGGTATAAGCAAGGATGCATGAGAACCTGTATCTATTAATAAACGATTATTATATTTAGGTATTTCTACGTAAGGTAAATAATTTACTTGAAAACTGTTTAAAGTTATACAAGGTTTTCGTCCGAGGCTGCTAGATGAAAATTTTCTAATTGTTCAACTAGATTTTCGTTCTTTGGTTTGAACGTTTCTTCAAGACTTTGATAATCTCTATAATAACTATTATCGTCAAATTCAGGGGTTTCTTCATTGTAGAACTCATTATTTTTAACTTCATTATTTTCTAACTGTGTTAATTCTTGAAATTTCAATTTTGGGTAAGGTTGTTGTTGTTTTGTTATCTTATTTGTGGTTATGATTTTTGAACACACACACCGAATATTGGTTGTAGGTATTGTTGTTTAGAATATTGATTGCTTCTTTGATAAGTGCTTGATATTGCAATAGATTAAAAAATTGATTTGGCGGTTTTGACTTAAAAACTAGATTTGGAAAATTATTTGATCGATTTATCAAAAATTTGTTTGCATTGTTGTTGGGTAATGTCTTATGATTGCTAAATATATTATTTGATTTAATATTTTGCAAATACAAAATTTTAAAATGACTTTGGCTTTTCAAAATTTCATAATTAGTTACAATATCGATTACACTATCTAGAGTTTTAAGATAATAATAAAGTCTTTAACTCACTTGAAATGTTTACTAAAAGATGTTGAGTAGCAGTTAAATCATTTTTAGCTAGTATTGCTTCAATATTACCTTTTTCAGTACATGTTTTTGTATTTATGATAGTGACTAAGGCTTGTTGAGTTGTTGTATATAATCTAAGGTAAATTCACCTTTTCTTGAGAAAAATATTCAAGTCGTGATGAAGTACCATCAAAAGTTTTCAAAAGTATAACAGAACAGACAGGAAGGTGCGGCAATCTTTATGAAGAGAAAACTTATTAACTCTCCGATTTATAGAATAGAAAACTTCGTTCGCACTCCGAACTGCGCCAATTTTACATTTAAACTCGCAACTGGTGTTTTTAAAAACGATCGAATTGCACAAATAGATGAGTAATCGGAAATACAATCTCTTATTCTAAATTAATCATCGGAAGTGCCATATAATTGTACAGACAATAAATATAAAAACCAAATTAAGTTTGTAATTTCTACAGTATAATATTGGCATAATAATCGGAAAAATAACGATATTCACGTAGTAAGTTTAACAAACTGCTGTTGTTGCTATAATTACGTACATATCGTCAAAATAGCAAGCCTTATTTTGGAATGAACCATACTAACCATACAGATGGCAAAACTAACTTTATTAACACTTAAATAATAAAAGTAACAAGATTCATGAAGTAGGTTAAACATCCAGATATGTTTATTACAATCACATGCGAATCGTTAAAGTACCTATAAGAGATATTTTTAAATGAGCAATTGCGAATAGAGTTAAAATAGCAATAATTATTTAACAATATTGAATCTGCACCTATGACCATAAGTTTTGCTGTGCCTGGACTAAACATACTGTATAGCAAGTTTAACTAGACCTGTCAAATTGCTATAGGTTCTACTTTACTTCTGCTATTATACATTCAGGTGCACCAAAAACGGGCAATTTTAAATTTTAGCAAATTTTCATTCTGAAAAAATATTTCGGGAAACTCTTTTATTTCTACATAAGATAGGCAAAATAAAATGTTGTTCTTACCATCTAGTTATTAACACTTTTCTTTAATGTAAATTATGCAAAAATTAACAACAGTTATCGATAATATAAATAACAAAAACTTATATAAATAATAAAAGAAAGCTAATTTTAGGTGTTGTCTCCTCTGGCTTGGGCAATAGCTTCAATTATCTGGGGCATTCCATTAATTAATGTTCGAATAAACTCCTGACATGTTATTCGACTCTTCTATAAGAGCGCCACGAAGATGGTTTTTAGCAGTTTCCAGATTTCTTACCAGTCCATTTAAGCAGTCCCGAACTCAATAAGATTTCTGCCCGGAAAACATGCAAACTAACTCATCTTTTCTATTCCAACTTAATTAAGATATTGTATAACGCACCTAGCGTAATCTGGTCTCGGATTATCTCTCATTCAAAATGAAGTCATCGCCTAAAAAAATCAAAATGGGACAACGTGGTCGGTTAGAATGTCACCTATGTATTTTTCTCTCCATGACTGAACTAAATGTACATTCGATGAATTTTTCACCCGATTTCTCCAAAATCGGGATTTATACGTATATAGGACTCTACGCCATTAGACAGCCCAATTAAAATGTTGACGAGCAGAGGCCAATCTTGCTACCCGGTGACGTCTAAGCAATCTGGAACCTGCAGCAGGTCTGCATGCCTTTAATCCAACTTCGCGTAACTGGCCATATCAGTCCACTTACTCCAGTGCCCCAAACTTCGTGAAGTTGATTTTTTCTCTGCACTGATATCGATTGTATCGATCAAAATGCAGGGAATGAACTAAGCATGCAAACGTCTCACTGACTTTAAAATGCTCTATTTTGCTATAGGGTGGTTCAAAATTATAGGATAAGAACGCAATTTGGTTTTGCCTCGTATGGTATATATAAATGAAACATTTTTTGGAAATTTGAATAACTTGCGATAATTTGGAATGATTTTCTTCGCAGCTGGTGCAAAAATTATCAAATTCGATCAAAAACAAAAATTCTCTAAGATCACAACTAGCTAAAATTTTAAAGTGGCCGTTTTTTGTGCACCTGTGCGCATAAACATCGCTATTACATAAACAAAGTAATAATATATATATATATATATATATATATATATATATATATATATATAAATAAGGAATCTAATATCGGGTATGCGGTCTGTAGGTCAAATAAATAACTAATTTACTTCTGACATCCTCTATATTTCGTCATTTATTTATGACTTCATCAGGAGGAAACGCTAAAATACACCACAGATTAAAATGATATCAAACTAAAAAAAAACAGTTAAGACTTACAAGTGAAGTTACAAAAACATGGCTATATGCATTTCAACACACAGTAGAACGTTAAATTAGGACGAATACAACCACATGAATATTAAAGTGTTGATAACAGGTAGAACTTAACAACTAGCAAGACATTTATATATAAATTTATTTATTTATTTTTTTGAATAATAAGAACTATTTTATTTTTTTGGGGTAAAAGAAACATTGATAAACAGTTTTATGTACATATTGAAGTTTGTGGAATATTTATATCATGGTATTTAAGTTATTTGTTTTTTGTTGAACAAGGCAAAGAATTCATTTGTTCAACAGATTGCAATAAATGGTGCTCAGCTGTTGGATGTCAGATCTAGAATTAACTGAATTATTTTCGTTATTAATATGTACCATTTCCAGAAATAGCCTTTTTCTGTAATTATTTTCATATTCCAGAATTTGTATGTTTTCGTAATCAAAATTGTGATCCTCTTTCTGAAAATGATCAACCAAAGCACATGAGTTTTTCCCAATACGGCAGTCGCTTTTGTGTTGTGTCGAACGATTTTTAATATATTGGGAAGTTTGTCCTATGTAACACTGATTGCATTGTTTACAAGGAATTTTATATACAACATTATTATTTAATGGGATCGGAGTTTTATCTTTAATTTTAATTTAACATTTTGCCAACCGTGACTGTATTATATTTAGCTATTTTTAAATTATTTCTTTTAAGGTGGTTAGTAATATTATCTGTAAGACCTTAAATGTAGGGCAATTTTTTATATTTGAAATGTGTAATAACTTGGTCTTCTGTCGGACCATCAAAAAACCCAGAATGATAAATTAATTTGTTTAGTTTTTTTTTTTTGAAAAACCTTTATTTAGAAATAGTGTATATACTTTCTTTAAATTTTCTTTCAAAAACCCTTCGTCTGAAATATTACTAACCATTATTGGCAAAATGTTCACTAAAATTAAAGATAAAACTCCGATCCCGTTAAATAATAATGTTGTATATAAAATTCCTTGTAAACAATTCAATCAGTGTTACATAAGACAAACTTCCCAATATATTAAAAATCGTTCGACACAACACAAAAGCGACTGCCGTATTGGGAAAAACTCATGTGCTTTGGTTGATCATTTTCAGAAAGAGGATCACAATTTTGTTTACGAAAACATACAAATTCTGGAATATGAAAATAATTACAGAAAAGGGCTATTTCTGGAAATGGTACATATTAATAACGAAAATAATTCAGTTAATTCTAGATCTGACATCCAACAGCTGAGCACCATTTATTGCAATCTGTTGAACAAATGAATTCTTTGCCTTGCTCAACAAAAAACAAATAACTTAAATACCATAATATAAATATTCCACGAACTTCAATATGTACATAAAACTGTTTATCAATGTTTCTTTTACCACAAAAAAATAAAATAGTTCTTATTATTCAAAAAAATAAATAAATAAATTTATATATAAATGTCTTGCTAGTTGTTAAGTTCTACCTGTTATCAACACTTTAATATTCATGTGGTTGTATTCGCCCTAATTTAACGTTCTACTGTGTGTTGAAATGCATATAGCCATGTTTTTGTAACTTCACTTGTAAGCCTTAACTGTTTTTTTTAGTTTGATATCATTTTAATCTGTGGTGTATTTTAGCGTTTCCTCCTGATGAAGTCATAAATAAATGACGAAATATAGAGGATGTCAGAAGTAAATTAGTTATTTATTTGACCTACAGACCGCATACCCGATATTAGATTCCTTATTTATCCTAGTACGGTCGTGAGCGTCTAAAATGAAATATATATATATATATATATATATATATATATATATATATATATATATATATATATATATATATATATATATATATATATATATATATATATATATATATATATATATATATATATATATATATATATATATATATATATGTATATATATACAATATTATGATGTGATAAAATCGATGATGGTGGTTATTATCTTTCATTTGAAGAAAATTCTATTTTAAGGAAAACAACAAAAAATGGACATAACACGGAATCTATATATCTTTGCATAATAGCATATATGGCCAAATATTCCAAATGGCAATCCTTATCACCCCTCTTGAGGCAAGAGATTCGGTTGGGCGTAACCACCACGGAAATACGAAAGAGAGCACGACCTTTCATTCGACATGATGGCTCACATTTCGAACACAACAAATAATTATTTTGTTGCTAAAAGTGTAAGAATAATTGGAATTCTTAAGTTTGATTCAATGAATATTATAATTTATTTGACGGTAATACATTTTCAATTTGGTATAATTTTTTGAATAATGTTCTAAATTTGACTATTATTTACTGTTAATTCTTACTGTCAACCATTCTAAAGAGTGTAAACTAATGAAGTTTTTAAAAGTAATTGAATGATATTATCAGTTGCTAGTTTTTTTACACAGAAACGCTATCTATCCTATGTTTCTAGCTTTATTTTGTTATGTTTTAGTTTTTGGGATCTAGTAGCCGATAGTACTGACTAATTGTACTATTTTTATCATAAAAATCAAATATTAAAATCTGTTATGGTGTTTTATTATCTTTCATCTGAAGCAATTCGTATTATATAGAAAACAACAAAAAATGGCCATAACTCGGAATCCATGCTACTTTGCATAATAGCATATATGACCAAAAATACTTTATATGACTTTCCTTGTCATCCCTCAAAATATCTATATATATATATATATATATATATATATATATATATATATATATATATATATATATATATATATATATATATATATATATATATATACATATATATATATATATATATATATATATATATATATATATATCTATATATATATATATATATATATATATATATATATATATATATATCTGAATTATCTTTTTGAAAAATAAAACTAGTTTATTCTTCGGAAATCATTTTAATTTATTTATTTTTTTCTTTTATTCCCAAACGTTTCGGCAACATTCCATCATCAGTGGATTCTAATACAGGTCACTAAAACTAACAAACAATACTGTTTTGGATTCTTACTTATAAACATGTCTACTTTTTACTTTTTTTTTGTTTTGTGTAAGAGGATAAAAATGTTTTTTTATATACATATACATCCATACATAAGTACACCCCTGCACAGATATATACATATATACAGAAATTTAATAAACACGTATAACCTAATTAATATTACTTGTTTTTTTTTAATTTTTAAAACAAATCGTTCAAATTGGATGTATAATTATACTATAACTCACCTAAGAAGGTAAATTTTTTTAATCCATTCACAAATGGGACATATATACTTAAAATTTGTTCTACATATATGTGACAATACAGTATATACATACTTAAAACTACTGACTGACTGAAATTAAAATTCGTTTTGCTGCTGTTGCTCGTCATATATATATTGTTTTTATTGGGTTAAAAAACAAGGTGTTTTATATTGTTATTATTTTGGTATGTAGAACGAGCGCATTTATTTTATATTTTTGTAATTAGTGTACCTATTATTATTTCATTTAAGATAAAATGTAGAAAATTGAACAATTTTTTTATTTTTGTAAATTGCCATTTAATTTTAAAAATTTAAATTTAGATTTACGAGAAAATTGCAGAATATATGCAGTTATTTTATTACGTTGTAATATATTTGGTTTAAGTTTTTAATTTCCGTTTTGTCATTAATTGAATTTTCGTGTTTTTTAATGTACATTATTTCCAAGAATTCCCTTTTTTTCTGATTTATTTCAGTTTTTAAGATTTGTGTGTCCTTATAATTAAATTTATGGGATGTTTCATTCTCATGTTTTGTTAATGAAGTTTTATTTTTTTTATCATATTTATGCCCATTTAAGCGATTTTTGAGGTATTGTGTAGTCTGACCGATGTATACTCCAGGACAGTCTTTACAAGGTATTTTATATATGGTGTGTGTTTTTGGATTGGTTGGAGTTGGGGTTTTGAGGGAACTAAAAAATTTTTTTTGGAAGGTGTTGTAACTTTTGTGGCATACGGTTATATTATGTTTATCAAAAATAGTTTTTATATTTTCTGAAAGGCCTTGTACGTATGGGATTGATAGAAACTTATTTTTATCTGTATTTTTTTCGGTTGGTAGAATTTGATTTGGGCTGTTTATTTTATGCAATTAAATATAGAGTTAATTAATTTTTTTGGATAGCTATTTTGAATTAAGATATTTTTAATATATTGCTCTATCGGCTAGCCCGATAATAACTGATTTTTTTTGGTTCAGTTAATTTTAATTTTTTGCTTTTTGTATACCATTCTGTTATTTTGAAAGTTTATTTGAAGTTTTCATATTTTTAGCTTTTCAAAAAATATATATATAATACAAAATTAAATTGTTAATTGAGAAAAAAAAATAAAACCAATCCAAAAAAAATTAATGTACAAAAGGAATGGATCGAAAATCTTACCGACACTGAAATTCCAGAATATGCAATTGATATATTAAGTTTGGTACCTAATTTTGCTTTTCCATTAACAAATCCCAATGAACTCCCTATTCCTGATATAATATCATCCGTCGAAACATCAATTAGTAACCTTAATAATATCGAAAAAGATAAAATCAGAGCAAATTGTTGTAACACCCTCAAAACTTATCAAAATAAACTCAAATGTAACCAATATAAAATCAAACATAATGATATAAACAAGGAACTACATAATAAAATAAAAAAAACTAATATTTTTCCGAAAAATAATCCTAACCTAAAAATTATACGACCTGACAAATCAAATAAAACCGTTATCATGAACACAACAGAATACGATAATAAAATGGAATTACTTTTAAATGACATAGATACTTACGAAAAAATAAACACAGATCCTACAAATATTTTTCAAAAAAGAAATAACGAACTTGTTACGCGTTGGGAAAACAAAAACTACATATCACCTAGTTGTGCAAAAGACTTAAAAATCCATAATGCTCAAACACCAAAATTATACGGATTGCCAAAATTACACAAGGAAGGCATACCAATGCGACCAATTGTCTCTTGTATACAATCACCACTAAACAACCTCTCTAAATTTTTAAAACGATTTCTAGAAAACATCATAAACAAAAGCGCTACTTACATTAAAGATTCCTGGGATTTCAAAGAAAGAATAAATAATTTTCCCGCACCACAAAATCATATTCTAATCTCACTTGATGTGGTCTCTTTATACACAAATGTACCAATAGAACTAGCCCTCCAACTTATTGAAAAAAAATTGTCTGAAATTAAAAAATTTAGATTCCATAAAATAAACAGCCCAAATCAAATTATACCAACCGAAAAAAATACAGATAAAAATAAGTTTCTATCAATCCCATACGTACAAGGCCTTTCAGAAAATATAAAAACTATTTTTGATAAACATAATATAACCGTATGCCACAAAAGTTACACCTTCCAAAAAAATTTTTTTAGTTCCCTCAAAACCCCAACTCCAACCAATCAAAAAACACACACCATATATAAAACACCTTGTAAAGACTGTCCTGGAGTATACATCGGTCAGACTACACAATACCTCAAAAATCGCTTAAATGGGCATAAATATGATAAAAAAAATAAAACTTCATTAACAAAACATGAGAATGAAACATCCCATAAATTTAATTATAAGGACACACAAATCTTAAAAACTGAAATAAATCAGAAAAAAAGGGAATTCTTGGAAATGATGTACATTAAAAAACATGAAAATTCAATTAATGACAAAACGGAAATTAAAAACTTAAACCAAATATATTACAACGTAATAAAAATAACTGCATATATTCTGCAATTTTCTCGTAAATCTAAATTTAAATTTTTAAAATTAAATGGCAATTTGCAAAAATAAAAAAATTGTTCAATTTTCTACATTTTATCTTAAATGAAATAATAATAGGTACACTAATTACAAAAATATAAAATAAATGCGCTCGTTCCACATACCAAAATAATAACAATATAAAACACCTTGTTTTTTAACCCAATAAAAACAATATATATGACGAGCAACAGCAGCAAAACGAATTTTAATTTCAGTCAGTCAGTAGTTTTAAGTATGTATATACTGTATTGTCACATATATGTAGAACAAATTTTAAGTGTATATGTCCCATTTGTGAATGGATTAAAAAAATTACCTTCTTAGGTGAGTTATAATATAATTATACATCCAATTTGAACGTTTTGTTTTAAAAAAAAAACAAGTAATATTAATTAGTTTATACGTGTTTATTAAATTTCTGTATATATGTATATAAAAGAACATTTTTATCCTCTTACACAAAACAAAAAAAAGTAAAAAGTAGACATGTTTATAAGTAAGAATCCAAAACAGCATTGTTTGTTAGGTTTAGTGACCTGCATTAGAATCCACTGAGGAAGGCATGTTGCCGAAACGTTTGGGAATAAAAAAAAAAAAAAAAAAACAAATTAAAATGATTTCCGAAGAATAAACAAGTTTTATTTTTCAAAAAGATAATTCAGACCAAAAACACAAGAAAATCTCCTAAGTATATATATATATATATATATATATATATATATATATATATATATATATATATATATATATATATATATATATATATATATATATATATATATATATATATATATATATATATATATTTTTTATATATATATATATATATATATATATATATATATATATATATATGTTTTCCATGAACAAAATCATATATTCACGATGATATCCTACATTTTAAATTAATGGCTTAAAAGATGTTAAAACTACAGCCTATTCCAATTAAAGTCGGCACTATTGCTAACTAGGTTATTATTGAAGCTACAAGGTCACTCTAAAGCAGCAGTGTTAGTATTTTCTCTGCTGATTAAGATTGTAAAAAACAGAAAAACAATTTATTATGGCGTTTTCGAATAAATGGAAAAATACTTTTTTTAATGGAACCCTCTGTATATTTGGCCAGAATGATAGATCTTTTTGTTCCGATTCCAAAAATACTATACATGTTGATATTTTGTTTAGTCGTTTTTGCGCTATTTAGGTTTAAAGTTACCAATGTCAATATATCGTATTAAAGTCATTGCAACCTAGAATTGATGTCCAAGCCTGTTTAAAATAAGCTTAGTCTTACAAATTATTATTATTATTTTTATAACCGTCGTTTAATACGTAGTAGGCCGAGCAAAATTATTACGTCATATTGCCGAAAGCAGAATAGTTTCCATCAATAGGTAAATATACCACGGAAAAACAAGTCAAAAGTTCAAAGTCTGTCAGGTATTTCACCTAGCAAAAAGTATTACTTTATGGCACTGATTAAGATATTTTATTAAATGATCATTATTTGGGTACAACACAGAATTACAACTTGCTTAAATCTAATTTTTGTGCTGGTTACAATAATTAATGAATTAAAAAAAACATTGAATTGAATCATGAATTCTAAACAAAAATTGTCATTTCCTATATATCCTTAAAATTAATAATTACTTACCGAAAGTCAATGATGGTAAATAAATAAAAACCTAACTAACGAATATCGAAACAAAATAATGTTCATACAACCACATCAAGTTATTACTAAAAAACTAATGGTCTAATTTACCTCAAATTTTGTACAAAAATCAAGTGTATTATAGAAATGAACAGATAACATTATGGTATGGATAACAAAATAAAAGAGATGACTAATAAAATATTTACAAATTCAGCTTAAAAACTACATAATGGATTGATTCCACATTTAGTACAATAACTAATTCTGATATAGAGTTGAACTGGTAGAGTCTGTCTGTCTGTCAATTCGCGGAATAGCTTAAAAACAACTTACAAGATTGGCTTCAAAAATTTTAGTCAAGAATCAAGGAAGAGTCATATGGGGATGACCTGGTAATATTTTGGTGAAAATCCAATATTCCGGAACAAGATTGCAGCCTAGTGAAGCGTTACAAAAATTATTACTAAAAAGCTAACGTTCTAATTTACCTCAAATTTTGTACAAAAATCAAGTATTATATAGAAATGAACAAGTAAGATTATGGTATGAATCGAAAGTAACAAAAGAAAATAGAGGCCTAATAAAATATTTAAAAATTCAGCGTGAAAACTACATTATGGATTGATTTCACATTTTGTGCAATAATTAATTCTGGCATAGAGATGAACTGGTGAAATTCTGGTACGAATTCATGAGCGCGGCACGGAATGACGAAGGAGCCAAATAAAATGTTTGTAATTATGAAAAAATTACCAGGGTTTACATATCTCCACGTTTTAGCCTCCTAGATGCGAAAAAATATGTTTTATCAATTCCGTCGGGGCCATATGAGGATGACCTGATAATATTTTGGTAAAAATGCAATATGCGGAACAAGATGGCGGCCTAGTGAAACGAAAAATTATTACTAAAAAATTATTTTTTTTATTTATCTCAAATTTTCTACAAAAATCAAGTGTTTCGTAGTAATGAACAGGTAATATTACGGTATGAATTCCAGATGGCATAACCAAATGGAGGCCTAATTTAAATATTTAAAAAATCAGCCTGAAAAAACTTCTTACTAGATTCATTTGAACTATTGTGCTAGCATTAAGGGTGGTGAAATAAACTGGTAAAGATTTCAAGGATTCAAGATGGCTAAGCAAAGTGGCGGCTATATAAATGGTTTTAAAAATATATATATATATATATATATATATATATATATATATATATATATATATATATATATATATATATATATATATATATATATATATATATATATATATATATATATATATAATAGACCAAATAAAGGAGTGGAACACTTTATTGTTTTTTTCAAGCTTTCAACATTAATTTGTCTCTTCTTCAGGACTTTTCTACAAATAATTGCAAATAAATGCACTGAGTGAACATTTCATTAAGGAAAACCACTCTCTTAACTGGAGTGGCGCTGAGATTTAAACCTCCAACATCCAGTCATAAACAAATAGAGTGACACCCAGAACCTCAATTCCATATTCAGTTATATTTTAAGATGACAAAAAAATAATTTTCAATGTAGTTTAATTATTAATGTCATTGATACTATTATAACTAATATAATTACATACCTTATTTCCCGTTTTGTCATTATTTTGTTATTGTCTTCATAATTAATCGTTTTACAACTTTCATACTTGTAAGGTTCTTTGTGACTTTTTACACTGATCCCCTTAAGTAATCATCAATAAATATATTACCATGTATACATTTTTACAAATTAGATCGAATTAGGTTAAGCATTGTATACACACCACTGTAAGATAGGCAGCTCGTCATCTTTCTGTGTTGTGCGTTCAAACTACTAATCAGTATACTCTCTCTATTTCTTTCTTGATGTTAAAAATAATATTTCTATCTTTTTCAATCACGCCTACTTCACTTTCATGTTCAAAATTCCTTTAAAAAACGTGTTTGATAGTTATCAAAATTAAGTCCTATGATGGACATGTTTTCTAAAAGTTTTTAATTTCAATTTTCGTTATCAATTATGTGATTTTTAAAATTTTAAATAAACAGAATGATGGTTTCTTTTAATAGCATACCCACATTATTAGTAGTTAGTTTCTTGTTTCCTTTTTTAAATTATTTGTGAAATGTCCTGAGGAAGGGATAAATTAATCCAGAGAGCTTGACAAGACAATAAAGGGTTCCACTCCTTATTTTGGGCTATTATATAAATATATACATATATATATATATATATATATATATATATATATATATATATATATATATATATATATATATATGTATATATATAATATATATATATATATATATATATATATATATATATATATATATACGATGCCAATTTCTTCGCCTTATTTCCCAGAGTTTGAACGTGAACCAACGCACTACGCCCATAGACAGAAATATAAAAAATTAATTTATTCAATTGTTTAACTATTTTTAATTTATTTCTAATTTTAATATTTTCTACTTTCTGATACTTACCCATGTTCTAAAAACAGATATAATTCTGTAATAATTACACTGTTTTGGATAAATTTGCCAGGACCAAGATGGATATGGGTCGATTATCGGATTTCCGTCTCGTATTTCTTTAGTTATTATACCGATAGTGGCAGGAACACCATTAGAGACTAACCTAGGTGTTGCTACAAATATTCTTTCCAATTTTCTGCTAGCTATAAAACAAAATTTTCTAGTTTAAAAATGTATAACTCGAAATTAGTTAAAACTTTTAAAACACTGTCATATTCTTCAGCGAATTTACACACATTTCCCATAACACATCATATTCGGACGCGAGAAAAAAAGCTTCGAAAATGCCAAATATGATTTTGGCAAAACGTCAGCAGAACTGTTCTTTTCAGAACGATCGTATTTTTGGGCTCCCTATCTTCCAGAGGACAAGGGGACACCGAGATGAGAAGCTGTATCTTATTCTAATCTTGTACGGATATTTTTGATGTTTGGTGCTTGTTAGACTCATTATTAGAAATGAGGCTTTTCGTCTCCAAAGTGCATAGAATTGTCAAACGTATGGGTAGGGTTTGCCTCCAAGGGCCGTTGCCAGATTAGTCTAGTTTAAGTTATATCGTTTGATTTGAAAGTATTTAAAATTTTTAGAAATAATAGTAAGCTTGTACGTATCTATCCTACTCCTCATATACCATAATAGAATAGTCTGTTAAATAGTTTTTTGTTGTTAACGATATCCAATGCCTGTTAAATCATAAAACATTTCCAGTGATTTTAGCCAGCTACTAAAGTTATTTAGTATTTTTAAGTAGAAAAGGAAGGCATCTGTGATTGAAAATAGCCAATCCTAAATCCAAATTGTCTACATGTCAAGATGTTCATTTTACGAAAGGCTTTTCAAATATTTTTTTGAGGACACGGATAAAAATGCAATGTGTCTATAATTGTCAACTAACACATTGTTGCCTTTTTTATGGATAGGCACCACAACTGGTCTTTTTAGTTCTTTAGAAAAATATCCGTGTTCGGAGGAGATGTTTATTAAATAGGTTATTATTGTTATAATATAAGGATCACATTCACCAATTAATTTGCAAAGTATTTCAACAGCACCACACGATATTTTTGTTGTTATTGAATTCAATATATCCTCAACTTCAATTTCTGTGAATAAGAGTAAGACAAATTGACTGGAGGACTACATTATTTGGAATATTTATGAAAATAACATCATTATCTAATTCTGTATCTTTTGCAAGTTGATGGATAGACTCAATGAAAAAAGTATTAAATGCGATGGCTATTTCAGCTTGACCAGTTGCTACAGAATCGTTAAATACTATTCTCTCCGGTATTGATTTAGATTTTTCTTGGAATTAGTTGTATTTGAGTAGATGACCTCCCATGTTTTTAAGTCTGCCCTTGTATATATTTTATAAATTATGGTCATGTGGTTGTTTTAAGGATCTGTTGAACTCCCGCAGCTCAGCCACCTCAGGTACAATAGGTGGTGTATTCCAAAAACTGCTATTTCGTTTTTTTGATCTATTTGCTTTGATCTGCTAAGAGAACGACATATTAAATAGACCATAAAATATGGAGAAGAAATAAGAAAACTTGTTTTCCTAGTGATGATAAAATGGGAACTAACTATTTAAAAGTTTTTGTGCGGGTTCTACGTGGGTTTTCCTTTAGAAAATCTTCGGGAAAACCAACGCTAGGCCCAGTTGTGGACTGTGAATTTGAGGGAACGCTGGTTTGATCTAGATCCGCGTCTGTATACTAATTTCGGATCTTGGTTTAAATATTTAAATGTAAATTATATATATAAAATATATATTATTTAATGTCCTGAAACTTACCTCAATGGTTCATAATTTCAGGAATGGAAAAAGGGGAATCCGTAGAAACAAATTGTCCAATTAAGTATTCTGTATGTCGCGAAGTAATTTTAGGGCACGACTATATATCACGTTATAAGTACGAATAACGCGAAAAAATATTGGCTAGCCAAATCACTTTAGTAAATGAGTGCCGTCAGTACTATCGGGACACTGGTCGTTCGGTTTTCGGTAAATTTTATGCTTGACTGCCTCCCTTTCCTCTTCTCTCCGTATCTCGTTCAATCTCCATAAATTTGGCCAAAGGGACAAAAAGGGTCAAATAAGCAAAGGAATAGACAAGGAAGGATAAAGGAAATGTATTGAGCGTATCAAGACATTATTATAAAATGAAATTTTAGTGTGTAAAAGTAAATAATATTTTATTATACCAGGGCAGTCTAAAATTTAATGTATTGAAATATATATGTTGAAAAAGTAAATTAAGTCTAAGATATTAAACTATTTCCCAATTGTAATTAATCAATTTTATAATTCATTTTAAATAAAAATTTCCAAATAAAAATGTAAAATAAAAGAAAGAAAATGGGAACGAACCACTGTTCTTTTAATAACAAATGTTTGAAATACCGAACATTTTCTTGAGAATAGTGCTTAAAGGGGGCACTCTTTGTGGCAAACCTTTCAGAACAAATGTCAAAGTATAGAACCTGGGCTTTATGGTCAGAGAAATTTAAGTCTATTGTTTTTGACAGAGTTGTGTTAACATCTGAAAATATATTGTGTAGTAACGTACTAGACAAACCATGCACTCTTGAAGGTTCAAAACATGTTTGTACTAGTCCATATGAGCTAAAAATATTTACAATATTTATATTTAGTTTCCTTAGTATTATTTAAAAAATAATACTAATAATATAATTTATTATTATATATTATAACATATAATAATGAAAATTTATTGTTAAAGTCACCAGAAATAAATAAAAATACATTTCGTTTGGTTAATGGTATTAACACTTTTCCGAGACAATTACAAAAACTATCATAATTCGTGCCAGGTTGTCGATAGATACAGTAAGCCACAATTCAAGTATTATTCAAAATTTGATCCAATGCAGCAAATTTGATTTTTTTTCCTTTTTATGTACATCATCGAGGTTGAGCACCAACCGCAAGTGAATCTTATCCGCAGAAAGAGACAGCAGTAATTATTAAGTAAAAAGCATAAAACTTATTAATTGTCAGCCAAGTTTCCGTTACACACAATATTTCAGGATTGTACCTATTCTGATTCAACGGTGCAAAAATAGTTCTAATTGTGGAGCTATGAGTTTAATACACTGAGAGTAAAGATTGATAATGCATATTTTTCACAAGTGTTTTTGTCTTCTTGAATGTTTATTAGTTTTGTATTAATAGTGTTGTTCCTGTTCCCAATGGGTTTGTCTGGAAGATTTTGAAATACAAATAAAAATCGATTTATCATCTGTCCGATGTACGAAAATGTAGGGCATTTGGTGCCAGTTTTTTGTCGATGATAACATACAGTAGTTCACTTTTATTGCAGTTTATATCAATATCTGCCAATTCCACAGTAAAAGAGTGATTTTTTTCATTATTACAAACATTTTATTTGGCCACTGTTTTGTTACTTCATCTTAAATTTGTACCACAATTATACCAGTTCATCTCTAGACCACTATTAATTATTGCACAAAATTTTAAATCAATCTAGTTAGTAATTTTTTTAAGGAGAATTTGTAAATACTTGGTTTTACCATTTGGTTTCGTCATCATGTATTCGTACCAAAGTCTTACCAGTTAATTGTTATATATCACTTGATTTTTATGCAAAATTTCAAGAAATTTGGCTAAGCAGTTCTTTAGTAATAATTTTTTAATGTTTCATTAGGCCGCTATTTTGTTTGCCTTGTTGGATTTTTACCAAAATGTTACCAGGTCATTTCTATAAGACCCTTGGTTTTTGACAAAAATTTGAAGTTAATCGGGCGAGCAGTTTTTTAGTGATGCCGCGATCAGAGAGGCAGACAGACAAACCGATGGAATTGCGTAAACACGTTTTTCCGCATCTAGGGACACTGAAACATAAAAATCTGAAAAAAATTGGAGAATGATTTTTTCACGATTACAATACTACTCTTTTACGAGGGAAGTGATAATAAATAGAGAAGAATAGAAGGAGAATAGAAGAACACAAATTGTTATTTTTTGACAGATTTGTGATTTTCATTTGTTTATTCTAATACCTGGCAATTCTGGAAACACTATTTAACATTTTTCTATTTTTATAAATAAGACCTATGTGGGGAGGGGCGCAAAATGTAAACAGATCAATTTATCTTTCTAGCATTTTAAACACTAATAACTTTGTACCTTTCAACTTACTGAATTAAACCAAAATCCAAATTATAGGATTACTTAAAATTTATTTTCTAGTTGCTAGAAAAAAAAAGACAGACAATTATACAGGATATCGCAATAAGTTATATTTTTTTAAATGGGACACCCTATATATTTGTTATGGTTTGGATAACATATGCTATTATAATGTCATTGGTGTATCACAATTTATGTTTTCATCCAGCCGTTTTCGATTAATTTGCCATTATGTAACATAATTATATTGTACGATAAAGAGGAAAGCCACAAGAGGCCGTGGAAATACAATAAATATATTATGTTTGTTTTTATATTGACATACATTAACATAGCAATTATAATTATCTTAATGACTTTTTTACGATTCTATTAACAGCAACTGGTATTTTGTAATTTCCATGCCACTCTTTATCAAGCAGTATATTATTTTACATATTTGCCAATAAATAGGAAAGGATGGAGGAAAACATAGAATGTGATATACTCATGAAAAGAGAACAGTAATAGTAAAAAAATACAACTCATGGTGATATTTTGTAAACTCGATAGTCTTTTGTCTTAAATTGGTTAAAATGTTATCGAGATAAATTAATGGCCCTGTACAAGGAATTAATAAAAACTGAAAATATGCTTGAAAAATCACAACTATAAAATGTTAATAAAACGATCTAAAATTATTTTCAGCCGATCTTAAAGTTTTAATGGACATGCCAACTAATTTAAATACCAAAAAAATATTTAATTTGAACTCAATATTCATAAACTAACAATTTATATGTAAAACTATTGCCTTACTATTTATATGAAAAATTTAATTTCGAAATAATATTCATAATTTAAACACAAAAAATTAAAATAACTTGGAAAATCCAGTTCATTAAATAAAAAAATATAAATCATATTTTGAATACAGTAGAATTGTGCCAACCAGTAAGTTATCATTTATCTAGTTTTAGTGATTTTCTACATAGATAATATTAAATTGCAATATTTTTATTTTTAATTATATGTATTACAATTACCTGTCGTAAATAAAACATAAAAAATTAAAAATCTTCATAACCTAAGTGTAAAATATATTGTTGTTATTAGTTGCCTTACCGGTATAAGTAAACTGAGCATCGGTGGGTTGAACCAAACTGGGAATATAAGTTTCGTTTTGAATTGCTTCTGACCGTTCCCCTTCAGTTCTGAATTTGTAATCTATTGTTTTCCATTGGTATAACAGCTTGAAATCATATGCTTTTCCATTTACGACAGCCCAGACTTGAACTAGTGTAAGATATAAAGCCAGAACGTACCCTAAAATACCTTAGTGAAAAATAAAGATCCCTACTTTAGTAGTCTGAAAATTCTACTATTAATTGCTTTTTTGGTTCATTGCGGTACTTTGTGTTTTTATTTACCGCAGTAAAAAATATCGTAATTTCTTAACAAAAAACAAAATTTATTTCCGACTCTGTCACTTCCAAAAGGCACAAGGTGCAGAAATGAACCAAAATCAATTTATAGGGTTTATATGATTAACTTTCTTTATGAAAGTCTCATGTTTCTTGTCAAAATTTTGAAAAAACATAACTTCATAGTTTACTTTGTATTTATTAATTGTCCGTGAAATTGGCGTCGCCGACGGTTATCAGCGACGAATTACATTTGCAGAGCAACCGCATCCATGTAATTTATATTCTTTGATGTAAAATCTTTTTTCGTGTAAATAAAAGTGTATTCTCCATTTTTAATAGAAATTATCGAAATTATTACACATTCTCCATTTATGGGACAAATATGAAGGTACCAAAGAGTATAACTTTTTTTTCTGGAAAATATTACTGCTGTCAAGGTCGTATAAGGGTGTAAAAACAGGGAATAATGCATAATGTTACAATGTCATTTAAATCAACTTCATTTTTTATTCCAGATTTTAGATAGGTTTCCAACTTCATCTCTTTAAGATAAACTTACGGCGCACAAGAGAATATTTCTGGTAATTATTGCTTCTGCCAGGGCCCTAGAAGGAGGTGAAAATTGTGAATAATATATAATCATTAAAAGCCATTCAAAATTTGCTCCAGATTTTGGAAGGGGATACAACTTCGACTTTTTAGGCACAAACAAACAGTCATTTTCAAAGTTATGAAGGTGTAACCCCATTCAAAATCGGGATTTAAAAAATAAAGTTTCTTTGAAATACATTTTAACATTATACATTATTCATAATTTTTACCTCCCTTATACGGCACACATACGAATAGTTTTTAAATTTATATATTGTGAGTGCTTTTGTCTAGTGTCAGTGCAGGATAAAAAATGATGACGAATAATGATGTCAATATTTTTATTTGACATTTTAAATAAAATTGCATATTTATCGTTTTAGAGAAGATTAAGGACGTGCAGCGAAATATCCCTCCAATCTTTTTTATTAAGTCTGACCTAAGTTTTATTATAGTTAATCAAGAAAAAAGTTATTCCACATCTCTACTGAAACAGCTTTACCTTTCTCGCATAATATTTTACTATTGTTTACGTATTTTATACTTAGCTATGCAAAAATGTATCGTACTAATAGCTAATTAATCAACAAGTGATAAGGGTGTCAGTACGTAAACTTCAAATATAATCGTATTGTTTAATGCATTCCTAAAATCTAGTTTAAATACTTGTAAATTATTCGAAATTCTGACTGAGGCTTATAAAGGTTTAGCACTAATGTTTTTAATTACCTAAATATCAGTCTTAACAATTATTTTCATATATCCACGTGAACATTTTAGTTATTAGTGTAAAAAATGTACTTACATTTAATTTATGTTACGTTTGTTACAGTACACAAAAAAACTTGAGTCAATTAATATAATTATTACAATATATTCAGATACACTTTGGTTAAAATATGTGATTACATTTAACGTTAACTACGAGTATACATGAATCTAGTGACCCCGGAATTCAGTAGAAGTTTGGCAAAAATGTACTACTAACGAAAATATTTAAAAAATTGAACGAACGGAAAAAAATAATATTATATTTATTCCTAGACATTTTGCAGTCAACGTCCATAGCAGTCATTACAAAATATCGTTGATGTATTTTATGTTACATTACATATAAACCATATATATAGCTAACCTTATATCTTTTAAGACTGATGCCATAATCACTGGCTCTCAGGGCCACTTTTTGAAACTGCGCAAGCGCAAACTACTATTTCCATCCAATCGCCGCTGAGCCCAAAGTCAAATAGCAATATTGACTTAATAATAAAAATAAAAGTCCAAAGAGACCAATAACGAATTCGCATTTCGAAGCATGCGCAGAAATATTTTGGGGCCTTGCAACGGTTGGTTAGACAATTGCATGATGATTTTATTGACGTCCTTGTTATAGAAGAAACATCTAGGTAAACTGAATGTAACATATAAAACAACTCCAACCCCAGCAGCGACCAAATTTACTCGGTAGTTCGACTTCAAAATAGTGACTTGACCCTCTCTGAATAACCTCTTAAAATCTGTATTAGGTTAGTAAGTTTAAGATTACTAGTGAGTATAGGTAATACGTGTATGTATAGTTTTACTTCCCTCGTAAAAGGGAAGTATTGTAATCGTGAAAAAATCACTCTCCAGTTATACCCCGTGAGAACTAATGACATTATCTTTTCACATGCGGATTCCTAGATTTCTCTTAGTAGTCGTCTCACACAGCAGCGGCATTTTTAAACTTATAAATATACCTTATCATTGTTATTTCAGTTAGTTGTAAGCTCGCATTTGTAATGGGAACAAATAAAATTAATTTTTTAAAGGTCAACTTTATATTTTATAGTCGAAAACTGGCGCAGTCGGTAGGATCCACCGGCGGATCTTCGTGCATCGAGCAAAAAAAAAATCCGTAATTGTTTTAACGACTCATGGTGGATCGAACTTTCACAAATCGCCGCCGTGCAACTCCACTGACCAGGGAACAAGAATCGTCCTATTGGTGCGAGATCAGGGGTACAAGCATCGCCCCGGACCTCACAGATAACTCCAAGGAAAAGATACACATCGCTCTTTCTATTGGGCCTAGACGTAGGGATGAAAATTTGGATTTTACTGCTGTAAGTCACTTTTTCCATTTTTCTCCAATTTTCCGCAGACTAGCGAACATTTATTTCCTTAAAAACTATAGGAACTAAACGCAGATTTTCTTAAAATTAATATTAGTAATAATTTACTAGAAAACAAGCAAAAAAAAATGGCGCAGCCAAACTATCAGCTTATCAGATATCAGGCCGATAATATTCCACCTTTTGACGATAATCCAAAACAAATAATATAACACATAAATCAAGAAGACCCAAATGCACCTATTAATGTCTGTATATTTGACGCTATATTAAGTAAGTTAGTGGGTCGAGCAGCAGATCTAATAGCTTCCAGAGCAGAATTACGCACTTGGGAAGTAGTAAAAGATGCAATAATTTCTATATTTGTTGATCAAAGATCTATTTATTGCGTAAATTAACATGAGCAGGGACACCAGAGCACTAAAAATATTTAAAATACAAGAATACGATAATTTGGCGTTAAAAACGTTTATTAATGGTCTAGATTACCACATGCAGTTAGTGGTTAATAATTTCATTTATTACAGAAATCGAAATAATACCAATAACATTAATCGCAACCAAGTTCAGGTGCCTCACATAAATAGAAATAAGTCAAACCAAATGCATTATTCCGTTAATGCACCAAGACAAAATAATTTTATACCTTATTTTCCCAAAAATAATCCAAATAATTTTAATAACCAAAGATTTTTAGGATTTGGCAATTTCTCTAATAACAATATATTATTTACGCCCACGCTTACCAAATTTTCCTAAAATTAGACCCAACTTTTCTAATAACAATTTCGGCTTTCAAATAAAACCTAATTTGTCTAATAATTACGGACAAGCAAATAATAATTTTAGAAATTTCCAACGTTCAATGAATTCATCTGTATCAAGAATACAGAAACCTGAACCAATGGATATCTCATCCGGACATATCATTCTTAGAAATGCCCAAAATAACGCTAGTATCCAATCTCGCCGTAATAATAATATAACCGTAGAAGAACTTCTCAATCAATCGGTAGAACAACCACAAAGTGAACCTTATCAGTCCCAAAATATTGAAAAAGATAATTCCAAATATCAAAATAATGTACTGACCGATTATTCTGCTAATCAGCCATTGAACACCAATTTTGACACATGCGACTACGAAACAATCAATATTTAGAATTCAACCTAAATAATGAATATAATTCCTATGATGTTAATGAAGACTCCTTTTCATAAACACAATCCATGCATACTAGTTTAGAGGAAATTCAAAGTGAAAATTTTTGGGATTACGCGAACTCAAACGACAAAACGTAATACTCGTACATTTGAATAATTACACTGACATTGACCCCCTGTAATTATTATCCCCAAAATAAATGCTAAATTTTTAATTGATACAGGTAGCGGTCCAAGTTTTATAAAACCAAGTCTTGCATATAATATTAATCCAAATTCAATAGTTTTTGAAACATTTTTTGTTAAGACAGCACATGCTACTTCTACCCGTAACTATGTAATTGTCTTATCAATATTTCAATCTTTTAAAACTAATGGTACGCATAAGTTTTATTTGTTTGATTTTTCTTCAAAATATGACGGGCTTCTCGGAATAGACTTTTTAACACAAATTGGTGATAGTATTAACTTAAAAAGACTTCTGTCTACAAACAACCAATATCACTTTACCTCTTTTTTATCAAACTCAAACTAACACCATAAAAAAAAATAATTTCAAACCAAGCAACGTCATTATTCCACCAAGAACATCACAAAAAATAAAAATTTCTGTAAACCAGTTCAAATGAATCGGAATTTCAGAAATCTCGAATTACTTGAAGCAATGGTAAAAGTCGTAGACTTCCATGCTTTTACTGTTGTTACGAATACTGGTAAAAATCCTATTAAAATGACATCTAACCAACCAGAAAATATAAACGAAAAAGAGATTCATTTTATTGATAACCCTTTATATAACACTATACAAGACAATTTACTGAAAGAAAATTTAAAAAATCTCCGTCTAAAACATTGCAATTCTGAGGAATACGAAGAAATACGAAAATTATGAAATTTTTACGAAAACGAATAGGTATCCTCACATACATAAACAGGAAGTGTCAATCCAAATTTCAAAAATGTTAAAAAACGGAACTATACAAAATTCAAATTCACCTTGAAGTAGCCCAATTTGGGTGGTACCAAAAAAATTGGTTGCCTCTGCCAACGCAGTAGTGATAGATTACAGAAAAATAAATGAGATTAGATAAGTTGGGCAAAGCTCAATATTTCACAATGCTCGATTTAGCCAACGGATTCCACCAAATCGAGATGGATCCGTCAGACATCCCCAAAACTGCTTTTGAGTACTGAAACCGGACATTATGAATTTCGGCGTATGCCTTTTGGCCTAAAAAAAGCGCCGGCAACCTTTCAACGCGTCATGAACAACGTCTTGCGTGGAATTCAGAATGAGATTTGTTTAGTATATCTAGACGATATCATTATTTTTTCTAGCTTCTTGCAAGAACACAATGTTCGATTGAAAACTGTGTCTGAACGTCTAAGACAAGAAAATCCAATCTGAAAGTACAATTGGACAAAAGCGAATTCCTACACAAACAAGTAGCCTAACTCGGTCACAAAATCACTAAAGACGGTGTTCAGCCAATCCCCAGAACCCAAAAAGACATCAAATCCTTTCTAGAGCTTGCAGGCTATTATCGCTGTTTCATAAAAGGATTTTGTCAAAATCTCAAAACCCCTCACAGTATGCCTAAAAAAAAGGTGCCCAAATTAAATATACTTCTGAATTCATACAATCTTTCAATCATCTCAAACAAATCCTGATCAATGCCCCGGTTCTTAAATACCCAGATTTTTCGAAGCCATTTGTTCTCACGACAGATGCCTTCCAATGGTGCTCTCGGTACAGTCCTTTTTCAAGTAACACACCCCGACCAACGCTCAACGAAACCGAGTAGTAGTATTCTACCATAGAAAAATAACTTTTAGGAATTGTTTCGGCCTGCAAATATTTCCGGCCGTACCTTTTTGGAAAAAAATTTCAAATTTATACAGATCACCGCTCCTTGTTTTGGCTCTTTAGCCTTAAGGAACCAAACAGGAAATTAGTTAGATGGCGACTCAAGCTTGAGGAGTTTGATTACAAAATATTATATAAAAAGAGAAACCAGTGAGTCCACCTATTACGAACAATAAACATACTGATACCGACAATACTATACACAGTACTAATAATGATGACAAACCAAATGGCTATACTTGATGAAATAATTAATAATAAACCTCGGCAGCTTTTATCTTAATAAATCTCCATATGATACTTACATTAAATCAAATTGCGAAATGTTGGTAATCAAATAATTCATGCCACATTACCCCCGAATGTTGAAAAAATAACTAATATTTTAAAAGAATATCTAACTAAACCGTCAGCTAACATATACTTCTTCTCTAAAGAATTAAGGCCGTACTTTCAAAAAGCCTTAAATAATAATTTCCAAAATTGTAAATTATTCGAATGGACGAAATTAGTCAATGACGTTAAAGCAGAACAACGAGAAATGTCAATAAAATACAAACACGAAGACGAAACGGTAAGACGAATCATAGTGGTATAGACAAAACCTTGAAATTTTTAAAAGCCAATTATTACTGGAATTCCCAAAAAACCGATGTTACTAACTACATCAATAAATTTGAAATTTGTCAAAGTATCATATTAAAATGCTCGAAACTTAGAGAATTTAATCGAAGTTAAGTGTTTCTCTAACGGGTTCCAATTAAACTTCCGTTAGTTGAGACAGAAACGTATCAATACTATAGTCTGTTTCCTTCACCTATCCCCAACAATCAATCCTTTCTCGTCAACATACCATACAAGCCGTACCTAGCACTCAGCAATGACAAATATGCCTTCCAGAAAGTCAAGAAATCCAGTCACATGAGTTCCTCTGCCGACATGCATTCGCCCAAATCATCGAAGAGCATCCAGCTTGTCCCATTTAAATTCTTAAGCAAAGGACAAATGCTACAACTTGTCGCCCGTTCCAATTAAGATTGCACGAAATAAAAGTCGTCAAAATAACCGACGGCAAATGGTTAGTCACCATACCAACCAAAAGTACTTGCCAAGAATACGAAGAGAACATCCTACTCTTCGGTTCCTACCTAATGGAAATACCACCAAAATGCAAGGTCCAAATAAAATCAATAACGCTTGAAAACTACCAGTCGATACAAATGCAATTCCAAACCATTAATCCACCGCCTCTACATTTGACCAAATCCAACCAGTCGCTGCCAATGTTCGATCTTCCCAAAATCGAATTGGATTCAATCACCTAAAGGTTACCGACGAAATCCAGGCTGGACTTAACCGAGAGAAGTAGAAGCTTCTCGAGATGTCGTCCCCTGTATATATTAATCGTATAAGTTTTTGGACTTTTCCTCTATATACTAATCTTTATTTTTGCTATCTATATATTAAACAAATATTATCGTATAAAATTTAGGAAACCGTCATCGAGAAAACCAAATGAAAACGAAAATATTGATTCTCACTAATATTACAAAATCACACCCTTCCGGATGTGTTTTCACCTTGGCCCATTAATGGCCCATAAATCAATGCCATTATCTTTTCACATGCGGATTCCTATATTCGGTTAATAGTGTTCACACACAGCATCAGCATTTTTGAACTTATAAATATACTTTATCATTGTTATTTTAGTTAGTTGTAAGCTCGCATTTGTAATGGTAACAAATAAAATAATTTTTTTAAAAATCAACTTTATATAGTTGAAAACTCTCCGAGATGTTTTCAGATCTTCACGTTTCAGCGTCCCTTGATGACGAAAAACATGTTTTCTCAATTCCGTCGGTCTGTCTGTCTGTCTGTTCGCGCCATAGCTAAAAAACTACTTATCCGATAGACTTCAAATTTTGGTCAGAAATTAAAGACCATATGGGGATGACCTGGTAACATTTTGGTAAAAATCCAAAATGGCGGCGTAGTGAAAAGTTCAAAAAAATTATTATGAAAAAACTGCTTATCCAATTTATTTCAGATCTTGCATAAACATCAAGTATTATGTTGGAATCAACTAGTAAAATTTTAGTACGAATACAAGATGGCGGAACAAAATGGCGTTTTAATAAAATATATTACATAATATTTTGGTAAAAATCCAATATGGCTGAACAATATTAAAAAGTGTTTGTTAGAGTGGTGTATTATTTGGGGCTAAGATCCAGTGAAGAAACAAATGTTTTTTTAAATTGTCGACGTTTCGCAACTTAATTGTTGCATCCTCAGGACACATATAGACCTTAATATCCTGCATGAAACCCATATTATCAGTACTTTTACTCCTTTGCTCCGCATATATTACCCAGATATTCTGTTTCTAAATGGTTTTCGTTAACAATCCTTTTGTTGTTATGTTAGATTGGTGTATTGTTTGGGGTTACGATTCAAGGAAAAAACCAAAAGACTATTTTTAAATAGTCGACGTTTCGCAACTTTATTGTTCCACCTTCATGACATATATATAGATTCTATATCCGGCATGAAACCCATATTATCAGTGTTTACATATTTCGTTTGTCCGTAGATATTTCCCAGATATTAAGTTTCTAAATGGTTTTCGTTAACGATCTTCTTGTTTTTATGTTAAAGTGGTGTATTATTTGGGGTTAGGATCCAATAAAAAAAACAAAAGACTTTTTTAAATTGTCGACGTTTCAAAACTGTATTGTTACATCCTCAGGACACATATATAGATTCTTTATCCTCCATAAAACAAATATTTTCAGTGTTTACCTACTATGGTGGACCGCAGATATTTTCCAGATATTAAGTTTCTAAATGGTTTTCGTTAATGATCCTCTTGTTTTTATGTTAGAGTGGTGTATTATTTGGGGTTAGGATCCAATAAAAAAAATCAAATGTCTTTTTTTTAAATAGGCGACGTTTCGCTACTTTATTGTTGGATCCTCCGGATACATATAAATTTGGAAGTGCCTATTTCCCCTAAACTACACTGGCCCAAACACTCAGTGTACCGAAACTATACTGTCCTTAACAGTCCCGACAGATTGAAATGCACTGAATCCGTCGCTAGCCCGACACTTTAGTTCATTTGCAAGTTACGCTACTAGCTGGAAATTCTTTAAAGAGGCCTGCTGTGTTTTCAAGCATGCATTCTGAGTTTGAAGTGAGATTTGTTATTATATATGGCCATTTGCTTATCATATATATAGGATAATTTAGTTTATTTAGTTATTTTTAGTTTGAATAACGGAGAGTGAATTTGAAAAAAAATATTGTTGGAAACCTGCATTAAGATTATTCTGAGCTTTCGAACTTCAGTGATTGAAGAAAGGTACTTGTAAACTCAGTATGTTCATTTTAGAATATTTTGGATATGGTACAAAGTTGCAACCAATTTAATTTTTGGACTCTTACACTGAAACAAGATATTTAATATATAGAATAATAGAATCCTACCTGTACTGCTTAGTAGTAAGACCAGATAAAAGCCTTGAAGCCTATACATATTTTATCTAGATTTGTGTTGGAAAGGAAAGGTCTTGGAGGCACAAATTTCTTGCCTACATAATTTCAACTTTTATGGTAAATTTGGTAGCATTTTTCAGTTAATTCAATACCTACCTACCAACTAATTTTTATCAATCATAAATTGATTAATGTTTTAAGAGACTGCTAATTTTTGACATTATTCTACCCTATTTTAATTATTTTTAGCTTTAGTGTTTTATTCAGGATTGTATAAAGAGTGAGCAGAACATTTGAAAGTTTTTTGAATTCCCTGTGATTCCAGGAAGAAAAAGATGAATTAATCTTATATAAGGTACTTAATAAATATAATATATGTAATGTATTATACAACTTATATTCAGAAAACTTCTAAATTATAGTAATATGTTAGTCATATACATGAAACAAATTCACTCCTAAAATTACTTCCATAGTAATAGTTCAAAAGAACTAAGATCATTTACATACATTTATTATACGATGGACATATAGGTACATTATATATTGCATTCCCAAAAGCCATCTTCCGAGGGGTTAACCACAGGTGGAATTATGGTGTACAAATTTTCAACTGTGGTTTACCCCTCGGTTTCTTCAGTTTATTGTGGCAATTAAGAATATACAATTCCAACGAATTTTGGTAAGTACATTTAAATGTATACAATATGCAAACAAAAATTAATAAATGTTCTTTATTAAGTTAATTCATATGTTGGTGATATATCAAAATTTAAAATAGTGATTCTTTAGGAAACTTGCGGGTTACTCAGTAGTCGTTGCAAGGAGTTTTCACATCTTATAGTTTTTTCCATTAGTAATAGTGTTAATTTTTTCATAAACTTTGTCTACATTATATGCAGTCTTTTCTGAATTAATTGTATGTTAGTTTAAATAAGAACAATTTTGATTATTTTGTAATGAATTGACAGGAGGAAGTATTTTTGTAATGGAACGAAGAGCAGTGGTGTCTTCTATGGTTTGTTTTTTAGGGTTAGTTCTAAAAGGTATTGTAATAGGAGAAACCTCTGTCCATTACGTAAATATATCATCAGGTCAATCCATTGTTACATGCTCAAGTAATGCAGTTTTTTATTCTATTTGTATTTTTTGTCAGCTAACAAACCCCAATTCCAAGATTTTGGATTCGGTCTTTGATCTGCAATAGAATCAACCATTCCCTGATTTGAGGTGGGTTTTTAAAACCAGTGATTTAGAAACATCAGGTACATTTAGATCTGAGGGTGAAATAAGTATATCTTAAAAGACGAACTGGAAGAAGTAACAGAAAAACTGAAAATATTTAGCAGCTTTGTCAATAAGATTTTGTGTGTTTGATAATAAAGTTTATTTTGATTTTTTAAATCTCCAGTAGTTTCTTTTTAATGAAATGTGGCATGTGTTCGTTTAAAAACATATATCTTTTAAATAACATTAGTTTCTTAATTGATGTATTTTCCATGTATATAGTAAATATACACATGTACATATATATTAAAACTTGTTTATCTTAACCACCATGTTTGTTATATTTTGCAGATGCTTGCATTACTGGATTATATAGACCTCTATCCCTTGAAAATATAATAGTTGCAGCTTAAATTTTAGATATTAATTTTTATATAAGATCTGTGTAGGGGTCCAGCAGTCATAATAAAAAAGGACTAAGTATTTAATTGTACACTGGATGTTTTTGAAACTGACCACTCCACAAGTAATAATATTAAATATATTTTTATGGAAATTTTGTACGGACATATTAGCTTATCAATTTAACAGTGTTAAAAGACAACTGGTATCAACTTAACGATTTTAGAAGAGAACTGGTAATTATAAGACAAATAATTAAAATAGTTACAACTGTTAATATTAACAATTTTAGACGGAAAACAATTTAGAGACATTTATGATGCCAAATTTTTAAAAATAAAATAAAGCATTATAAAACTAAACAATACGTATATTCAGTAAAATATATAACAAATCTGTTTTCTATTTTAGCTATTCAGTTCTATTTTTCCCTCTTTCTTTTTAAATTTCTTGAGAGCAGAATATAGTTTCGGCAGATCCATTTCTTCCACCAACACTCTTTGTCAGTCACCGATATGTTGTAGTGACCAAAAATGGGGAGTGAATATGATAGAATTTTATCGCTCTATGACAGACGCATGTTGCCAATGCAGTATCCCCAGACATCCAACTTAAACTGAAATGTGAAAAATATTTATTTACACAATATTAAACACTGTTGCTTATTTCATACTAACATGAATGAATCATCGAAAAAGTTAGTTAACGTTAAATAAGAAAAACGTATGATTATGGTTTAATTATTATTGCTTTATCGACTCACTGAAACGCAATCAGAGTTTAAATAAATAAATTGCTTATATTAGTTAGCATGAACGGTATTGACGTCACATCTGGTTTCACCTGAATCAAAATTTAGAAAGTCTGTTTACCTTAGTGTAGAAAGGGCAAGTCTCAATATTAAATTAGATGACAAAATTATACCAACTTCTATATTTTTTTTATCCATCATGCACGTATTTCTCCTCTAACAAACTTCAATTGCTTTACATGATTAGACTCCCAATGTATTTACTACTTTAATGATTTTATTATAATTACATGTTTTGCAGCTTTTGTACGCTAATAATCTGAAACAATAAATTAATAATTTATAAAATATATTAGGAGTTAAAATAAAACACAAGGATTAAAAGTATCAAAATATAACAAATGTTACGCTAATAACACAGACTAATAAAATACTACTTACTGTTTCCAGTTTTGTTGTAATTAGCCAGAAATACTCTCAAAATAAGTGAAACAGTAAACTAAAATTTTACTTCTCGCTTAAATTTGCTCACAACTCGGTAAAGCTTTTGGTTGACTTCTGCGGCTGCTGGTTTTTATGGCTTTGCTTCTAGGCAGTTACCAGCTCTATTTGATAGCCATTCCGATCCGTCTGGCTCTAAGCCATATCGAAACCCCCTACTTTTTCTTTTAGGTCTTATATATTATAGTCCTGTGGAAATATCAATTCTTCATAAGCATAGTCAATTGAGGTACTGTTAGTTTAGACATAGCAATACAGGATTTTGGATAAAAAACACATTTCACTTGCACAATACATATATCTGGAAATATAATAGGAAACAGTTAATAAAAGTTCATTTTATTAATATTTAGGTAGGCTATGATCACTTCGATCAATTCCATAGTTAAATTAGCTAGAATATTATACATGGATATAGGGGTTGAAAGTTTTATATTGATACTTATTTCATAGACATCAAGATGTGGTACATAATTAGGGACATTCTAAAAAGATATTGTTTAAGTTTTCAACTTGCCTCATTCGCATAGAAAATTGTCTCTGATCTTTATTTTATATAGATTTTCTTTAGTTAGGCAGTCTTTTATTTTTATATGCAAAACCTGAAAATCATTGTTTACCGGTAAATAGGTTGGACTCTGATTTATGTTGATTTCGTATGTTTTTTTAATGTTCATATAAATTCCCCTCACATCAATCATCATTCTTTTGGGAGCATTCAGAATCCTTCCTATATTAGCCAGTGAGTCAGCAACGTTGTTACCAGGAATATCAGAATAGCCTGGTATCCATGCTATTCGACGAATATCAAAGCAGTTTCTATTAGAAATTATTAGTAATTTCTTTGATCTGAGAGTTCAATAATCAGCTGCTGCTGAAAGTTGATATTTATTGATTTTTTTTTATTGCAACTATCTGAGTCGGTGAAAATTATGGCGCTTTTAAGTTTTTTATAGGTAATGACTTTTATTGCATCATGGATTGCTATTATTTCTGCTTTATAAATGGATAAGTAGTTAGGTAATCTTGTTGAAAATTTATAGGAGATATCAGGAATACTCACACCAAATCACGCTTTTTTATCTTTTTTTAGAAGCATTTGTGTATAAGGTAAAGGTGTCGTTTAAGTTTTTAGTTGTCAAAAGAAATTTTTCTTTAATTCCAATTTCAGTCTTTTTGATGTCAAGGTTAATAATTTTAATGGGGGTATTCAAAATATCGTATTCGATTCCATAGCACTGTAACTTTGGGCTTTTATAGATGTTATTAAAATTAGGTAAAAAATCTTGTGAAGCTGTAATTATATAAGGTATTTAAGTCTTTCGAATATACCCAGCTGGCACTTAAATAGCTATAACTGTTTCCACTACTACTCTTTAAGGGTGTTTACGTATTTATTACTAATAATCCTCTATATATAAATTACCCCTTTGGGTTACACGTTTCTAAGTATTATATGTATTTCTTACTGCGAATAATACTTTATAGTAATTTCCTATATAAAGTAATTATATAGTTACTACTGCCAAGCAACTACTTACGAAATTGACTTTAAGGTCGTCATTTCTTTTCAGTGACATAATAGTAAGTTTTCAAAGTTACTGTTTCTAATCCGTTTACTAAATTACAACTTTTAAGTATCAGAACCTTCCTGAATCTTGCAGCTACTACTCGATTACGTCTAAATGTACTCTTAGGTATTACTATAAAGTAAAACGAGTCGTTACAGACTAGAAAAAGTTATGATCTAATGTTCCTTTAATCTCTTGTAATTGAGATTCCGGAGATAGGGGGCGCTGGTACGAGATTCGTTCTACAGTTACTTTATAAGGACAGTAGCGACATTAGAAGCCTACCCGCCAAATTGACGAAAAATTCTTCAAGGTTTTTAAATGGATGCACACATATTATCGTTAGTTTTTCGCAAAATATAGCTAAATCAATCTACTTTAAAACATTAAAATAAAAAAATTGGATCAGCTAAAAGGTCAATTAATGAAATTATTATTAATTTTGGTCTACAAAGAGTATAATACCGCAGAAAAAATTCGAAATTTACTTCACACTGACAACTTCTGTCAGCATAGGTTGTAAATGTAGGGATATGTTAATGTTTTACTCTAATAATCTATGCAAACTATCTAGTGCTAACTTACTTTTTCATTTAGATGTTTAACAAATAACAATGTTTGTGCAAGTGATTAATGACAGTTGTCTCCCAAGTAAATTTAGCAATTTAGTATGTACTGAAGAAGGCCTACAAAATAAAGTTTCTTTTAAGCTAATCTTTGAGAGCTTCTGCCTCAAATTAGGGTGCTGAATAAAGTAAAACATACACTAAGACATGAAACAATATTGTGTTTTACAGCAAAATTAAACCAAAATATAATAATGTGTATTATTTAATAACTTTTCTTGTAATAAACTTAAACTTAAAATATTTACGTTCACAGGCATTTACAAACACTTTATAATTACAAGCAAAAAGCAGGTGAACCAGGTTTAAACACATTTTCTCCATATGGCCAATGGCTTAGAACTTATTGTTTGAATAAATATTCATTTTAATAATCACAGAAACTAATAAAATAATACATTAAGACCAGAAACATCATAACAAACGTCATAAGGAACCCGCGTGGGCAAAAAGTAAAAAAACGATTTTAGCAGAAATATGGCCGAACCCATCCAAAATTGGTTACCCTATTGTCGCCATCGTCCTTATATAGTTACTGTAATTTGGTATAAAGCCATTGAACTCCATTGTATTCGATCCGAATTTGTCAATCGCAATTAGTTGTTTATGTGTTGTAGACCATAACCTACGAGTAATAAGTTAAAATGCCAATGGCGTCACGTCCCATAAGATAAAAAAGTAGCTTTCGCCATTCATCCACATTTTTATGGAAAATCAAACATATCAAAACTTGGTTATGTCATACCTGAACAAAACAAAATAAAGCGGTATTTTAAGGAAACAGCGTAACGTATCACATTAGTGTTCAAGACTTCAAAGTAATTGGGTATAAGCGTATTTAAAGAATCCAAAACTATAAAAGCGTATGGAGGCAGTTGTAGACCCTTGATGTTAAGTAATTTTCTCTGTAAAGAAATGCAGCTTTAATGTAAAAGTCCAATAGAACGCCATTGTTTATTTTCATGTCCCCTATAAATATGTATCTATGATGTTTATTTTTGTGAGTATAAAGAATAAAAATGCATACACATTAAACATCACGTTAAAAAGGAATCACCCTTTATAATAAGATATATAATGATAATTACTGTTTAAATCAAAGTCCAAAATTAAATTTTTGAGATTTAAATTGGCCGATATATTTGACCAAAAAGTACTGAAAATTAACAAATTTTAAAGGCGCATCATTTTTCTACAACTATTATTACCATATTCACCAGAGAAATTGCCTACGTTATAATTTTAGGTCCTTAGCATAGCTAGAAAACTAAGTGAAACGCATGTATCCTACCTCAACAACTAATAACGTATGCTATATACGCTCTACACCATTTTCCCAATTTAAGGGTTTGTAGTGGCCATAACTGTTTTGTTGGTATTAAAAAGAACCATAAATATTTTTCAAATGGATTAAATAAAGACAGAAAAAAGGAAGTAAAAAATAGGGTGAATTATTACTATTTGGCTACTTAAATGGAACCACACAATTCCGTACTATCTACGTAATAGTCACAGTCACAATGACATGTTATTCACCCTAAAATTGCTCCCCATTTTGGTAATGACTACGTAGTCTCAGCTTAAACAGAACGCGGCGACACCAAGGTCCTGTTGCTTCATCGAAAATACTAGTCGTAACAATGACGTATTCATGCGTAAAAGTGGTACTTGGGTATACATGTTCGTTAATCAATTTATGTCGAATTTTACGTATAAGAACAATTAGGGGGTGATTTTCCATATTTACCAGTTTTGCTAGAAAGCCGCGAGCCGTTAATTTTCTTTCTTCTTTGTTACCAGGCTCATCATTGCTGATTCGCCTAGTACGGCGGCTTTTGGTGTAGATTTCAAATACCCCAAGCATATTCTAAGGCCCTCAAAAAATAAACTTCCATATCGTTGAGTATTTTCTGATTAACCGGTTAAATGTGACACCACTAAAGCATGAAACATGATTAAAAGGATATAAGGATCAGCACCCCACTACAATCTACAAATTGCTCTTAAAATGTTAAGGGGTTTTTTGGCTTTAATCATGAGATTTTGGGCATGCAAGTTCCATTTAAGGTTTTTTTGGATGGTAATTCCTAGATATTTAACTTCATTTTTATATTCAATTATAGAATTTGATAATTTAATAGTTGGTGGTCTCTGAATTCTTTTTCCCTTAGTGAAATAGATTGCCTCTGTTTTATTTGTTGCCAGTGACAAATCATTTATTTGTAAGAAGTTGTTTATTTTAATTAGTGCAAAATTGATTGACTCAGTTATGGTAATCAAATTCGGACCCTTGCAAAAAATTACTAAATTGTCTGCATAACCTATAATTTTGTGCAAATTGAAGTTAACATTAAAAAGAATGTTACTAAGGGGAGAGCCCTGTGGTAAACCTTTGGTTGCTAAAAATGGACCCAACATGAACCATCACTACCTCTAGTATATAAAACTATTTTTAATTATTTTAAAAAATAAGGTTATTAATCTGTGGTGTAATATGTAATTTATTCAGTTTATCATATAATTTATATAGATTTACAATATCATATGCCGACTTAATATCCAGGAAAACTGCTATAACTATTTCTGAATTTTGAAAAGCATCATACAAAAAGGTTGCCAAGATTGCTATATTTTCAAAGATACTCTTCCCTCCCTGACTGAAAATTAGTAAAAGTAAGATTGTGTTTAGAAGTCCAGTCCAACCAGTTCTTGATCATGATCTCTAAGATCTTAAGGTCAAACGATGATAGGACAATTGGTCTGTAGGTTTCAGCCATTGATGGATCCTTATTATTTAAAAAAATTAATTATATTATATTTTTTATACGATTCAGGTAATGTGCCTCCCATTAAAAAATTATTTATGCAATTAAAAAAAAATTGTTTTGCTTTAAAGCGAAGATTTGTGAACATTGTGTAAGCCATATCATCAAACCCCGGGGCTGAAATGTTCTTTTTATTATTTAATGTGTTATTTAATTCGTGCATAGTAAGCAAAGCTCAATATTTTCTACATCCATTTGTAGCAGATGAAAAGTTGGGTCAATATGGAGACTAAACATTCTTGTTAAAATGTTTTGTTTAATGTTATTAGCGATTGTATAATTATTATGCTCAGAATTTTTTTGAAGTTTTTTACATTTTGTTCTATACATATTTTATATTAGATTCCCTATTAAGTGTTTCACAGAAAGATTGATCTCTAGTTTTCTTCTAGTATTTGCTATACTTTTTTAACTTGAATATAACTATCTAGGTTTGAAAAATGTTTAAAATTATCAATTGCATTTTTCCTTTTGTTAATCCACAAAGTACATTAATCATCCCACCCTGGAGTGCCTGACTATTGAGCGCCACATGTTTTGAGGGGAATACTTTCTTCTGCTGCCGTTCCAATAATTTGTATCAGATCAGCGTAATTAAGGTTTAGATTTTGATTATATAATTGTATTGTAATTTTATCACTATATAATTGCCAATCAGCCTTTTTAAAGTTTCTTAATTTGTAAGAGCCTATAAATGCCTTATTAAAATTAGGGTTATTTGTATTGTATTCTAGATAAGTTGGAAATTGTAGTTAATTGCTAAATAACTACTTATTATTGTTAGATCAACCGCACTAATATTATTATTAGGATTCTGTAGGAGAGTCTGAGAACCATCATTCATAATTATAAACTCATTTTCTATTACAAAGTCACTAATTGTTTTACTTCCTTTATTCATGGAAATTTTGTCCCATAGTGGATGGTGTGAATTAAAATTTCCTGTGATAATAATTTTATTTAGGGGAACACCCTAAATTAGGCTTTCTAAAAGCTGTAAATTAATATTATCATTTGAGTTACTACTTCTACAAATGTTAATGATATATAGTTCGTCAATTTTAATGATTATGTATTGTGTATTATCTGATGAAAAACTTCTGACTTTAATAAATATAATGTTGCTATTCCACCATAGCCATCATTTCTATCTTGCCTAAGGATATTATAAGAGGTTAGAGAAATATTTTGATCTGCTTTAAGGCAAGTTTCGCTAAGACATATAATATCAAGTTTTTCATTCTTTACTAGTATAAACAGGTTGTCCTATTAGAGTTGGAACTCCTAAGATTCCACTGAATAAGTTTTAAGTGACTATTATACATTGTTTTGGGTAAGTTATTAACAAGAAAACTAAATTAAAATAAATAAATTAGCAATCAGAATCCGCATCCATATCCATGTCGGACCCTGGATGTTGACGAGATGTTAGGATATTTTTAATTGTGCTTATGCATTACGAAATTATTACCTCGGGCTAGATCATTGTTTTGCGAGCTATGAAATGCACTGGAAGGCGAATGAGTTGAATTAATATTTAATAATTTATTCTGTGAATTATCTTGCTGCTGCGACTGTGAGGAAGAGGGAAAATCTTGTTTAGAAGGTTTCGAATTTGGGAGATATAGGCATTCGCATTTTTTGTCATATCCTTTTTAGATTATTCTTTTTTTGTTATTGTCATTTACCATGGTTTGGGCATACGAACGTTTGATAGTATTATTATTTGCAATCTTCTCTATGATATGGATGTAAAATTATTTGAATTTTTGCTAGTGTTATTTATTTTTTTGGGTCTTGTTAGAAAGCCTTATAAAAAGTATTTTTCAAAGGCCATAGATTCCTTTATGTGTTTTTGTCTCATATATTCTGGACATTTTTTAGATATAGACTTATGATTATCCTTACAATATAATTGCCTGTTACAAAGAAATGAAATATTATCTTTGTCTCCCTCCGAATGATTGCCATCCTCACCACAGTTAAAGCATCTCTCTTTACCCTTAGAATTGTTTTTTGTGTGTCCATACCGCAAACATTTCAAACATAATGTAACAGGGGAAATATATACTTGAACTGGTCGGTAAAGTTCATAAAAGTGCATAGGCCTCGGAAGATTAACACCCTTAAAAGTAAAAAGAACTGAACCTGTAGTTTCATATGTGATGGTTTTGTCTTTAGATATTTCTCCATTAAGTCTTCTTACTGAGAGGATACGCATTCCGCCGTCTGCACGGCAACATTTCAAAAGTTCATCTTCTTTTAAATCGCTATCTATTTGCCTAACAATTCCTTTGCATGTGACAAAGTTATAAGGTATTAACATTTTATAACTTTTTTCAATGAAAGTTCTATTTTTTGTAAAGAAATTAGCCGCTTGCGCCGTTATGAATTCAATAGCTATTCGATTAAGTCCTTTATTATTAATTATAACCTAACCTAACATCGCTAACATTCAAGTTAAAAATATCTCGCGCAATTGTGATATTATTGAAGTTACCTATATTAAAACCAACTTTATCAGTAGATTCCAAATATACAACATTGCTATATTTTTGGCGCGAATACTAATTACTCGTCCATTTGCCAGATTGCTCTCCGTCCTAGGCTTAGTCAAAGCTGAGGTGACCCCTCCCAGATGATTTACATATTATTCCAATTTGGAGACGTTATCGGTAGGATATCCGACGATTCGGATGGCGAGCTCTAAGCTCCTGGAACACCCCGATTCTTTCAAATATCTTTTTAGATTATTCCTCCTTTTTGAAATGCATCTTGGCTTCCAAGGTGCCCCTTTAGAGTATTACTGGTATCACGAGATGACCTTTTCTTTCAAGCTATCATCGCACGCCTCATAGCGGTCATTACGCTGATATTCTATGTAGAATTGGGTAGACGAACAGGACAGAATTCAGGACCAAATAGAACTCACACGTTCACAGCGTCTGCTCCCGTTCTAGCGGAGTCGTTAGTTTTCACACTGAGCAGTTGATTCTCCCGCCTCCCCTCAAAACAAAACGGCAAAACCGGACACGTGGTAACTTATGTTAAAAACACACAGATCTGCCTTCCAAGAGGCGATTCGAATGAGCCCTGTCAGACTTAGATCGTTCATTTGCAGCCCAATTATCTTTCTCTCTTTTTCTCATGACTTAACCGACGAAGCATTTACCCCATTCATTATTTAAATACGCTTCTAGTGTCGGTAAATATGTAGTTAACCGTACTCTTGCCAATCTTAACGATTTGTTTGCCCTCTAGTCAATCTCGGAGCGCTAATGACGACTCTGAAGACATATTAAATTTCACATTATTATATTCACAATTTTTCACTTTCTTTTCTCCATCCTTTAGTAATTTTATAATTAAATACATAATTAAAAAACTAAAATAACATACTTTCCAATTTATACCATTATTTCACTCAACATCACAAACCCCTACATTCATTTCGTGTACTTTGTCCAACATTCAGATCAATAAAGTTATATTATTTGTCAATTGATATTTTCAATAGGGAATTTTTTCATTTTGTGCTTTATGTTGGCAACAACTGTCATTAAAAAAGGAAATGCACTAAATATTTCATTATATTAACAGTTTTTAAAACAGTTTATTATGGATATCTTATTAAATATTGGAATGCAGGTTTAGCAGAGGTGCGGGCGCCGCACAGTGCTTTGATCAATGGACAATAATCACAAAACAAAGTAATAATTATTTATATTTTTATAAATCAATATAAGTATAAGTATCCAAAACACGCATTACAAAGTTTATTTAAATCAGGTCATCCTTGATTAGCACTGTAGAGACAAATGAATTTCGATCAACGCCTAGCTGTCAGTTTAACAATAATTTGCTTGCGTTCAGAACGGAGTTTTCATTAACGAGTTATTGTTGAAACTGTTCACTCTAAAAAGAAAATCGCTATGGATTGTCAAGCTCCAGGTAGGTTTATTAAATTTTAACTATATATTTAATTGTTGAGTCCAAATGTACGATTTTACCTGATATTTCAATTAGCAATAACAGATTAGTTGTTAACACAACTATATTTGAAAACTTTGGTAAAGGTTTACAAAATATCTCTAAATATCTCTTTCTGATACTGTTTTAGTTAAGTAGGAGAAAATATAAGGTTTCAGATTTTGTATCGATATTCTGCCCCTACCTGCCACCACAGGTAATTTCAGATATTTTATTTCAGAGTGTATTTATATCAAAAACGCTGATCTGGTAGATGTTTGGATAACTAGTTCACATAGTCTTCGCCAGCAAAACACATTTAACAAAATATGTGAAATACTTGATTTAACAGATTGTTCGGAAGAATTATCGGCACGAATTTCAAAGATGGGTAGAATTTTTTGCATGAAAATGACTAAACTGTGGCAGGAAAGATCTAGAACTCGAGAAAGATTTATAAAGCGCAACAAAAGTTGGCTAAGCAAACCGGTAGCCACATCAAAAGATTTTGTGGCTTTTAAAAGACCTCAAGTGCAACCATTACAACCGTTGGCGTTGCAACCACGATCAAGTCAATCTCGAGGAAGACCCACCATCCCTTTTGAGGAAGCTTCTACAAAAACAAAAAAAAGACGCGTCTTAGATTTAATACAAAGCAGATCTCAAGCTGAGCTTAACTTTGCTGCTAATTTGGCTGGTAGCTCTAATAATCAAGATTCCTTAGATAAGGTTTTGACACCACATCAGGCTTTAGCCCTGTGCTTGGACCTAGACTTATCCGAAAGAAAATACTTAGCTTTAAGGTCAGTAGTTAATGCTTTGCACAAGAATTGCTTTCCAAGTTTGTACGCTTTAAACATTGCAAAAAAAGCACTTTTGCCGTCTCAAATTAATACTGATGAAGTCAGTTCTGAAGTAAATTTACAAGATCTTCTAGATAAAACCGCAGAAAGTATTCTAAATGTTTCAAGCGTACCGAGTGGGAAAGAATTAAAATTAATTTGTAAGTGGGGCTTTGATGGCAGTAGTGGGCATAGCACATATAAGCAGAAGTTCAGTAATGACCAACATACGGATGAATATATCTTTCTAATTGCACTAGTGCCATTAAAATTGATTAATACTTGCACAAATGAGGATGTATGGGTAAATATGACAAGTTCCTCGACCTTGTTTTGTCGACCAATAAAGTTTATTTTTGCTAAGGAAAATGCTGAGTTAGTGCGATTGGAAGAGCAAAAAATGATAAAAAATATCAATTTGCTGAAAGTATCGACAATAAATATGCACAATCAAACTTATAATATAACTTTCGAATTAATTTTCACTATGATGGACGGTAGTGTAACTAATATTCTTTCCGGCACCAACTCAGCATCCAAGTGCATCATTTGTGGAGCCACCCCAAAGCAAATTAACCACGAAAACGTTGTCAATCGGTCTGTAAATAGGGAAAACTTTCGTTTTGGCTTATCCACACTTCACTGCTGGATACGTTTTTTTGAGTGCCTTTTGCATATTGCGTATAGACTCCCAATAAAAGTATGGCGGGTTGAAGGAAATGAAAATAAAAAAATAGTAGAAAATAATAAAAAACGTATCCAGTCAGAATTTAAATCGAAGATGGGACTGATTGTGGATAAGCCAAAACCGGGATATGGCTCCACAAATGATGGAAACACCGCAAGGCGTTTTTTTTTTAATCCCGATCTCAGCTCGGAGATAACAAGTATCGACAAGGAACTTATTGTTAAGTTTTCGTTGATACTTAGGATATTGGCTAGCGGGTACCATGTTGAATTAGAAAAGTTTCGGAGTTTGTTACAGGAAACTCGTAATTTGTATATAAATTCTTACAGTTGGTATTATATGCCTGCAACTGTCCACAAAGTCTTGATTCATGGGTTCAATAAGTGCTTTCGACTTACCTATTGGACAACTGTCAGAAGACGCCTTAGAAGCAAGGCACAAGGAAGTTAGGAAAAACCGATTATCTCACACCCGCAAATCATCACGAACTAATTGTAACAAAGATTTGATAAACATATTATTGCTGACATCAGAGCCCTTACTATCAATATACCGAAAAGTTATGAAACAGAAAACTAGCAAATATAACAATGAAATTAATAAATATCTAAAAAAAAATGATTTAGTTGTTTCAGAAGATTTAAATTTGGAATTCAATGTGTCTGAAATATTAAGCAATGAAAGCGATTCGGACTAATAATTAGCTCTGAGTTTAACGTTTGTTATTTATTTTATGTTTAAAAATTTTAGTAATTAAGTGTTAGTGTAGTTTAAATAGTGTTTGTTAAATTTTAATTTTGTGTTTTATAATAAAAACAAGTTACAATGGCTTATAAACGCACATTTTTCTTTTTGACCCTCTATGTCAATGTTACAAATCTTAGTTGTAAGTTTTTCTGGACACCCTGTATGTGATTAACTTAGAAAATTATGTGCAAAATGTTTTCGCCTAAGTAAAAAAATAACAATTTTGTCAGAAATTGTATTATGACCGCCAGAGGTAAGTGGTATTATTTTTGTCCAATAATCTCTACTACTCGAAGCACTGTGCGCCGGATCAAGGAGGCACCAGGTAGATCGGTAACAGGTTAGCAACATATTAGACGGTGGAGCGCGACGGCATCATCTTTAAAACTATATCTTACTAATGTATGATGTATTATAGCTTTGATGCTGCTACCTAGTTAAGTTTTTCCTAAATAAAGGTATGTTAAAAACTGTTACTTTGACAAAAATTATCGTATTTTAAAATTGAAAAATTACTGCATTTTCTTCTTTAAATAATAATTGTCACCAACATTAAACACAAAACGAAGAAAAATTCTCTTTTGAATATTGTCGTTAAAAAAATGTGAGGTAAATGTGCAGTTTGTAGTACCTTCGTTGATTTTAACGCTTCTTAGTACACTAGTAGATTTTGATGCTATGATCACGGATACGATCTCACACTTTTTCGGCGACGTTTCGTTTTTAAGATATTCACCTTCAAATTTCTTAATTTCGTATTTCCTTTATTCTTTTACACTTTTTTAGCAAATTTTTTCTTCAGAAACATTTATTAGAGACATTCATTTTAAATGTCAAATTATGTATGATGATATATTTCATTTCTTTTTTATGTAAAAAATCTGGTTTTGAAAACTCTTTACAGTCACAGTGACAAAATTCATATTACATTTATCACTTGGGATATTTTAGTTTTGTTTTTATGTTTGATATGCTTATTTTAAATAAAATTATACGAAACTTTCAATCACAGGCGAGTCATACCAGTCAGAACAATTTAGTGCGCGCGTATTTCAAATGTTATTTTCGATGTTTTGGGGTGTTACGGCTTTATTGATAGTTTTATCGATGAACTTGAGCTAACCTAATGCTAACGAGGCAGATCCACCTAACAGTATAGGTTTTCTTAAATCTTTGTTTATAATATAGATTCGGAATTTTATTTGCCCGCTAGCGCTCGCTTTCTTTACGGCAAACTAACCATAATTACTTCAATTGCCTGCGAATCACATCAATCAGAAATGTTATTTAAAGTGCTTACTATTAGTAGTAGTAGTAGGATATTCAGGTTTGGTTGCCGCGCATATGTGCCGAATCTCTATTCAGGCGAATGACTTTAAACATAACTAAAAAATATTGATTGGGTTAGGTCTGGTTGGTTTTGCTGTAAAAAGCTCGCCGTACCGAGACGAAACAATTACGAGTCTATATTAAAACACAATTTTTTTTAACAAAACCTAAATTATTCGGTAAATCTGTCCCATTAGCGATAGCTTAGCTCAGATTCGCCGATATAGCCATTATTAGCTATCAAATTGCATGCTAGGATTACCACAAATCATCGAAAATCGGATAGAGCGGGCGGGACTAAAAACGCAAAAGTTGCATCGGCTCCCTAGATTTTTCTAACTTCTACGAAAATAACAGTACCATGTGCCACGCGCGTTATGTCGTGCCGGTTGATTATGATATACCCAGTTTCAGCGTGTTTACCATATGTGGAAGGGGAAACGACAAACCATACCAATACCGTCCTGTAGATGTCCAGCCTAAGACATTTTTGCGTAAATCGATTGCACTTTATCATACTACACCACTCTATGAATATAGCTTATTGTTTACAGAACATCCTGCATGTACCCAGTTCTTTTCGTGATGGGGGAGTTAAAAAACGATTCTGAGTGGATTAGATAACATACCCTGCTTTGTCTTCAGAGGTGCTGGAATGATTGACGCTCTAGTTTTATTCTTTTACCTTGGAATACGACATACGAATCAAATTATTTACCTTTACTTTTTATTTGATTTCGATCATGGGTCAAAGGAATTGCCCTAGCCAAAGTTATGATGCTACTAAAACATGTTTTGAAAAAAAAGTACTTGGAATTGTTGGAAATAAATAATAGATTTCGCTAAATATATTAATAATAGGTAAACCGTAAGCGTATAGTATGTTTAACAAAAAAACAGTCATCCGTTTAAATTTTACAAAATTTACACAAACTGGTGAAAAATCTTTCACTTTTAAGACAACCTAAACTTTAAATAATAATATAGTATGTCTGTTTATTAAAAAATTGTACTGATTTTAAAATATACCTAATAAATACTCGTGAATAATCATGAGTATGAGCCACTAAAAACGTCATCGCGAGTTACTGGCATCAGCTCGCGATAGACGAATTGGCGACCGCTGGCTCTAATAATGGAAGGGAACGCATTGTAAATCGTACTACATTATTAGACCTGTATAACTTATATGCCTTTGTATGGCCAAAAAACTGCTGATATTGTTATTTCTAGCCAGAATTCTAATATTAATGCCAAGGTCCAGTCGTCCAGATACCCTCTATAATAATGTGATTTATGTATATTCCGTAGTCTTATAGTGGAATCCATCTTTTCGCGAGGATCCTAGTCAGTTCATGAAGCGCGCCATATTGAGTAAAAACTTGATGTTGCAGGATCTGCCTGGGATTTTAATGAAGAGCCCAAAACGCTTCGATGTATTTTGCATAACACAATATGCCTAAATTGTAATCTTGCAGGTTCGTAAAGTGCTCAAGAAAAATTGCCTTTTATGTTTAAATGATATTTCTGAGACGCAGAATTATATAAAGTGATCCATTTTGAACACATTATCCATAGCATCTGAAGGACTGTATGGTAACAAAATAGCCACAAACTACAAAATAAGAATAAAATTATATTCCAAATCCTTATAATACCATCATTAGGCAACAAAAATACATTTTATTTTTTATTATTAAATCTTTTTTAATTACTAATACATGGAAACTTTTGTGAGATCGCAGGTTTGCTTTAAAGAATTGGCCATAGAGAAATAACTGGTATAATGATTCTGAGGAAACGCTTTCCTTACTGACAACAAATGTTCAGTATTTACTTTAATGTTATTTAATTATAGTTGTATGATATATGACTTATAATAATTAGTTTAATATACATATTAAACAACTTTGGTCATTGTTTTTTTGATAAGATCTAGAAATAGCAGAAAGAAAATTACCCATTTCAATGAAATCAAAACAAACACAATTCGACAACTGTAACACGTTACTTTATGAAATGCCTATTTTTAATGATAGATTGTGTTATACGCAATACGGCGAAGAAACTTTATGGCCTCTTCATGAAGAGACTAGGCAGATTCTATAAGCTCATATTTGTACACAATATGCCGACGTTTCATGAACTGACTAGGATCTTCTCGAATAAACGCATTTTACAAGACTACGAGGTAAACATCTTAAAATACATTTTTGTCTTAGTTTGAGTTGATTTAAAGTTAGAAGCTTGCTATTTTGGAAAAGTAAATGAGTTAAATATCTTTTTATTTTTAAAAAGCGTTATCTTCATTATATTATTTTGTACTATAAAGGGTGATAATAAAGTAATTCCTTCGTCCTACAACTAAAGCATATTTAACAAGCTACTTGAGAGCGGAAAGTAATGAACTTAAAATTTTTAATTTCGTTTTTCTGATTATATCAGATATATATCGTACTGGACTCTTCCAGTTTAAATTTTCATCAATAAACACTTCTAGATACTTTAAACGATGTTTTCTTTCTATGCTATATTTGCCCCCCTAGTACTCATTTTTTCATGTTACGTTGAGTCATAAAACCTTATCTTCTAAATATTTGGCAAACTGTTGTGACTAAGACTAAAAAACATAAAATTAGTTTTATCCATGTTTAAAGACAAGTAATAAATATCTAATCATTTCTTTAAATGACGGCTACCATCTCTTTAATGAATTGCAATTAATTCAGTTATGGCCCCCCTGTGCATACAGAAAAACTGAAAACAATTGAAAAACATTAACAGTTTTGCTTAGACCCTTTATAGTTTATAAAAACATTCTCGGGTATAAGTTGACTGACAAATAAATTCATAATTTACATCGACGTTTCGCTCATTATATTAAGCCTTCTCAAGATAGAAATTATAGATTTATTTTTCAATGAGTTAACGTATACCCAAGAAAATAATTAACAGTGTTTATACATGGCTAGAGAAAAAAAACGAATATATATAATTCACTTTTTTTTAACCATGTATAAATTATATTCTTGGGTATAGATTAACTCATTGAAAAATAAATCTATAATTTACAGGGACGTTTCGCTCATTATATTTAGCTTTCTGAAGATGGAAATTTATTTTCTAAAATAAAAACATATGTAGTTAATAGTGTAAATTCTCTGACGATTTGCAACTTATTAATTTCATGAATCTCAGGATTCACCAAAGATATCAAATGTAAATAAAAACATACTAATAAATAATACTATCGTAGATTGGTTCTCTAAATTTTATCTAAACAATAATGCAGTTTGGCAACGGTGACATAAATTTCTTCCGTCATTGGCCTGCAAATTTATGTATTTCGACATTTAAAACCAACCATGCATTCCTATCTGTCGGGATTTCGACTATTTGGGCCAGTGACTTTTAGTGGTATTGTCGATTTGGGGCCAGTGAAGTTTAGGGCTAAGTACATCGAACCATAAATTGTATATCCTGCATGATACCCATATTATCAGTCTTTACCTATTCCGTTGGTTGGCAGATATTTCCCAGATATTAAATTTCTAAATGGTTTTCGTTAACGATCTTCTTGTTGTTATGTTAGAGTGGTGTATTATTTGGGGTTAGGAAACATCTGTGGACCAATGGACAAGGTAAAGACTAATATGGGGTTCATGCAGGATATAAAATATGTGTCCTGAGGATGCCACAGTAAATTGGCGAAACGTCGGCAATTTAAAAATGGGCCTTTGCTTTTTTTACTGGATCCTAACCCCCAATAATACACCAACTCTAACATAACAACAAGAGGATCGTTAATGGAATCATTCAGAAACTTAATATCTGGGATATCTGCGGACCAACGTAGTAGGTAAAGACTGATAATATTGGTTTCAAATTAAGATGGTGAAAGAAAATGACGGCCAAATAAAATTTTTAAAAAATCAACGTAAAAAAATCTTGTTCAATTGATTTTCAATTTTGCAGAAAAATTAAATGTTAAATGGGATACTTATTGAATTTATTTTAAATTATGCCCAAAAGTCAAGTGTGACATAGGTAAAAAGGAAATGGTAAACATATTGGTAGGAATCCAATATGACTGAACAAAATGGTGCCCAATAAATGAATACTACTTTTTCTTAAATTACATTTTTATTTTAGGTGTTTTGATTGCAGTTTAAAAAAATTCATAGATCGGTTTACGTATACATCAGTTTATATTAATGATATTATTAGATAATATAAGACGTTTCTTCTTTGCACGTATAAGAAAGCTTTGTACCTAGCCGTTTTGTGAGTAATAGAATATAATGTGCAAGTTTGTCTGGTAAAGTAGGATTTTCTGTGATATATTAATATTGTACATTAATTGTAATTGTAATTAATACAAATTCATTGCATCAACTGTAAAAGTTTCACAATGTTTGGCTTAGAAATAATTATGCAAGTGCCGATCAGTAAATAAAGTCACACATGTAAATTTTGCCGTCATATTTGGTTACCAATTACATATTATAAAATGTAGTTCGTAAAACTTTCAAAGTAGAGGCAAGTCCGGCAAGCTAATTTTATTTCATTACATTTGAACGTCGTATGCTAATACGAAAAAATAAAATCAATCAATATAATTCGTAAAATATTGACGTTAGTGTTTTTTTATTCATCAAAACTGTATGTGTTTTGGCATTTTTAGATAAAAAAATTAAGGGTATTCTTCGTTGCACGTATCGTTAAAATGTTTAATAAGATAAAACAGTGAGACTACAAGTTTCAATAAAATTCAAATATTTACCCGTTATGAACTTGTGTCCAAGCATGGTGATACAATACTAAAGAGTTTAAAATATCCGTTCTAACTGCATTACCTGCTTAACACTCCTTTAGAGATACAATAGTTGACATAAACTATAAAGAATATTACATAAAAATGGACAGTGGCGCTCAGTTGTACTGCATCCACTTATAATAAGTCTGGTTTTTTAGGTTAAAGGTGCGAGAAGTAATATAGTTTGGTTCAAATAATAATTAACTAAGTACGCTTTTAAATTTTGTCTTTACATAACATAAAACTGAAGCTTTCACGGCTTTGGTCAACTAAGAAATCATGGTTCTTGGGATTAGACCGTGTCAAATTGGAATTAGTATCTGACGTTTCGCCTTCGATTGCACGAGGCATCTTCAGGGATATTTACTCCACTAGATTTGGACACTGAATGAGTTAGGAGAGATTTAGGTGGGCTTTTATACCTGTATCGAAATTTATGTGTTTAAAAATTTCAATAGATTGTCTAATTTTTCATTTATAAAATCCTAGAACCGATGCTATAAACTTGGTTTCCTTTGCGTGTATAATATGGCCAGTGGTATGCTGGTTTTCAGCTACAGCAGATTGAACAATTTGTTTCTTTTTAATACATCGTTCACTAAGTCTAGTTGTTATTGAGCGTCCTGTTTCTCCCATATACACTTCCCCACAGGAGCAAGACATTTTACATACTCCTTCTGTTTGAAAAGGTACAATATCTTTCGGGGATGGCATAGTCCAATCTTCTTATGTGTATTGCAGATTGTATCACCGAAGTAATCGTCCTATTTTGTCTGTAGTGCCATGTATGAAGGGAAGAAGAACACTACCTAATGGTGGCTATTTATCATTCTCCTTTGCGGAGTTGGGTTACTATATCTTTCAATTGAACGCGTAATATCAAGTTGGCTAAAGGAACATGAACGAAATAAACAAAATGTTCAGTCTACTGTAGCTGATCACCAGCATGCCAGTGGCCATATTACAAATGGAAAGGAAACCAAAGCTGTAGAATTTTATAAACGAAAAATTAGAGAATCTACTGACATTTTTTGACATACAAAATGTTTTAACAGATAAAACGGTTACAGCTACATCATACAAGTCGGCTATAAAAGCCCGCTTGAATCTCTTCGAGCTCATTTAGTGTTCAGATCTCGTGGAGTTAAGATCCCTGAAGATGCCTTGTGTAATCGAAGACGAAACGTCAGAAAAAATTCCAGTTTGACATGGTTTAATCCCAAGTATCATGATCTCTTATTTATCTTTACATATCTAAAGAGAGACTTATAGGAAATATCGATAAATGTTTTGTTTTTTTAAAGTCATTTTAAAATCACATAAAGGTACACCAGTAAAGAATTTACCACACTTTCGAAATATTTAATAAATAAAATTCTAAGTTTCACTGATTGTATTTGGTTTGGTTGTCAGCTGCTTAAAGTATTTTTCTATTTGATGGCCTGTTTTTCGAATATTCCTCTACGACATGGAATTGTTATAAACAACATTGTTTATTTGTCTTCAGCTGAACGTGTACATTTCTCGTCTTGCAACTTAGAAATTGTATTTAGAACAAACTTTTCGGTACAACTGCTCTGTATGAAATGCATTTTGGTCTTAGTAATCTGCAGTCTTCAGGAAGTTGAAATATGCTTATTGTTAGTGTTTAGTTATAAAAAGTAATGTATGATTCTATGCTTGACTGGGGTAGAATGGTTTGATCTCTGGTTGAGATATTGTCCCGTGTACATTTTCATATTTCCAGCTAAGCTCAGTTTGTTTTGGTGCAACAAATCGTTGGCAATATATTAACAGAAATTTTAAACTATAGACATATAGACATAATAACAAAATTTATTACTCGTTTGGTCTATTGTATCATCTTGATTTGGTACATTCGAAATGGTGTTGTCAACTTTCTTACATAGAACAATACTATAAACATAAATGTCTATGAAGAAAATGTATATTTGCTAAAAATATTAAGATTAACTTTTAAGGTTATAATAATGTAATAATAACCTCTATAATACGTTATTAAATATATATAATTAATATCAACAAATAATTATTCAAATAACCTGTTTTTTAATTTTATACAACCTCAGTGCCGACATCATCGCATTTTTGCCAATTGCAGGCTACACGATTTTGAAGCAACTAGTAAACGAGAAAATCGAAGAAAGTGGTGTTTTATGAATTATATATATTTTATTAAAGTATAAGTACGGTTAAGTCCTTTAAGGTAAATACGATTTGTAATTACTTCGTTCTTTAGAAAACCAAACATAACATATCTGTACTTTTCCCTAAACCACATATTCATAAATTCCGAGGCTAAACAGATGTGTGTGGATATAAAAAAACATAAGTAAGCATATATGTTTATACATATTTGTATACACATTTTTAAAATACTGAGAGGTAAAAATAATTTTTGCAGTCAGGAGGAGGTAAACAGAAATAAACGCACTTATGATACTTAGTAAAAACATAGATTAGGCATGTTATTAAATATGCCCGCTGTGAAAATAGCTTTTAATTCTGATTGTCATTCAGGGGTCTCCAAACATTTTTGATCCAGGGATCACACTGACGATTCAACAAAGTCGAGCGGGCCAAGAACTGGATTATTTCCCCATACTCTTTCTATCTCGCTGCAAAGAGAGAGTCTCTATTCGGAGGCGAGAAAAAAAGCTTCGAAAATGCCAAATGTGATTTTGGCGAAAGGTCAGTCAGGTTGGTTGTCAGAACGACATATTGTGGCATATATATATATATATATTTTATATATATATATATATATATATATATATATATATATATATATATATATATATATATATATATATATATATATATATATATATATATATATATATATATATATATATATATATATATATATATATATATATATATATATATATATATATATATATATATATATATATATATAGTAGGTGCAAAAGGGCATACAAGAAGAATTGCTTTCGATTATGTCACAGGATACCCTCCTGCGATCATGGTTTCTGGGCCTCGACCCTCATCAGGCAGTCTTGTACCCAGGGAGATTTAAAATAACAGATTGCTCCATATGACAAAATCGAAAATGAAACGTCATTCATACTGGAACAGTACTACATGCTAATATATCTTTTCCGGCTAACAACATTATATATATATATATATATATATATATATATATATATATATATATATATATGTATATACACGATTAGGAAAAAATTAGAATACGCAGCGGCGTATTTAAGGGAGGGATTAGGGCTTAACCCCCCCCCCCCACCCAAAGCCATTTTTATTTGAGCTTAAATGGTAGAAGTAGTATAAAATTAGGTCTCTTTTTCGGGATTGGCGGGCAACCCTTCTCTCAGAGCAAGTGTTAGTACACAAAAATAAAGCAAAGTCCCTTTTTTTGGTTGTTAAAATTTTTCATTAACGCAAATCGGTCCCCCCTCCCAGAATCAATGTTTATATACTCCACTGAATACTTTTTTTTATTAGGTACTAATTTTCTTAATTCTATTTACTGAAAGAAGAATAAAAAAGTATTTTTTTAAATGTTGTCTAATTATTACATTACACAGTGGGGGTAAACTAAGTGAAAACAAGATGAAAAAATAATTGTAGTTCTATTATTTTGAATAGACGTTTTCAAATTAAATTATTATTAAAATTTACACTAAAATTAGATTTGAGCTACTTTCTCTGCAGGGCATATATCTATGTTTAAATATATCACGTGATTAGTTAAAAAAATTAAATTATCTGATATAAAATTATTTCCAGAAATATGGCAAAGACGCTGCAAAAACTGGGAGAACATTATTTAGCTATCAGCTTATAGTACTTTGACAGTATTTAATTTATTATGATTATGTTTCGATAAGGATTTAAATGTAGTAGAGTGTAAGGTTAGTCTTACTGTCTAAGAGCTCTAGTTGTAATTTTTGTCCCATTTTTGCATGCGATTATACTTCATCTATGTAACAAACAATTAAATAAATCATAAAATTTACAAGAAGTTGCAACTAATTTTTGAATGATTTTTAAGATGAGTATTAAGTATACTACATTTAACATAATTGGAAAGGAAGTAGAAGTAATAAAAAATAAAAGTCAATATTTTAAAGAGAAATGCGTATTTGCAACTATCATTTGAAGTCTGTTTTTTTTAATATTATGTACTTGGAAATCTTATATACATTATATACATATATATATATATATATATATATATATATATATATATATATATATATATATATATATATATATATATATATATATATATATATATATATATATATATATATATATATATATATATATATATATATATATATATATATATATATATATATATATATATATATATATATATATATATATATATATATATATATATATATATATATATATATATATATATATATATATATATATATATACTAAAATCAATAAAAATGCGCTACACACCTTTATCAAAAGTTCTTGGCCGGAAAAGATATATGTAGAATAGCAGAAATATATAATTTCTGCGGGTGCTGTTTTTTTAATATTATGGCCTATATATATATATATATATATATATATATATATATATATATATATATATATATATATATATATATATATATATATATATATATATATATATATATATATATATATATATATATATATATATATATATATATATATATATATATATATATATATATATATATATATATATATATATATATATATATATATATATATATATATATATATATATATATATATATATATATATATATATATATATATATATATATATATATATATATATATATATATAAATCAATAAAAATGCGCTTTCACACACCTTTATCAAAAGTTCTTGGCCGGAAAAGATATATGTAGAATAGCAGAAATACATAATTTCTGCAGGTGCAAAACGGCCTACAAGAAGAATTGCTTTCGATTATGTTACAGGGTACCCTCCTGCGATCATGATTTCTGGGCCTTACCCTCACCAATCACCCATAAAGTCGAAACGTGTTATAATATCCATGGTATTTTGATTAAGACTCTAACCTCCGTTTTCTCGGCAATTGAGGGATTTATCAAATTTAGATTACACGTGTTTTAAAAATGTTTAAATAAAAATGTCAACATAACATGTAAGCAAGTTCTCACTTTAGAAATATAATCTAACAAGAGACAAGATTATTATCGATAATATTTACTAGTGAAATCTCCGGCCATAACTCGGTAATCGTTGATCACTCAATTATGAGGAAAAAATATTTATAGCTTAATCGGCCAAGGAAAATTGCTGGAAATTATTTTCTAGTTCGAAAAATGGCCGCTAGATGGCAACTCAAAAACGGAAATGCCGATTTTCTCTTGAATTTTTCGAAAATAAAAGCATTGTATTCTTCAGGCAATTATGCAACTTTTTGCTATTTTTAAATTTTTTTTCTGTGTCCAATAATATTGTTGTAGGGAAAGGTTAAACTTTTTTCTTTCAAACGATTATTTCTCTGTTTTATATGAACCGATTTCATTGAAATTAGTGTCAGAAAAAAGAACTTTTTTTGCTCTTCACGTAGAGCTATTAACTGTAACGTAATGATTCTATTAGTGGTCACCAGATAGTGTTTATTCGTAATTCTTCAAATAATACGAATTTACTCAAAATAATCAAATATTATGATATGACTTTCTTGTCATTATTTAACTGAAGGTTATAAAAGGTATCGAATGATGACGTAAAAAATTCAGGTCCGTATTTAAATTAAAAAAGTTGTTGATGGTTGCCTGAATCCGAAACGTTATATTGAAAAACAAATCTCACCAATTTGTAGAGGAGAAAAAGTGACAATGATGAAGTGGCCATTTTTCGAACTCTAAAATAATTTCCAGCGAATTCTAGCTAATTTCCCCACAAATATTTTTTCACCATAATTGTGTGATCAACGGTTACCGAGTTATGGCCGGAGATCATTCTTAATTGCTCGAGTCCGTTGCTTCGATTTCAGGAACAATATTCTCGATGATTAATTATTCACGCGTTATATTCGGCTAGAGAATATAAAGAACGAAGAGATGTCAAATTTAACCCTCAACAAGGTCTCCCCAGTGATTACAGTTCACTATTTAATTTTACTTCGAAATTTTAAAATCACAACGAATAAAATTACATGTGTTAAAGATGAAAACTCTCTACTCCGTTTAGTAATGGACCACATGGTAATAAAAATATTGCCACTATAAAAAAATTTCAATAAGGGAATTATCAATTTTTACTAATCTACTTTGATGCTTTAATGCACGTAACACATGAATTATATTCTCTATTCAATCCGATATCGTTGAGACCCAAATTAAAAGTCAGTTTTTTGAAACTTTATTTCTACCATCGAAAATATTTTTTATAAATTTTATATAGCTTTTAAGATACTGTTACCCTCATTGTACGGTGTTTTTTGTTTTAATGCAAACATTCAACTGGATTTTAACTTGGCACTGACATACAGGCAATGAGTGGAGTAACTATCATATGGCAGGTAGGGGCAAAGCCTAGGGGCCCCACTATTTTGGGGAGCCCGACCCAGTTGAGACACCTTTGCTTGGTCAAATTATGAGCTGATAATTATTATAAAATATTTAATAAACTATATTTTTATTTACTTGATAATTTTTGTTTTACACCGGATCACATCATATTTAATCCATTAAATCTTCAAAACGAGTTTATCGGATATTTTTTATCACAATTTAAGTTTCTATCCATTTATAATAATATCATGAATCAAGTTTTGGCAGTGCCTTCGGGATCAATTAAATATCTAAGCTCGAAAATTCGAAACGAATTAATAGAGGTTCTTTCTTAAAATTATTATTGGATCTAATAGCAAATATAAATCTGTCTCTATTTTTTTACTAGATCCTACACAAGATCTGACCAAAAAATATCAGTGTTTAATTAGAACTGTCAATATTACATCGAATGATAAACTCATTCCAATAAATTTTGAAATAAAATAAACTATTTTGGGTTTTTATCAACTAAATGATATATCAGGCTGACTTATGTATGGCTAATGAGGTATTATCTAGATTAAGCTTCCATAATAATCCAATAAAAAAGGATATGTTGGTGCTTGTGTCATGAGCGGTGCTTATAATGGGCTAGAAAAATTATAAAAATATTCAGCCCAATGCGGATGTAGTAAAATATCAAAAATGTTGGTCGTAACTAAAAACAAGGATTCATTCCTTCGATTAAGCATCAAAAGATGGGATTTACAGGGATTATTTACTTCTGAATCATAAAAAAAAATTAAATCTCAGTCGATGGTCTTGAAGAATTTTATCATTTGCAGCAGTTAGGTTATGTTTCTTTGATATTCTAAAACCATTATCAAGAATTCATGTATAGTCGAACAGAAACAATGAAAATAGTGATGCCTTATCTCTTGTCAAATTTCAAATTTTATTTTTTTTTGTAACAGTCCTAAGGTTTAGAATTGTATGTGAAATTAACTTCGCGTCAATGGTTTTACAAAAGGAACATATCAATCTTAACGTGTCTGTAAAAATTTCTGTTTCAGAAAAAATAACGTCAAACAATTAAGGAACTCTTGTAAGGAAATTAAAATTGAGGCAGAAAACTTGGCAAAAAATGGAAAATTAACCAAGATTTTAAGGCAAAACGTCAACCAATAATAAAAAACATTATAGCGAAATAGCTAATGATAATAGGTTTAATAATGCGAAAAGATTATTTAGAATAACTGTTTTACTTATTACAAATTACTGGTCAAATCGAACAACGATTAGCATGTAAGAAAACGGTTTACGAATATTTGGATTTTCTGTAGTCAAGAAGTTCTCTTGCAAAAATGAACACAATTTTGTAATAAATGATCCGAAATAATAACACCTTCTATATTAACTAAATATCAACATCTTTTAACTCTTTTAAAGTATGATTAAAATAATAATATATCAATAACAGAATTATTTGAATTAATAATTAAGCAATATGGGATACTTGAGAGTAATTTTATTTAGATCAATATGGCTTTTTTATTGTTTTTTTATATTACCCTTAAGAGTGGCAAGTTGTGAGAGGTCATTTAGGAATTTTAAAATCATAAAAAAGCTAACTCAGATCGCAAATAGGACAAAGTAAACTCATTAGCCTAGCTTTACTACAATTGAGTCAAAAATTGCTTCAGAAATAGATTTGATTACCGTGGCGAACGAGCTTACAAATAGAAAGGCTAAAAAAAGAGAATTTTAATATAATAAGTTATTAAAAAACATGAGTAATAGATATTAATGATATAATAAATACATGTTTTGTTTTTTATATAAATGAATATTTTGTTATTTAAAAATTGATGTTTTATATTTTGTAATGTTTATTAGTAAAATCAGTTTTGTTCCTTTTCAGGTAAAAGTAATGCTAGACCAGAAGTTAAAAATGAATATGTGCTTTGATTTTAGTATCAAATATTTATAATCAATTATATGTTAATCAGGTTTTTATTAAACTATCATATGTATTTGCTTTTCTATTCAACATGACACCTGATTTGAAACTTTTAAATTAAAATAACATAACACTCAATTACTTATAACAATTCTCAATTTATTTTATATTCGCGGAGAATGTTACAAAATATTGGAGAGAACGTGCCATGTTTTTAATGGAAAACATCCTCATTTATCGCCAATGAAGAAGAGAAAATTGAAGAGGATTGAAACGAAATTTTTTCGTTTCGGAAAAGTTAAAGTTATAAAAAATTTAATAAATTGTTTACATTATTTTTAACCATATCTACTAAGTTCGAGACTGTTCTAAACTTGTTTTAGTGAACTTAAAAATTATAGCAATCTAACAATCAACAATAAATAAATAAAATAATAAAATTGAATTATAACAAATGTTCTATATGCTGTCCGTTCATTTGAAGACACATTTCAATTCTTCTTTGTACAGTTGCTGTAGCCCGTTGAATTTGTCCGTTTTCTAATTCGACAAAAGCTGTTCGTATCCTGTCCAGTAAATCTTGTTGTTATTTACTGGGGAAGCATAGACTTTACCTTTGATAAATCCCCATAAATAAAAGTCTAGGGGTGTTAAATCAGGCGATCGCGGGGGCCATCTCCAAGGGCCATTGGGACCAATCCAGCGATCTTCAAAAATTCGAGATAATTGGAGATAAACTGCAGCGGAATTATGTGCTGGTGCCCCACCTAATTGATACCAATAATTTTGCAGCTCTCCAATAGGAATTTCTTCTATAAATTCAGAAACCGTCCGTCGTAAAAGTTCCAAATACTTATCACCAGGTCTCAAGACTTGCACGCTTTGGAAGGAATAAGGGTGCATATGATGTTCGCTCAATATTCTTTGGACAGATGAAGAAGAAATTCCCAAATCGTTTTCTGCAGACGGTATTGAACTTTACCCAATTATTTCGAAAATGGTTACGAATAGGTATAGGGAACCTTAATACAGTTCGATAGAAAATGAAATTCTACATTTGATAGTGCATAAAGTTATAGGGAGTCCCATTTAAAAAAACGGACTTTAGCGGCTTTGAAAATGTGAATGTTAGCCACTGAATTTAGGACACCCTGTATAAAAATAGACGAATTCAATAAAAAAAATAGAAACCTAAGATTATTTACCGATCGTCTGCAAAATATGAAGATTATATCTTCAAAACTTACAAAAATATGAGATGTTAAAATCTGGTACCCCGAAAGCTCATTTTCGGTTCAAGGTCAAATATCTTAAGAACGCTTGAACCTAGGTATAGGACATGCTACATAAAATAGCGTTAAAATTCTTCGTAGAATCCAAAAATATCATAAAATACAGGGTGTTCCATTTAAAATAAGCAAGTTGATACCAACTTCCGGTTAAACCGGAAGTGACAGGAAGTTAAAAATATTTCAAAAAAGAAGTACCCCTTGACCTTACCTTAATCCCAAAATTTGAAATTTTTATCTAAATGGCATAATCAAAAACTTTTAATGAATGGGTTGCGTGAATAACCCTGTATATATATATATATATATATATATATATATATATATATATATATATATATATATATATATATATATATATATATATATATATATATATATATATATATATATATATATATATATATATATATATATATATATATATATATATATATATATATATATATATATATATATATATATATTGATACAGATGTCAATTCTGAGGCCACCTCTACCTTTTATATTGACTGTAATTATTCTAGTTATGTATGTACCTCTGGCTGTGTTGCCAGATTTTTTGACGTGAAGACACAACGTTTTTAAAGTCCGAATATTATATAACATACACGTTTTTACATGGTGATACGTTTAATTACGTTGTATTCGTTTTTTTCGATAAATATGTACATGGAATTTATTGAAACTGTTATGTAGACTAGTAGATATTTGTAATAAAAGGTGGTTTTATTAAATAATTAATCGTCGCAACTATATATTTCCTAAAACATGCTGTAGCTATTTATTTCCTAACCTATTAGACTGAAGTTAAAAATTGCTGAAAATTAAAAGTGCTTGAAGTTGTGTTGAAAATTAAAAGTATTTAGTCCTCAAAAACAATAAATTGTTGAAGTAAGATAAACTTCGATATTCTTTTACATCCCCTATCCCACAGAAGATGTAAAATATTCAAAGATTAAATAGTACCATCCATGAATGACATATTCTCTACATTGGAAGTTGACATGCATCTACAGTGTAAAACATTACTCCCACCATGTTTATTGTTGAGTAGATTTTTCAATTTTCATTGCTATATTCTGTTTCTTCCCAAACTTTGGCATGAACACCAGATTCAAAGAGATTTTTCTTGGTTCATCACTAAAAATAATAGTTATAATTTTATAGGAATCGAAGGCTGTATTAATTAACAATATACTGGACAGTTGCCTATGATTTACTAATAATTTCTTTGATTTTTTTGAACGACTCATTCTTTTTCCATGTTTCTATTATAATTTTTCTGACTGAAATTACAATTTCTGTTTGCACCGTTCAAAAAATGATCTACTAAGAACGTACTGCCTTGCTTTATGGCAACAGGTGGCATTTTTTTGTAATGTATGAAGACTTCTTTGGCGTAATTTTCAATAAGTAATAATATTTCTCGTTCTATAAGCCAAATACACTTTTGCAAAATGTTGTTTTGATTTTTATGCATGTTTAATCATACTGGCGCTATTTAATTTTACATATTTAGCGTTAGTGGCAAATGAAGAATTCAAAAATTATGAAATAAAAATTAAACAAATGATAAGTTTGTAGTGAATTTTCTTAACTGAAATATGAATACCTGAAAATGGTTCTTCGGTGTAGCGAAGCACTAAGTCAATCGTCTGCCTTGGCAGCCATGGTATGGAAAGCGGGAGTGGGTAGGAAAAGTAGACACATTTCTCGGAGAAAGCTGTAATATAGTACAGTCACAAAACTTTTGGAAGTGTTTAGTACATGTTATTATACAATGTAGATAACCGTTGGTGAATCATTTGCTTGGGGAGAAAGTGCCGGTAGACCGCGTCAAATTCATTTTTTTATAATATCAAAAACGCCTTATGTAGAAAGACTGCTGTGGGGTGAAATGAAGTCAGACGGTTTTAGATGTTGCATACTGAGTCTCGAGGATGCCGGCAGCGTGTAAAATAATAATGAAAATGATAAAGTAAATACACGAAAAATTTGCATTGTTTTTTATAAGTTAAAAATTAAGTAAATATGCTGAGGTAGATTAAAATATTGGGTGTTAACACTGTGGTAAACTGCAATTGCGTGTACGCAGCGATCAAACGCGATCGCATTTATTTGAAACTTCATTAATATGAAAATATCTATTATCAATATTTTTCAATAGTTTAGATGTACAAAGTGATTATTTATATAATTGGCTACCAGACGAGCAGCATGATCACTAGTAAATGATTTTTATTGAATGCTTAGAAGTGTAATTCGGTGAGAGAAACATTTGCGAATGTTACAATAAAACAAAGTAAAATATTTAAAAGTATATAATTTTCTTAATAAAACGTTGTGATATTTTAGAAAATAAGCCGTCTTTCTACAATTTTCATTTATAAATACAAATTTTGACAGGTAACGCGAGTCACGTGTCTATTTTCGAACAAGCCATCTTTCATATTTAATCAAGCAAAAGTTGTTGTCAAAATCGCCTTATAAAAAATCCTATCTGATACAAGCTTTTACAATAACACTTTATATACTGTTTTTTCAAACATTTATATTAAGAACGTTTTGTTCCACCATATTAGATTCTTACCAATATTTTACCAGTTTCTATCTATGCCACACAGCTTTACTTGTTTATCTCTATATTGCACTTAGTGCTTCCACAAAATTTGAAATTAATCTACTAAGTAGTTTTTTTGGCTGATTTTTTAACTATTTTTTAGACCGTCATTTTATTTTTCTATCTTCGATTCATATCAAAATGTTACCAGTTCGTTTCTATGTAACACTTGATTTTTGTGCAAAATCTAAGGCACCATAGATATGTATTATTTTAGTAATTTTTTTAACGGGTTATTAGACCGCTATTTTGTTTTCCCGTATTGGATTTTTTCCAAAATATGACCAGCTCATACTCGTATAACTGTTAATGTTTGACGAAGATTTAAAGTCAATCGGATAAGCAGTTTTTAAGCTATGCCGCGAACAGACAGACCTATAAATAGACAGATCGACAGTTAGGCCAACGGAATTCATGAAACATTTTTTTTTTTGGCATCTATAGACGCGAAAACGAAAAGATATGCACGTGATTGTTTCACGTTTGGCCACCATTTTGTTCTGCAATCTTAAATTCGTTCCACAATTTTACCAATTTATCACTATACCGTAATTAATTATTGTATAAAATCAATCCATTAAGTAATTTTTCAGGTTGAATTTTTAAATATTTTATTAAGCTGCCATTTTGTGTCACCATCTTGGATTCGTACCAAAACTTTCCCAGTAAATTTCCTCATAATATCTGATTTTTATGCCCAATTTGTGTTAAATTAGGTAGGTAGTATTTTAGTAATAATTTTTCACTAGGACGCCATTTTGAATTTTTACCAAAATATTACCAGTTATCCCAATATGGGCCTTAATTGTTTACCAAAATTTGAAGTCAATCGTATTATTATTTTTTTAGCGATGCCGCGAACAAGCAGAGCTATAAACAGACAGACTGATTGAATTGAGAAAACATATACCGAAATGTATCTAGAGACCCTGAAACGTAAAGATTTGAACACATTTCGGAGGGTAATTTATTCACGATTACAATACTTCCTTCTACGAGGCCAGCAAAAAACGATAAAAGTAAATAGTACGGGAAGCACGTTTCTAAAGAGATATATTTGGTCGTATGTTAGCATTATCGTTTAATCGATAACGGTCAAACCTCAGGAAAATTAGTAAGTAGCATGCATATACAAACATATTTTGAAACGTTCTGGGGGTCCAGACCATATATATATATATATATATATATATATATATATATATATATATATATATATATATATATATATATATATTTTTTTTTAGGTTTTGTCATGAAAACGAGGCCAATACGAAAAACTTTGGGCATTTGTAATTGCTTACGAAAAATTTGAAGCTGGCACAATAAAAGAAAATGTAACTAACTTTAGTCTTTTTGCCACAGAGTTATAATGAATTCTTTGTACTATTATATATACAAATAAAAAAAGAAGCGACAAATTTTACAAAATTACTTATTTCCCAGTTTCTGTTAAAACCCGGTGTTTGGGATGAGTTTTTGATAATACTTTGTCACATTTTTGTAGATTTTGTATACTTTAAGAATATTAAAACATATATTGCATCGAAAAGATCTAAAGTTTCTAACATAGTTTCTCCAAAGCATTGTGTTTAAAAAATCTTAAAACTCAAAAGAGATGTGGTTATATTATCTAAAAGACGATGATAAATCCTATAATATAATTGTTTTTTGAAACGTGTTACAAAAGATGTAGCAAACAGTAAAGTACTACTTGTTAAAGTGGTAAAAATTTTCCATTAACTTGTTAAGTATTTACCAGCAATAAAAATGTTAAAACTCTTAAGGATTAAAACTTATTTTAAAATTTTAAATAGGCTATTTGTTAGTATTCTAATTGTATATTTTTCATTTATTATTTTTTACAAAAAAAATTAAAAGAAGGAAAAGGAAAAAAGTCATAACGCTAATATGCACCGTAAGTAAAACTTAGTATAAATAAATAATAAATAATAGAATTCAATACAATTATTATTTATTTTAGTTATTTGTCCATAAAAAATCCATTGGGCTATTTCATTAAAATAATCAATGAGATAAAAATCAGGTATATTAAAAATTAAATTAAAAATGTAAAAATAGTACAGTAAAGAAATTTAAAATAATGAAAATATAATCGATTTCAAAAATGCACTGATAAGCAAAAAAATCATATTTAACAATCTTTGAAATTCAACTTGTGAAGCCGGCGTCAAAACTAATAATCAGTAATAAATAGATGTTCCTTGAGCCATCAGACCATATTATGCCTTTAAAAAGTATGATTTCTAACGAAAAGCAAGTAATGTCAAATAAATGCGTTTCCTTAATACATAGGAATCACTTTTTAGGTGTAATTCGACACCGACTTTATAAGTAAAAATTGAGAGGTCCCTTCAAATGTAATTTTTTATTTTTCAGTTTTCTTTTTTGAATTTCAGTGCAATTTTTTGGAAGTGGAATTTTTTTTCTTATATTTTTAATTTTGATATTGTTAATATCTTTACGAAGTTAATTTTAATTTCTGATTTTAAACTTTCTTTAATTTTATTTTTTATGCTTACTTTTATTTTATTTTTTTTAAGTAAATAAATAGAATTTTTAAATATTCTTCACTTTTTCTTAACGATGTATATATAAATATTCTGAATCTCTTTTAACTAATTACTTTTTTAGGTGGCTGTGAGAAAACTCTCGTCAATTACGTACAGCTTTTTAATATATTATGTGTTCACCAACACAATTTTATTATTAGTCAACGTTAAGAACACTTTCCCTACAAGCTATTATCTCAGTTTGTCAGATATTTAGGCTTTTCTACATTTATTTTATTACAGCGCATAAAATAAAACCACCCTGGAATGTCGCGTTACACAACCAAAACTCTATTCAAATCAGTTCAGAGAAATCTCGGACATACACACATATACATATTCAAGTCATAACCGGAACCTCCTTTTATTGAAGTCGGGTAAAAATAGACATTTATTTAATTAAAACAAGCAACAAAATGTACTTTTGAAATATTTCAATAAAAAAATTAAACTTGAACTAATGTGTGCAACAAAATCTAAAAATTATATAAGAAATTAAAATCAATACCAAAGCCCACTGAATATTGAGGTGTTTAAATTGGTATATATGCTCATCTCATATTAACCATCCGCAATTATCTAGTACCAGGCACGTAGCCTGGTACTAGACCTGGTGTCTGAACCCCCCGAACGTTACAAAATATGTTTATATATACATGTTACTTACTAATTTTCTCAAGGTTTGACCGTTATCGATTAAACGATATTGCTAACATACGACCAAATATATCTCTTTATAAACGGACTTCCTGTACTTTACTATTTACTTTTATCGATTTTTGCTGGCCTCGTAGAAGGACGTATTGTAATCGTGAATAAATTACCTTTCGAAATTTGTTCATATCTTTACGTTTCAGGATCCCAAGATACATTCGGTATATATTTTCTCAATTCCATCGGTCTGTCTGTTTGTAGCTCTGCTTGTTTGCGGGATCGCCAAAAAATTACTAATACGATTGACTTCAAATTTATTACAAAAAAACTACTTACCTAATTTAACAAAAATTTTGCATTAAAAGCAAGTGTTATGAGGAAATTTACTGGGAAAGTTTTGGTACGAATCCAAGATGGCAAAACAAAATGGCCGCTTAATAAAATATTTAATAATTCAACCTTAAAAATTACTTAATGGATTGATTTTAAATTTTGCGCAATAATTAATTATGGTATAGAGATAAATTGGTAAAATCGTGGTAGGAATTCAAGATGGCAGAACAAAATGGTGGCCAAACGCGAAACAATCACATGCATATCTTTACGTTTTCGCGTCTATAGATACCAAAAAAAAAATGTTTTATGAATTCCGTCGATCTAACTGTCGGTCTGTTTGTTTATCGGTCTCTCTGTTCGCGGCATAGCATAAAAACTGACTTACCCGATTGACTTCAAATCTTCGTCAAACATTACAGAATTATACGAGTCTGACCTGGTGATATTTTGGAAAAAATCCAATACGGGAAAACAAAATGACGGCCTAATGACACGTTAAAAAATTACTAAAATAATACATATTTATTGTGCCTTAGATTTTGCACAAAAATCAAGTGTTACATAGGAATGAACTGGTAACATTTTGGTATGAATCGAAGAAAAATAAAATATACAATTACAGAATTATTGATAGAATCAGGATTTATATTGTATTTTCTTTTAGCAAATGTAACCACATCTCTTTTATGTTTTAACTTTTTTTAAACACAATTCTATGGAGAAACTGCGTTTGAAACTAAGTATTGATCTTTTCGATGCAATATATGTTTTAAACCCACCCCAAACACCAGGTTTTTACCGAAACTGAGACATAAGTAATTTCTCAAAATTTGTCGCTTCTTTTTTATTTGTGTATATAATAGTACAAAGAATTTATTATAACTCTGCGGCAAAAAGTCTAAAGTTAGTTACATTATATATATATTTAAATATATATATATATATATATATATATATATATATATATATATATATATATATATATATATATATATATATACGCCCCAATCTACTATCAATGAGCCGCTCTTCATACCGTTTATATCTAATATATTTTTGATAAGTCAGTGTACTAAGTAATCTTATCTTTTAGACGACTTAGCTCTGGCGATAGAATTACTTATTTTTTATTTTATTTACGTTAACTAACCGAAAAGACTTCATTGTGATAAAATACCTGTTTCCCCCATCTCATTCCTCATTTAAAAAATCAAAAAATCGTGTAATATTGTTATTAGAAAAGTAACGCTGCGTGACATAGCTGGAAGTGGTGTCCTTTTTAACAGCTCAGTTTATTAATTAAATTAAATACATTTAATTATAATAGATATATAATTATATAAATATTAATATTTATATTTTACTATTATTTATAGGTATAACGTGACAGCGCTAAATAAAACAATATTAATTAAAATTTTGTAAATCCTAATGTTCACTATGTTTTAATTATACTGAAAATCAGTTATTCTAATTCTGTGTGTGTGTGTGTGTTCCTTAGTAATACCAGTGGCAAGGCATTTGATTATAACCGTGTGCCACCTTGTATAAATGTATTTGTCTACTGTCTACCAACTAAACATCAACAAGATGTTTTCATCGTTATTAAGTGTCTTAAGAGGGAAGGACACCCATAAAAACCAATTATGGCAGTCGGAAGTTCGAAATTATCCCAGGTGGGTAGAGCAGAAGGCTCAGAATCCCACCCTGGCAAACAGCCAGGCTGCCCCTGGGATTCTGGGGGGAGCACCAACTGCCCGGACGAAGTAGCGCCCAAGCATCAATTTGAAAAGACTGAAAAACAAGGTTTTGACCCTTTCAGGCATAGAGAGTCAATAAAAAGGACGCCTCCAAAAATGAGAACCACATCCTTACCTGGATCGATAGAAGATCTCATGACTGCCGAAATAAACATTGAGCTGGCGAGTAAACGTAAAAGAACCGAAAGGTCTAGGAAAAATGCTTTTAATAGTGCATCGAGATAGCTTATCCTGGAAAATCTTCGGAACTGGGGAATTGACGAAAGCCTACTTAGGATAATTTTGTCCTATCTCACTGAGAGAAAGATTATTTTAGAAGCTGAACAAAGGCTTAAAATGAAAAAAGTAAATAGTGGGGTACCTCAGGGGTCAGTGTTAGGCCCAACCCTATGGAATGTTTTTTAAGATGAGCTCTTGAGAATGGAAATGCCTGTAGGTGTGATCTTAATAGGTTTTGCTGATGACATAGGTTGCTCAAGGAGAACGGATACTGATAGATGTCGCAAATACTGCACTGTTGCGTATTACGAGATGGATGGATACAAGGCAGCTCGAACTCGCACCTGAGAAAACGGAGGTCATTTTAACAAATAAATGAACAGTGGCTCCAATAGTCTTCACTGTAAAGGATACACTTGTCAGGCCAAGTAAGGCAATACAATACTTAGGTGTATGGCTAGATTCAAAACTATCTTTCACTGAGCATGTGAGACAAACCTGCAAGAAAGTTGAAAAGACAGTGAGCGCATTGGCAAGCCTCTTGGGGAACATTGGAGGCCCGAGAGCTTCAAAGAGAAAGGTAATGGCAGGGGTTATACATTCGCAAATGCTCTATGCGGCACCTGCCAGGCAGAAAGTGACAATGAACAAAAAGGTGATAAGAATGCTTGCGGGGCTACAAAGACTGATGTGCATCAGAATATGCAGGGCATACCGGACTGTATCAACCGAAGGAGTAGGTATAATATCAGGAGTCCCACCTATAGAGCTCATTATAGCTGAAAGATACGAAAAGTATAATGGTGTGGAGGCAGCCTTAACAAGGCAAAATCTCTCTACAAAATGTCAGGACATATGGGACAATTTAAGGAATGGCAGATGGACGTATCGACTCATACCAGACACTCAAGCATGGATAAACCGGTCATACGGAGAAGTGGACTATTTTTTGACCCAGGCCCTATCTGGGCATGGCTGTTTCAGAAAATATTTGCACGAGCGTAAAAGAGCTGATACCAACCAATGCAGGTACTGTGAAGATGTTGATGATGTGGAACACACTTTATTCAGATGTCCTAGATGGGAAGAAATGAGGATGATATACCACTTGCTAACAGGTTTAATGTTCAATGCTGACAATATGATGGAAAACTTGCGTACTTCAGAAGCTACATGAAAACATTCTTACTCTACAATCCGTAAGATTATAGAAACTAAAGAAAGTCGGTAGAAGAGAGCAAGGTAAGCCCCCTGCCGAAGATTACGGCCCTGTTACTGAAGTAATGCGAAAGCGGTTTTCGGTACATGGGTTAGAGAAAAAGCGGAGGGGTTTTGGTGGGTAGAAACCACACACTACCCACGTTACAAAGTGATCCCACACATAACATCTAGTGGGTTCCTTCTTGAAGCTTTCTCCTCCTCTCCGCAGGACAGTTGCTATGTCTGGTTTATTCAAATGACCTCATACCTAACTTAAAAAAATATCCCGTCCACTATTTCTATCAGATCATATACAGATGATGCGAACAATGCGACTGTGTAAAAAACGTAGTCTTTTAAAAGAACAACCGGTTTTGTTTATAATGGTATAATGTTGTAGTCTAAAAAGATTTCTCTGATAAATCAAAGTAAAACAAATTTTGTTGCACTTTTAAATAAAAAGCAAAATAATGACAACCTTTTACTTCATAAAATTGAAATTGTTACACCTTCAAACTCCTCAATAATGTTAGGTTTAGAAATTGATGAACACTTACGATGGAGAAATCGTATAGAAAATCTAATACCAATCTAGCAAAAACTACACAAAGTTAAAAAACTCTTATGCTTTAAAGTCATTACCAAATTACTGTAGTCGAAACACTATGTTGTTGGTATATTATTCTAATATATATATACTCTCACTTATCGTACAGCTTTATAAATTGCTGTTTAAGCTTGGATGTGACAAGAGTGTTTTTGCTTGAAAAGTATGGAATCCGCACTATAAGTGATCTTTCACCTACATAGTCAGGTAAAAACCATTTCAAACAATTTAAAATATTAACCTTGGCAGAAATTTTTACATATTTAAAGTTTGCATCTTTTCTTGTGAAAATAATACAAATTTCAACGTAAGCGCGCATCATATAGTTACAGTTCAAGAAAGAAAACATTACTGCTCCCTAATGCACATTAAAACCATATTTTTTCAAAAACCATAATCTTTAATACATGTAAATTAAAAAACTTTTATTCTGTACGTAGTTAAGCTTTTTTTCTTTTCTGAAGTACCTAGGAAAGTTTTTTTTTCCTAGTCAAATTATACGTACCTATAACATTTTGACGATATACTTTTGTGAGTAGGTATATTTAAGTCAATCTTGATGTTTCCTCCAATTACCGATGGTATATTTTAAATGCACATCGCACGATGGTCAAAGCCTTATTGAATATGAATGAAGAGACTTTAGCTGTTTACATTTCGTATAAAATCTAACGTTATTGTAAGTACGTACGTTATCGAAACTCAGTTTATTTGCTAGACCTTGTATAAAATAAAAGTGTACTGGTACTGTAGGTCGTATCCTTTTTTTTAAGAGTTAAATCTGATTTGTGATAACAAGATAACTGAAAAAATATATAATTATTGCTTTTTTTGTAAAAACTCTATGGCATCTATTAAATACATTTCATTAAATTATGGTCATAAGCCTTATGCACAACTGTGGACATTCAAGGCGTAGTCTTTTTTTAGAAACGTACACACATACATTTAAAAATAATTAATGTAGTGCAAAACGTGTTATTTATATTTCCACTTCCTTTTGTTCTTGTAATAAATAAATAAATAAATAAAAAATAAAATAAAATTCAGGATAAGAAAATATATATTTTATACTATTACCAATTTTTATTCGTTTTTTTACGGATTTACTACTTACAACTAGAGTTTTTAAATTTTAGTGTTTAATTATATTTGGGATTAAACAAAGGTAAATCTTAATAGGAAGCTGAAGTACCACGCAGGTATTTTCCGGTAATTCCCTCACACTAATACCAACGTTAGACCTTTGTTTCTTACTTTGTATACGTATACATAGACATTTTCTCAGATATAATGCTATGGAGAGCTATGGCGTAGAAACGTAGAAAAAAAAGGAAAAAATATGCTGTATGAATTATTATATTTTGCTGACCAAAAGAAAAGTTAAGTTAAATAAAGATGTATAAAATTTGTTTGCTATTCGTTTATTGTATACCATAACTTTCGTATAAGTATACATATATCGTATACCAAAAAATTGAAAAACAACAAAAATATACATTATTTTTAGTACGTCTTTTAATAGTCAGAATTTAATTTAATATCATCTTAAAGTTGGTTAGCTATCAAAATCTTCATAAGCCATTTAGAATGTGATGTGGGCTTTATGAAGAATAAGTAGAGAAATATATATTACGTAACCTTTAATACACCTGGCCATTGCATGGTTTCTTTATTGTTTGACATAATTTCAAAATTTTCTCTTTTAAACTGCGTTTTTGGATTCCATTTTACAAATTCCACATTATACAGAAGTGAAAAATAAATATTTCCCTTTCGATCAGTTGCTTCTGTGTATGACTGTTGTTTTCTGCTTCTATCGAAAGTCTAGAAATAAATAAATTTACTATATGATACGACTCTTTGGAGTCTTGAAGGTTTTAAAAAGTTAGCAGTGTTTCCATTTCCGTGTATTTCACGCGAAATGCGGGTATTTTTTTAAAATTGCGGGTAAAATAGGGTAAAATACTAAAACGGGTAAAAAGCGGGTAATTTGAGAATATCAAATTACCCACTATTAATACATCAAATCTATACACTCATTTGGGGACTACTTGTTCCATTTTGTATATACAGGATATACTTTTTAAACTGTACTACGTAACCTACATACCGCATATACGAGGGAGCCTCTAGCAAGGTTGCGATTTATGACTCGGTTAGGTACGTTGCGCCGTTTCGTGCAAGGTGAGGTGCCACGCTTCAGGGTAAAAAAAGAAGAAGGCCAGAAGGTAGTCGATGCCTGTCAATACAGTTAACGCCAACGTTGTCAAGCTTCATTTTTATTTATTAATTTTTAATAGTCGCATGGAACGACTTCTGTTTTATGATATTTCTGTTAGCTGACTGTTGTTTCATATTTTGCCACAAATTTATTTTCAACATTTTTCAACTTTGAATAAATATTCCATACTTTGTTGTTTTGTTTTTAAAATAGATGACTTCTTAAGTGTCTATTTTTTGAGTGTTTACTGTTTATTTAAGTTAAACTGAATTGAAAAAAATTGTGGCTAAGAAGAAATATATTACTCTAGTTATCGCCTCCCTTGCGTTGATTCTGTCAGTTTTGGTCGGGAATTTTAAAGTTCTTCATTTGGTAATACTGGAAGTTAGTAAAAATAAAGTGTCGGTACTGGTTAGTTATATAAAGAAGATGTTCAATCGTTTCTGATATTTTTGCAGTTGAATTAGTTTTTTAACCTCAAATATATAGAGGTTGTCGTTGAGTTTCGCCCCCTGAGAGAGCTTGGCGTAATTTCAAGTAAAACGCGCCCTGTTTTATAACTATGTCCCACACAGGTAAATTTAATCTATTTTAATCTTCGGTAGGAAATTGTTGATTTGCTTACAGTGCTTCGCCCGTATTTTCTATCAATACTAAAGAAGAATAATATTTTATTTTTAGCAATTAGTTGATTCATCTAAATAAGTTATATTTGTGTGCTCATATGAATGAACGTATTTAGTAGCATTTAGTAATATATTTAGGTTCAAACAGAATTTTCGCGAAAAATCGAAAAAAATGTTCAGCACTTATTTTCTTAATAAAAGCAAAAGTGCACATGATTAATCAACCAAAAAAATCCCGAATCCCAAGGATTTGTATTTTTAGCCGTATTAGGTTTATTTATTTCGCATCTTAATTCGCTATTTTTAATATTCCCAGTTAATAATATTAATGAATCGAACTATAAATGAGTAACATGAGAAATTCTATATATGCCATGCGTAACAAATTCAGAGTTAAGCTGATTGTATTTGGGAATGTAAATATAGCTTTATCGGTTTGTATGACATCGACGGAAGTGAAAATAGCACAAGCACTAATAGGCTTAATAAAATTCTTCTAGGCTTTTGTTTTTTTGCCACTTAAAAATAAATGGTACCCTTGGAAATTTGCCTTTGTAAAATATTCGTTTAAAAATTTAGTTTTTCTACAAGCGTGCAGAAAATCTAATTTTCAACACATATTTTAATGTGCAAAATATTTTCAGTACTAGTGCGGAAAATTTTATTAACAACCCAGGGTAACATAACAACCAGGTTAAATTTGTTGTGATTAATAACCCGTTGAATATACATCGCGACACACAGCAATTTGGTCAACTTGCAGCTCGCGAACGGAAGATGCATTAATTGACATTCAAATTAAAGATAACATTATTTTTGGAGCATTTATACTCTTTCTCCGTGGACGCGGTCAGCATACATATTATTATAATTTTTCATTAATTTATTGATTACCTTATAAAACTTACCTATATAATTACTACCTGTGTATCCAAATTATGCTATTTTGTTTATTGTCAAAAATGACAACGTCAAACATTTTCTATGTATGAAAATTCAATTAAAGTCCGAGTTTTTTTTGTAAAGTTTATAGTCCATATCGCAAAAAAAATGGATGTAGTTGAAACAAAACCCAGACGTCGACAGAAACCGACATTGAACCAATGGAATCTGAAAAGATTAGAATATCGCCAATTAGGGTCAATAGGGATAATATGATGCCAAGCAGAAGCCAGTTAGAACCGGCCATCAATGTGGTCAATGCAACTAATTGCACTTTTGTTACAAATTATTATATAAATAAGCAATAAAATGTAAAACTTTAAATAAAAATCTCAATATGACTGTTGGACATTGGTTATTTACGCGTTAGGAACATTTATTTTTTTACAAGTGTGTGGAAAATGTGTTTTCCGCACTCAACTCATCGTCTGGTCAACGGCAGTCTCGTGAGGAAAAATTAATTTTCTATACTTTTTAGGAAAAATACTAATTTCTTGTTTTTACTTAAGTAAACTGGCCAAAACAAATCTGAGATTGATATAAGAAAATATTGATGTAAACCTATAAAATATAATTTATTTTAGCTCTCTTTAGCTATGTCACATCACAAATTATTTCATTTCATTATTTCTTATTCGACTGAGTTTTTTGCGCCAGGGAAGTATTGTAATCGTGAAAAAATCACACTCCCAGGTTTTTACAGATCTTCATATTTTAGGGTCCCTTGACGTCAAGAAAACATGTTTTCTTAATTCCGTCGGTCTGTCGGTGTATCTGAAGGCAGCATAGATCAAAAATTATTTATGAGATTGACTTAAAACGTTGGTCAAAAATCAAGGATCATAAGGAGATAAAATGTTTACATTTTGGTAAAAATCAAATGTGATGGAAAAAAATAGCGGCCTGGGGAAATCTGTAGATATTATTAGCAAGGACCTACTTATCCAATTTAGCTGAAACTTTGCACACAATCAATTGTTATGTAGAAATCAATTAGAAAAATTTGGTACGAATCCAAGATGGCGAAACGAAATGACGGCTTATTGAAACGTTAAAAAATGACTACTAAAAAACTACTTATCCAAGTTAGATGAAATTTTACACAAAAATCAAACATTATGCAGCAATCAACTGTTAAAATTTTGGTACTGATCCAAAATAGTGGCTTTATGAAATTTAAAAAAAAATCAGCCTGAAAAATCTACTTATTAATTTGATTTCAAATTTTGTGATGGTGGAATAAAATGTTTCTAATCATGAAAAAATAGATACCAAAAAATGTTTTATCAATTCCGTCGATCTGTTTGTTTGTCATTTTTGCGACATAACTAAGTACCCGATTGACTTTAAATTAAATTATATGCAAAAGGTCTTGTGGTGATGCCCTGCTAATATGTTTATAAATATTCAATATGGCTGCCTGGCGAAATGCAAAAAAAAAATATCACTAAAAAACAAAATATCCAAAATACCTAAAATTTTTCACAAAATTAAAGGATATTTAAAAAAGTTCATGTTATTCAGGAATAAAAAGAAAAAAAATTAATGATATTGGAAATAGAAATAAATTTCATACTATTCTGAGTCAGGCCGAAATTTGAGTCCAAAGTTAAAGAAACATCTAATCTAAAATCAAGGGCTAATTCTATTTCTTGGTAAATATAAGTATTTAATTTGCTTATCCCTCCAAACGTTATACCACCATTATTTAGCTAAATTATTAATGTCACTTTAATTGTAATAATCAACCAGACATTTTAGGTTTTTGTAAGGAGTTCTTAGTAGATGTAATTCTATACTAATAATGGAATTTTCATTGGCTTCCACTAGCAGGTCCTGGCTAGGTAGACATTTTATCATAACTGGTTTTATTATGATTTTAAAACATTGAAGTAGGTTTAAGATGCATAGTTTTAAACTATTTGACACAGGTTAAAACATTTGCAATGCTTTGCTATAAGACCCATCATAGAAATGAAATATTAAAGGCAGTTTTTGCTACATAATGCAGTTGAAGAGCAATTTTTTTAATTCCTCCGTTACTTCTTTCTTATATCTTTTGGTAGCAATAATAATGAAACGATGCCTTGAATATACGCTACAAATTTCCCTATATGTTTGTATTTTTTAGATCATTGGAACTCACAAAGAAAAAGAACTACTGGGTTATATTTCTTTTTTTCCTGAAAAAAACTTATATTTTTAATAAAAACGTTTTTCATTCTTATTTCCTGTAATTTACTACCAAAGTGAGTTTATGGCTAGCAATGACAGTATAGAGCCTTCTTACATTTTTCTTTTAAAATTGCTTGGGACGTTCATTTTTTTCTGACCTAGCTAAGTACATATTTTAATTAAGATTTAAGTTTTGCAAAGAAGTGTATCGCAATGTTTATTCTTTTAACCAAAATTTTTCAGGAATCAACAACAGCTCTCTGTTAAAAAAAATTGCAATGGTCAGTATTGTTATTATATACAATTATTAATAACAATTGAATATTTGAATTTGTTTATTACTTTACTAGTGCATGGTATTTAACGTGCATATATTTGTGGTGTCTTGTTAACTATCACAATTTAATAATTGCGCGACTAATATTTTCTAGGCGCGTTAAACGCCGCGGTGGAATGAATATTTTATTTTGAAATTGTTGCTAACTTTGTTTAAATAAAATTTAATTATTGCTAACCCGTTTTTTTAAAAATTTCTTTATTACATTTAGTGACAGTCAGTGTCCCTTATTGTAAAATTCTTTTTATGGTAATTTCAAGTAAGTTTAATGTCCCAGTCAAAAATGAACTTTTTGCTAAAAATAAACAGCTGATTGCTAGCAGACATAGTGATGAGGCAATATGTTGTCCTTAAATAAATCGAAAGAATTATTTGATAAGCTCCTGATAGGAGTTATATTTTTTATAACGTTTGATGAAAAGAGGAAATAGTTCCCACCAAAAACAATAAAAAATAAAAAACCCAAAAAGATCCATTTCGACAGTCGTTAAAAACGACTAAAGTTTTTCTTTGTAAAACTTTTAATTTAAGTTGTGTTGTGGTTCTCAGGATATTTTAGTAAAACATTTTGAATTTAAACGCAAAGCAATTGAAGTAAGTTTTGCATTTTACAGAGACATTTATTATAAACTCTTGATCAGTTGAACAAACTTTTCGGACTTAAACTAGTAGTGATAAAACCGACTTAAATAAAAGTCAATGAAGGGCCAATAAACCTCCAGAATTTTTAAATATAAACTAAATTGCATGTCCTTTGAAAAACTTTACGCCAATTTTTCAGAAAAAAGCCACTATTGTCGGAGTGAAAAATTATTTGTAAACTAGTTGTAATATATTATCCACCCTGCGTCCCCTTTAACAGAGGTTGAACAAATCGTAATTAATTTTAAGATATATGAATTAGATTTAATTAAACAAACTCACTTACTTTCCCCCAAATCAGTTAATCAAAGCACCAATGTTGATAGTGGTACCGTAGAGGTACAAGATTTAATAACATTCAACGACCTTCTGTCGAGCAAAACCACAAAAAATAAGTCTAGACGGCAAATAAGTAAACAAACCCAAAATGCCGTTAAAACCGACGTTTCCGTTGGGCTTTCTTGCCATTATAAGGTACAATTGCATGATGACGTACCTATAAGAAAAACTAACCTAATTAATTCAAATGATCTAATCAAAAATATTAACACTTCTTTCTTTGGGTTCACAGGTGACCCAGAGGTGATGGGAGGACCCAATCACTATTCTTATTCGGCACAAAACTCTGCTAAGTACGTATCGCGTTTCTAAAAAACAGCCCCTAAATTCTGATTTTTCGAATTTAACAAATAAAAATTTCCAAAGTTTCGATCACTTAAACCGACCATCCTCAGAACATGGCATCCCTGGTGGGAAAACCTATCAGAGAGATGCTGTGTTTCGTGAATCCAAAATTTTTCGCAATGATAATTTAAACAATTCACCACCCATCACGCTAAGTAGCATCAGAACACGGCATCTCTGATGGGAAAAATACAAAATCCAGGTTTCATGGTGGGAATCACGCAATTTCCATGTCCCATCATAGTATGGAAATCCCTCCAGATTGCCGTATTATTCAAAATAATTTCGTTAATTTAAAAACAACTTTTGATAATCTTCCAAATTTCCACCATTCATGCCATGTCGCATCAGAACACGTCATTGTAAGTTCGTACTAAAATCTTAGTTGTTCATTCCTTTCTCAAACTTTATGCAAGATTATAAATCAATTAGATGAATATTTTTAAAATGAATATTAAATTAATACTAGTATCTCATCAATTCACCATCAGGTAATTAATTAGATAGTAGTTTAGCTTTACGGCAAAGATATACAGCCAGATGAGCCAGACCAGAGGCAATAAATTGAGACGAGGATCCATTAAGTGTCTACCACTGCAATTTACTGCCTTAATATGCGATTTCCCTTTAAATAATATTTAAATTTACGCGTTTGTTTAATTGAATTAAGAGTAGAAAATTTTAGAACACAGAAAAGAAAAGAATACCGTTTTGAATGTCGCGTGCAAATAGCAGCGTCAATCTACGGCGCCATCTGCTTTCACTTTCTGTGGAGGCTTCTCTCTTTTGATTGATTTATTTACATTGACTTGAGCATCTCAACTTGGTTGTCTCTGGCCAGACTACGATTCTGTCGGGAAAACACCTTTTTCGGAATTAGGGAACCTGATATGTAAAGATATGAAAGATTTTATACGGTAGGAAACTAAACTAATGTACCAAAATTCAACTTTTTCTTATATTCTTGAACTGAGACCAAGTAGGTATATTATATTTGTCAAACATATAGATTAAATAAAATAATTTTACTATAGAAAATGAACAAGATGAGAAATTTTATCATATATAGGTTGAGCGAAAAATCACTTATGTTATCTGATATATGAAAAAATAATGTTTGAAATGAAGCCTGTCAATGGTAATAAAAATGTTTGTACCAGGAAAGATTATATTTGTAAACAAAAACAACGCGTCTATGATGCCATACATTTTCAATGTAATAGGTAACGCATGTAATCCATTTTTTTGTGGATCCTAAAATGCTGCTCTCAGAGGATGGCTTCATTTGCGCCCACACAGCGGATGTCGATATGTCAGCCAACTGATATACTTTTCACAGGCACATAAGTTTTTTATGTCTCATATGACGTAAGTAACCAGTATAAAATATAGAAAGTAGGCGATGATGGATTTTAGATTTCCTTAGAAATGATTTACTTAAGTTTGACAGTAAAATGTCTTTACTGTAGAATAAAAAACCAGTGGATACACGGTAAAATAGTGATCTACTAAGCCATTTTAGTTTTTGACGTTTTTACTTATTCGATAATTATTAAAACTTAAATTAATTTCTAAAATCAATTCATATGCAGTCTACGCTCTTTCTTAGACATTTAGTTGTCTTTAAAAGGTGTTTAAGATGAATTCGCTTACTATAGATTCCCATTTTTTACGAGTTCTACTTATTATAAGCACACCTTGCCCAGATTCTTATGTACCGATATTTTTCCTGCAAAAATGTATTAATTTACGAATAACTACCATGCTGTCTATACTTACGTAAAATAGTTGTGGTGAACTGTACGGAACTTGAAAATTGGTTCGATTTTTAAGGTATTTTATATAAGTCCAGGATTCTTTCACACTTGACATGGCATGATAATATGATTTTCTGGTATCTGGCCCATCTGAGGCGGGACTAAGTGCCACTGTGATAATGCCATCGATATACTGAAAAAAGTCATCTAAAATTATAACTACCTATAAAACATTAAATTTAGAAATTTGTAAAATACGGTATTGGGTAACGAAATTAGTTAGGAAGTGTGTAGAAGAAGCATATTGACTTAACTTTCAAGCTAACATTCAAAAAATTTCTGGGTATATCGCAGTTGACCTAGCGAGGCTAAGTGCTGCCATCTCTGGGCTGCCCCACTAATATCTAATAACAACTATATCGATATGCCGCAACCCAGTTGAACCAACTTTTATGACTTATGCTACTCTCTGCTACCTGTGCTAGCGAATGTACTAATTAGAACGTACCTATATGAATACAGACTAAATGTGTCTTTTAAGGTAGACAAACAATATGCCACTCATTAAAATTGTTGTTACTAATCCGTACTTATGATATTAATGTCAGACAAAACAAAACAACATATGGAATGAAATATTTAACACGTTTATACCGGGTATACAATGAAACTACTACCCAAGGCGCCATTTCAAAACGGCTAGAGATAAAAATATGGAATTTGGTGCGTTGATAGGGTTGAATATTGTGAACATAAAAACAATTTAATATCGTCTCCGATTTCCCAAGAAATGATCGCGACTTCGTTATTTTAAATGGAACACACACATGTTTTTGAACTCTCTTAACAATTCTAAACAACTTTTGTTAACATAAGCTATGTCTAAAATGTATACACCCTAAGTTTCGGGTAAAATGTATCGATTTGTCAGTATGCGGTGTTAAATTTTAATATGATATTATAATCAAAAGTATGTCTCTTTGATATTTCGTGATTTTTTAGAGACGGCTCACACAAATCACGAAATATCAAAAAGATATATATATATATATATATATATATATATATATATATATATATATATATATATATATATATATATATATATATATATATATATATATATATATATATATATATATATATATATATATATATATATATATATATATACATATATATATATATATATAATGTAAAATATTTGTCATATCTCCCACTTCGTAAAAATCGCAATTAGGGTCGGGATCAAAAGTTTTATCTTGTATTCTCCAAGAAGTATTTTGTGTTAAGTTATTGTATCAGCTGAATAAAGCCAAGTGTTTTCACATGCATTTGCATAGTCTTCGATCTCCGGGACAGGTGAGACATGCCACGACACATTCAGATACTGGTCATACGGAATTTCATATTTATAAAGTAATTCGTCCTAAAAAATAATTAACTACAGTAATATCTACTACGTAATTCGTATAATACAAACTATAGAATACATTCCAACATACAGGGTGATCCATTAAGAATAGTCTCCGGCTAGAACTCCGTAACCGATAATCATACAACTATGAGGAAAAAGAGTTGTAGGTAAATCGGCCAAGAAAAATAACTGGAAATTATTCTCAAGTTCGAAAAATGGCAGCTAGGGGCGTAACAGCAACTCAAAAATGAATTTCCGAATTAAAGTTTGAAATATAACCATTGTATTCTTCAGATAATTGTGCACCTCTTTGGTATTTGTCTTTTTTTTCTATTTTCAATAATAAAATGGTGGGAGAAGGTGAAATTTTGTTACTTTCAAACGTTTGTATCTCTGTTTTAGATGAACTGATTACATTGAACTTGGTGTTGGAAAAAAAAGCGCTTTTTTGCTCTATGAATAATCAGGTATTTTGACCAGATTTTTAGTGTGTTTTCTTAAAATGAAATTGTTTCTTAAAACTAAATTGTTTTCTTTGATTCTTTCTTTAAAATATCAATTAGTAGTATAATTGATTGTTACAGAAATATCAATTAGCAAAAACGAACGACTGCGCCAATTTGTTACTTTTGGTTTTACACAAATCACTTTTAAAAAAAAAAACATTTATTTTTACTTTTACAATATAATATAAAATATAAGGCGTGAGATCTATAGATCTTCCCGAAGAAACACAATTATAATTATTAAATGACTTGTAACATTAAAATGTTTGGATGAAGTAACGCTGCTAGGCTGGGTCCGCTACTTATATGTTCATGGTTTGCTGAATCAGGATCACGAGAATCTTCTATATGATTCTGCTGACCAAGTGTTAGGTGCTGTTTACTGGAAACGTAATATCACGCCACTCTTGCATCATCTTTGCTGAGTTTGCGGCTCTTGGGAATATCTTGGTAAACAAGGTCATCGTGTGAGGCTGGCGGCTTGAAGGTGACATTGGATGAAATTCATATAACACACATATATATATATATATATATATATATATATATATATATATATATATATATATATATATATATATATATATATATATATATATATATATATATATATATATATATATATATATATATATATATATATATATATATATATATATATATATATATATATATATATATATATATATATATATATATATATATATATATATACCTATATATATATGTATATATATATTATATATATTTATATATATATATATATATATATATATATATATATATATATATATATATATATATACCTATGTTATATGAGTTTTTACCCAATTTCACCTTCAAGCCGCCTGCCTCACACAAGATGACCTTATTTATCAAAATATCGTATTATATTAACAGACGAGATAAACAGTCATAGAGCCCCACGTCTAGCAGACTCAGCAAAGATTATGCAAGACTGGTACAATATTACGTTTCCAGTAAACAGTGGATCCCGTCACTTCTTAATTCTCGTCGTATTGCTAAAAGTCATATTTAATTCATTATAATCTTTATTCTCGGGGAGATCAGTAGATCCCTTATATTTTATAATATATTTTTAAAAGTAAAATAAATCTTTTTAAAAAAGTGATTTTTTGCAAAATCGGATCTAAATACGTTGCGAGAACACATGAATACTAACTGGCAAAGGTAGACTCCAGTAATTTGATCAGAAGAATCCTTCGTTCCTTGGCGTCCTCACTCGATAAAGAACTACGGATTAGGAACAGCTGGTGAAGCTCCTGGTAGTGATCCCTGTTAGAGGACAAGACAAAAAGGAAAGCTGATATTTCCATTACCATTGTAATTGATTTTTGAATCATCTCGTTTCATTACGAATATTTGCTATTTTTCTCTTATTTTACAAACTAAAATATAAAAGTCTAACTATTCGACAATATTTTCTCAATTATACTGCTAATTGATATTTTTACAACAGTCAATTATACTGCTAATTGATACTTTAAAATAAGAAACGAAGAAAACAATCTAGTCGTAAGAAAACAATTTAGTTTTAAAAAAACACACTAAAAATCTAATCAAAATATCCGACACTGAAAACAAATATTTTCCATATTTTGAGAACATATTTAATTAATCAAATTTTCGCGATTATTCCGTTAATGGAAACAATTTTCCAACAAGAATAAACGTATTTAATAAGTACAAAGCATTTTCTTGTATTAATTATACTGCTAGTTAACAGTAACTGTTATTCAACATTGAAAATAACATCGTACTGTCGTACAGAATAATTTTATATAGTTTGAACGAACTTTTACATTCTCATATCTTTTGTCAATTACCAACGACATCGAAAAATTTTCTTATTTTCTTTTGTGCAAATAATACACATTTGTATTGAAAATATTGCTACATATTACTTTCACTACCATAATTTTTTTCTCTTTTGATTGAATGCTAATGAAAATGACTCAACCAAACTAATCAAAATGAGTCAACAAACTATAAGTTCAAGTGCTTCAGCATAACAACCACAAGCGCAACTTGAATTTGAACCATATAAACTATTTAAAGTATTTTCTATTTTCCCAGAATGTGATGGCGACCAAATATTTTTACAAACTCATAAATTTGAATTCTTGTAAGTGTCTCTATAATATGTCTTAGGGTAATCAAAAACAATTATTAGTGATTCGCATAAAAAATAAATTAAGAGGTAAAGCAGCTCAACTAATAAGTTCTAGAAATCCACTATCGTACATTGAAATCAAACAACATTTAAATTCTCACTTTGGCGACACTAGAGACTTACCAGCTTTAATTCAAGACCTACAACAAATTAAAACGAGTCTTCCTTGACTTTCCTAAACAGATTACAAGCCCTAAATGTAAACTTTTCGGCGGATGAAAAACGGACAGAATTAATTTTAATTGATTCAATGGCACAAAATACTCCCTCGACAGGCCTAAAACTCCATATAAGATATATAATAAGAGCAAGTAATTTTGATTTAGGCGAGAACTTCAATTGTTCTATTTTGAAACACAAAAAACAACTCAACAACAAGTCAAATTTACCTAAAACTAAACAACAAATAAGAAATCTTGGAAATTTACATCCAAGCTACAACGTATAACGTACACGTTATTTAAATGCCTAAGTACAACTTACAAATTTCCAATTTAATGAAAACCACTCACAACAGAGATCAAACAATTTCTAAAATTCAAATAACTACTTAACTTTCAAAAACCACATTTCTACACAAATTAGCAAAGAAATTCCTTCCCACGAAAACCTAATGCTCAAATACGATCTCAATATATACCTAATCAATCAAATAAAATGAAACTCACTTTTCCAAAATAATCAGAGAGTCCACTATGTAGAACCCCAATATGACAATTCTAGTAATGAATACTATGATACTAAATATAGTAATGTCTCAAATGAAGAAAAAAGAAAATTATTCTAATCCCAATTACAATCACTATAACATTCAGTCATCAATTTGATTCTCAACTCGATCATCAATTTAATCAATCAATTAGTCCACACAATTATATTCATCCAAATCAATATAACAATCGGATTAATTACAATGAAAAATTTGAAATAAAAATACCTCTTTTGGCAGAAAGTTCAAAATATTTGTACTATGTTAAAGACGCATCAAATACTTTCAAATCACTTATTGACACCGGTACAGGAATCTCAATTTTTCGAAGAAAACACTACAAAAAGTTATAAACAACATTTCCCTGAACAAGTTTCTATACAAGAAATTTCCAAATCAAAACAAAATCAATATCGAACGTAGAACAAAGAAAGTATTTAAATTAAAGTGTAATTTAACTAACACCGACGCTATTCTATCTAGGCAAGAAATTGAAAGAGTACATATCCCGAATGCCTTAGTCCATGCCAATGAAAAGGTTAAATTTTTAACTTCAATAATAATGAAATGAACCCATATCATCAAAAGATTGTTTAAACTATAACCCATCTGAAAATAATTTTCAACAAGCCCCAAACCGTATTCAAAATATTAAATCTCATTGAACATCTTAGCGGTGAAGAACGCGAATTAATTATAAATCTTTGCCTAGAATTTGAAGAGATATTTTATCTATCTTTTATCACCGCACATTCAATAATGAGATAAAAAGTCAAATTGACGCTAACAATGCCAAACCTATTTTCACTATATCTCACAGATACTCTTAAATTCACAAGCAAGAAATAAAGTCTTAAATAAATAATATGTTTTAATAAATAGGAAAATAATAGGAATTATTAAACCTTCTATTTCCCCTTGGTCCTCTCCAGTCTGAGTTGTTCCCATAAAAATCGAAAACAAAAATGGCGCGTAGTTATCCATTATCATAAACTTAATGAAAGAACTGTTACCAAATATTTCGAATCTTTTAGATCAGTTAGATAAATGTCAATACTTTACCACACTTGATCTTGCCTATGATTTTCATCAGATTGAAATAGACAATTCTATATCCGCTTTTAATGTAGAAATTGGTCATTATGAATTCATAATTCATAGGAATTCTATTCCGACTCAGAAATGCCCCATCCACATTCCAACGTGTATTGGTTAATATTTTATTAGGTATCTAAACGAAAGATCTCCTGTATATATGGATGATATTATTATCAATTCCCCTACTATTTTGAACATATTGTAAGAACCACTGAAGTATTTAAACGTTTAAGAAATGCTAAACTCAAAATAAAACCTCATAAATGCGAATTTTTAAGAAAAGAAGTCGCATATTTTCGTCATTCAATTACCCAAGTAGGAGTAAAACCAAATCCAGTAGAAATGGAATGTATTCAAATCTTCATTAGATTGTCAAAATGCCTTCCAACAATTAACAAACTTATTAATATCAGACCTAATACTAATATATCCAAATTTTGAAGAATCTTTTCTTCTTTCAACTTATGCTAGCGTATTTACGATAGGAACTGTCCTTTCACAAGGCCCTATTGCAAAAGATGTACCAACTGCTTATGCCTCTATATGGTATAAGAACCAAATACTTTATTATTGAACGAGAACTACTCGCAATAGTGTGGGCAGTTAAACATTTTCGTCTATATCTTTTTGGTAGAAAGTTTACCATTATCATAGATCATCGCCTCCTTACATGGCTTTTCTCAGTTAAAGAGCCTGGTAGTAGACTAGCTCGATGGCGTCTTAAACTTGAATATAATTATAAAATAATTCATAAACCTGGAAAAATAAATAAAAATGCAGACCCGTTATTTAGATTCAAGATCAAACATTTCCAAGAATGTGTATGTGTACTCAGATAAAGAAGTCATAATACTCGAATACTATGAAGAATTCTTGAAACATTTTCATGTATCTTTGCTGACAAAGATATTAAACTAACCAATTGCCAAAATATTATTAAAATTCCTGAACAAGATAAAATTCCCCAAATTTTAAACCACTATTATCGTGGAAGAACTAATTTACACCGTGGAATAAACGAAACATAACGGCAAATAAAGGAAAAATATAACTGGCAAGGAATAACTAAAGATGTAAAAAACTTTATTAAAAAATGTCAAACGATTCAAATCTTTAGAAAAAACCTTAATAACTCTCTAGTTACAACTAAAACTCCGAAAACGCCTTTCTAAAGATTGATTTATTCGAGTATTCAACACAAAACTATGCCTTAACTATTCGTGATGAACTAACTAAATTCACGCAGGCTTATGCAATAGAAGATAAAACTGCTAAAACAATTGTCAATACTCTTTTAGTGTTTTTCGAACACTATGGAACTCCTTTACGTATTGGACTATGGTCGTGAATTTAATAATACACTTATTAAAGACTTTTGCGAACTCTATGAAATAAAACTAAAATTTTTCTATAGAAAGATTTCATGCAACTTTAAGCGAAATGATAAAGAGCAAATCAAAATGAAAATCCAAATGAACATCCTTTTAATGTACTGCCATATTTCTTATTTGTGTAATACTTAGGGTTGAAACAAAGGGTAGCAAAATGAAACTACATGTTCACCTTAACATTACCCAAAGTATATTCTCAATCTTTTTTAAAATGCAATCTAATTGCCATATACGCTCGGGAAGGTGGTTGACCTGCTGACATAGCCAAACAGGTTATTGCGTGGTTGCCCATTATTGCAACAAGTTGAATTTGATATTACACCTCCCCGGGCAATTAAAAGAATTTCAATTTATTTTCAAAATTTGAAATTCGTAAATAAAATACAATTACTAGAGACAAATGTTACAATACACTATTTAAACCATTTTTTTTTTTTTTTTTATATTATCTTATTTATCTAAATATATGAAAAGAAAAATAAAAACTCAGATATAAGAGAAGGAAAATAGCGTCATATAGTGAAAGTAGGAAAGAAAATAGATAGGTATTTTAGAAAAAGGTTATGAGAAAATACATGCAATAGTATAGTAATATGGAGCCCTTATTATTATAACTTAATTTTAATTAGCTATTATACAACTTAGTTCTATTTTTATGGACTAAAATATGTTTCTTATCTTTAATTATTTTTACATTTGGTGCAACATCTTCTACCACTAAATATGGCCCCAGGAAGCAAGGGCTGGTAATTTTATCACCAGTTTCGTTTTTGATTAAAACTCTATCGCCCTTTTTATACTGAATGGGGTTTACTTTTAAATCAAAATTTTCTTTTCTTTTAGATTTAGAAAGTATTAAGTTATTTCTTGCATCATTTTGAGCTGTTTGTAACCTATATTTTAATTCAATGGGGTAGTTATCAAAATTATAAATAGGATCAACTTCATTATTTAAATTATTTGGTAATTGGCATTTTTTTCCCAAAAACTAGTTCAAAGGGAGAGTATTTGGTTTCCGTATGTACTGCAGTATTATAAGAAAAACACCAGTACGGAAGCCATGTGCTCCATGCAGAATCATGGTTTTGAGTTTGAATTCTCAAATAAGCACCTAGAACTTTGTGAGAGGCCTCTAAACTCCCGATACTCTCGTGATGATACGCCGTAGAATGAATCTGTTTTATACCTAACAAGTTACATGTTTCTGCCATAGTGTGAGAAATAAACTCGGTACCCCTATCTGAAGCAATTTCCTGAGGGATACCATATCTTAAGATAACCAAAGATCTTGCCACAGATACGGAATCCTTGTTTTTAAGAGGGTAGGCCTCTACATATTTTGTTAACTCACACTGAAGTGTTAAAATATAAACAAATCCATTTACGTCTACCGGAAGTGGACCAACAATATCTAAATATATTTTTTGAAAAGCTGTTTCAGCTGTAGTAGTTATTACCATTGGCTCTCTAGTATAATGATTCGAATGTTTTTGTCTTTGACACATGTCACACCTTTTTACAAAATTTCGAACATCACTATCCAGACCTGGCCAAAAATAATACTTTTTAATATTATTTGTCATTCTATTTATTCCAGCGTGACCACTGGTTGGTAGTAAATGAAAATCATTAAGGATTACTCTTTTTTCGTCTTTGTCCATTACTTTTTTAATACCTTTTACAACATTTATACGGGGGCCCCTCCAATTAGTATAATTTTTTATTTTACTACCAATAAATTTAATAAACTCTGTATTATCATTATTTTTATTAATAACTAATTCTTTAATTTCAGCCTTTTTACTTATTTCTACCAAATCTTTCACCATTTCGTCTCGCGCCAATGGTGATAAAGCTTTTTGGTCTAAGTATAAGGTAAAATGTAATGGAATATAATAAAAGTCTCCCACTTGTTGAGTGACATCTTTTGACAATTTTTTAATTTTTAAGGATGGTATTATAATTAATTCGGTACAGTTAGTGGGTTGCTTAAGAATTTCCACAATATTCGGGTGATCAAGCCAAATATTTTCAGTACTTTTCTTAATTAACTCGTCTTCCTGTCCGTCTCTACGTTTACTCTGTGCTCTGGTTAAAACTGCAATCATACCTTCATTCATATCTTTTAATTCGTTTGAGGACAAGATTATTCTCGATAAAGCATCGGCTGTAACATTATCTTTTCCTTTGATATATTCGATATAAAAGTCATATTCTTCTAGACACAAACGAAATTTTGTCAATCTGCTACCAGGGTCTTTTTGCGTAAAAAGATAAATTAATGGTTTGTGATCGGTTAAAATTTTGAAACGACGGCCATACAGATATGGTCGAAAATGCTTTACAGCCCAATAAATTGCTAAAAGTTCTTTATGTATAGTAGGGTAGTTAATTTCTGCTTTATTTAAACTACGACTAGTGAACGCCACTGGTTTATTATTTTTATTTGATAACACTGCTCCTATAGCAAAAGCAGACGCATCTGTTTGCAAAATAAATTCATTTTCATTCGAAAAATCGGGATAATCTAACACCGGATGCTTAATCAGCGAATTTTTAAGACAATTAAAAGCTTTATCACATTCGTCCGTCCACTCAAACCTAGCGTATTTTTTACATAATTTATTTAGAGGAACTGTAATTTCTGAAAAATGTGGTATAAATTTTCGATAATAATTGGCAAAAGCCACGAAGCGTTTAACTTCATCTGCCTTTTTTGGAATAGGATAATCTTTTAAAGCTTTTATTTTATCAGGGTCAGGTGATATTCCTTCAGAACTTATTATATGACCCAGATACAGAATTTCTTTTTTCAAAAAATCGCATTTAGCAGGATTTAATTTTAGGTTTACTTTTCGCAATCTAGAAAAAATATCTATTAGATTTTTATTGTGTTCATTAAGGTTTCTGCCAAATACTATAAGATCATCAAGATAAACAAAGCACTTTTCGTAATTTAAGCCCACCATCGCTATGGTCATTAACCTTGAAAAGGCACTAGGGCTAATTTTTAACCCCATTGGTAACCTTCGCATTTGCCACTGACCGCGATCTGTAGTGAAAGCTGTGTATTTTCTGCTTTCTTCCTCTAATTCGACCTGATAATAGCCCTGGCTAAGATCTAGATGTGAAAAATAAAGTGCACCTGCTAGGGAGTCTAAAATATCGACTACACTCGCAATCGGAAATTTGATATCTAATATATATGGGTTCAAAAATCTGTAGTCCAATACTAGCCTAGCTCTTCCCTCATTCGTATCGTTTTTCTTTGGTACAAGCAACAAAGGTGAAGACCACTCACTCTGCGCACTCTCAATTATTCCATCCTGAGACATTTGAGAAATTTGCCTATTTATTTCCTCTTTATGTACTTGAGGTAACCTATATGGCTTTCTATAGACCGGCTGAGTATCTGGTTTAACTTGAATTGACTGTTTATATAAATTAGTAACTGTAAGCTTATCTCCTGGCATATGAAATATATTTGAGAATTTGGCACAAATTTGCTCTATAGAATCTCGTTCCTCGCGGTTTAGATGATTAAGCTTAAGAATTTTAAATAGTTCTTTAACTCGAGTAGCCGAATTTTCTTGGCTGTTCAATTGATGACACTCATAATTGCTTAAACTTTCCGCTTTTGGCGAAAAATTTCTCAAATGTACCTCTGTCTCTCTTGTATTCAAAATTTTAATTGGTACTTTACCATTTATCGGTTGTGCAATTACACCAGCCATGAACACACCCTCACATAATTCACCTTGCATAAGTACACATTCATCCTCTAACCCTGTAGGAACATACTGTATAATTTCGCACCTAGGGGGAACACTTAATATATTCTCACTATCCGCATTTAATTTTAATGTATTTATTTTATTATACTGATTTAAAATAGTTAAGGTATTTTCTTCGTAATCTAATTTAGCCTTAAAAGTTTTCAAAAAATTTTCTCCAATTATGCCATCACTTTGACATGGTAAATTATTAAAAATATAAAATTTTTGCTTAAATATCGCATTTTCTATACAAAGATCTAAATAAACATATCCCACAGATATTAAATTACCTCCTATGCCTTTAATTTCAATATTTTCTTTGTGTAACTGTATTTTTGAATTTAAACAACTTAATTTAAGGGCACTTAATGATGCACCCGTATCTACCAAAAATTTTAAGCTTTTACTATTGACACAAAAAGAAACAGCATTCGAGTAGTTTTTTGAATAGGTAAAAATATTATTAAACTGTTTATTTTTAGTATTTTTAGGCACGAAAAAATGTTGAATCTTGTATATCAGCTGAGGATTGTTCTGAATTTCCGGTGTGCTCCGCAAAATGCATTCGGTGACCTACTGCCCGAGATCCTCTCCTATTACCGCTCGTAAATGTACGACCACCGTGATTTCTAGAAAACCGCTGATTATTAAAATTACCTTGATTAGTCGAAGCGTTTCGTCGACAATTTGAATTGTTATTTCCTCCGTTATTAAAATTCTGATAATTATTATATCTACCAGAATTTCCTGTTCTATTATTTGGTCTTCTGGAAAAATTTCTAAAATTTCCCCTTCCTCTGTGAGAAAAATTAAAAATGTGTCCTGAATTATTTTGATTACCCAGCTCTTCATCTTGAGCTGCCCTTATTGCGTCCTTTAAGAATTCAAAATTTCTGGAAGATATAATTGTGCCCAACCTTTGATTTTTAAGTCCGCATGCAAACCTTTTTATTGCAACCTTTTCGTTAATAGGTCTTAGAATATCAAAAGCATTGGCATTTCCGTCTGCTTGCGTAATGGTTAAATTTACAAAAATATCCTCTAACTCTTTACCAAAATCCGTTATACATTTTTCACCCTGTTTAGCAGAGAACAAGCGTGCCTGAAGGGCCGTATCTGATTTTTTAGTTAAGAGATGTTTTTTCATATCTAGAATTAAATTATTTACAGAATTATAAGTCAAACCTAATCGTAATTTGGCGTTGTTAGAAATACGCGTTTTCAAAACAAATTTAATTAAAGAAGGTTGACTATCATTATCAAGCGTTGACGAATAAAAATCTAAAGCCTCTATTAATTTAGAAGTTGTAGATTCTGTATCATCCATGACCGGTAAAAGGTTTGTAGCTATTTTTAGATCAAAAGAAGACATTTTTAATTTATCTTTATTAATATTTTTATTTCCAAACTCTAAAATTTCCTTATAAAGTTTTTTAATTTCTGTTATTATGTTATTAAAAGTCAAAATATCTTCTTTGTCTATTTCAGACTTTTCTATTTTTACGTTTAAATCAGTAATTTCCTTACCTAACTGAGAATATAAAGTTTTTGCCACTTTAACTTTTGATTCGACAATAGGGCTTTTTCGTCTTTCGCTATTTAATTTTACCAAATTTGTTCGAATATATTTAAATGAATGTAAAATTTCAATAAGTTTGTCTCCCATGAAATTAAAAATTTAATTCACTTATTAAACTTGCTAATTGGGTCCATATTTTTGCGATTATAATTATAAAACAATAACATAATATTATAATAATTAAACTTACATGCCTGCATTATTATTTACATTTTCAGTTACATTAACACATAACAAATTTTCTAACTCCATTTATAATTGTCTTTACTTTTTCTTTCTTCTTTTTTTTTTTTTTCTACAAGAAAAATACCGCCCTAAAAAAAAATTTAAGTTTCTTCCATCTTTAAATCATCCTTGGATTTTCGCAGCTCATTTTTATAAATTTCTCTTCTAATTGTCTGCCTTAGTTTCCTTTGAACATGTCTAATGGCCCATACTACTGCAACAATTGCCGTTGCCACAACCAAAATTATAAGCAAAATCTCTGCTAAGCTTAATCCCTTATTTTGGTCAACTATTTCACCCCTTGCATCGCCATTGGAGGCCTGATTAATTACAATCTCTTCTTTGGACTTGGCATTACCCATCTTAATAACTTCACAAAAAAATCGTCAAGTGGCAGGGTCGCCATGTAATACTTAGGGTTGAAACAAAGGGTAGCAAAATGAAACTACATGTTCACCTTAACATTACCCAAAGTATATTCTCAATCTTTTTTAAAATGCAATCTAATTGCCATATACGCTCGGGAAGGTGGTTGACCTGCTGACATAGCCAAACAGGTTATTGCGTGGTTGCCCATTATTGCAACAAGTTGAATTTGATACAATACATTTTATATAGGGTGTTTTCTCTATATATTACATTTGTTATAATAATCAAAATGAAAATCTAAATGAACATACTTTTAGTGTACTGCCATATTTTGTTATTTGTTATAATAACACAAAGAATCAAGGTCACGGTTTACACTATTTAAATTAATCTGTTCACACACCTCTTCTAACTTCAGAACAGTCTGACCCTTCCAAAGGCCAAAATTTCGCAATAGCGCCAAGAAGCATTCCCGTAGAAAACATAGTAACCTCCGTTGAAGCAGCAATCAGAAGGTTACCAGTAGAGCAAGCTGATGAAGTCACATATGAGACAGCGAAAATCATCAAAAACTCAAAACCCCGAAGTCAAATCTTTCCGCAGCCGAAAAAACTGCGATGAAGACTTTAAATGAAGGTAAAAACATTCTGGTCCTTTCAGCAGATAAAGGCAATGCTACAGTCATCAGAACAGAATACGTGGAAAAGATAACTCAACTTTCATCACACCTATAAGGTTATGCACACAAACCCTACAAGTAGCATAGAAAGACGCATCACCAATTTGATTAACGCATCCAGCCTACCACTAGCGGAGAAGAAATCATTAAAACTAAGCAGCTCCAAAATTCCCAGGTTTTACGGTTTTCCCAAGATACACAAGAACGATGTACCACTTTGATCGATCGTCAGTGCAATAGACTCGCCCACATACAAACTAGGTAAATATCTTTCAAATTTTCTTAATCCATTCACTGGAAAAACAGATTCTTTTATAAAAAAACTCTGCGAAACTTAAGGCAATCCAGTTGGATCCCGAAGATATTTTGGTCAGTTTCGGAATCACTATTCACAAATGTTCCTGACAACGACTAAATTTCCATTATATCTGACATATTGGATCATAATAATCTTGATAAGAACCTAATAGACCTAGTGGAAGCTTGTCTCACGTCTACTTATTCCATTTTTCAAGAAATTTTTGGGAACAAACTTCAGGGGCAGCTATCGGATCTCCTCTATCACCTGCGGTAGCGAATATGTTATTAAAAGCCTTTGAAGATATTGCTCTAACATCCGATCCACTAAAATCAAAACACTGGTTCAGATATGTAGATGATACTTTAGTTGTTTGGCCTCATGGATAGGCTAATCTCGTATTTTTGGACCACAATGGAAATTGAATCCAATGGAACGATTCCTTTTTTAGATGTATGTGTCCAAAGGAAAGAAAATGGTACATTAGGACATTCTGTGTATAGAAAACCGAAGCATACAAATAGATACGCAAATGCAAATTCCCACCACCATCCAACACGAAAGAAATTGGTTTTTAACTCACTAGTATTTAGAGCCATTTCGATTTCTGATCGATATTCTCTAACATCGGAAACACTGGAACTGATCGAAGTTGGGCGAAGTTTTGAGATGGAATGGCTATTGCCCTGAAGATATTACACGATCAATTAACAGATTTAGTAATCTAACTTCGCGAAAGGAGAATGATAAGAAGCCACCGTTAGGTAGTGTTGTTCCTACCAATATACATGGCTTTATGTCTAACTAAGTCTGAAATTCAATACGAACTTACGAATCGCCTCCGACTAGCCTAACTGAGTAGCCGTGGTAACCAGTGAAATCAATTAAGAATTTATTTTTATTTTTTTTATTAGTTCCCTCGTAACAGGAAAATATTGTAATCGTAAAAAATCACCTAACGAGAATCGCGATTTCGCACTTTTTGAAGATCGGACCGTCATATGCTAGTAAACCCCGTGCAAGGCAAATGTAAGAAATGGTATCACAGAAAAAACTAATCTTCTAATTATTATCAATACCCGCATTTGTCCTACAATTTAATACTTGGCATTGCACGGACATGTGCTGACAGAAGTCATATGATCATTATTATAGCGTTGATGTAATAAAAACATATCCACATCATTGCTCTAACGGAAATCAGGGGCCAGCAATGTAACCCAATGCCGGTCATGGTATTAGTCAGCGCGGAATAGTTGTATTTGTAACCTATTTGTTTGAATTTGCCCTTCACAGGGCTCACTAGCATAGGACAGTCTAACGACCTCTAAAGAGAGCAAAGTCGAGACCGTCGTTTGACAAAAATTGGTAAGTGCCACTGTGGCATTACAGGATGTGCCCCAAACAGAGATCATAGTGTTCTATTAGGACGTTTTCGTAACGTAAAAAATATCTAGTTCCTATCCTATTTGTATGCGTAATTCGATTCGGAGTTACGAAACTGCTACATACTAGCGACACTATCCGTGAAATGATGAGTTGTCGAAAATCTTCCGATGCAAAGTTGGGATGAATTCGGAGGGAGTTTAATTTAACATTAGATGGCTCGTCTATACGGAATATTATATGTCTTTGGTATTAGCGGAGTAGATATGTCTGTAGATCTAGTTTGTTAAATACTGGTTTGCTAAAAAAAATTTGATATCTATATTTATTGAACGATAGTATTGCATCAGTTTTCTTACCGTATTTAAATGAAATCAAAAATTTTAAATTTATGATAGCTCTCGAATTTTACACGTTAAGGATTATATTAGGCATATTCTTCAAGCTTCTAAATTGTTTTATGTAGAACTAAGATATTTTAAAGGCTTTGGCTATATTTCAATTAGGCGGTTGGTATTAAAATATTTATAAAAAACTCACAGTTAAGATTATATTTAATATAAACTACTGATAATCGCATACTAGAATAAGTATACTGAGCATCAGCTGGTTGAACGCATCTGGGTCTAAAAGTTCCATTTTGAATTGCTTCTGACCGCTCCTGTTCACTTCTAAATTTATATTCAATTGTTTTCCATTCGTATAACAGTTCGAAATCGTATGCATTTGGGCTTTCAACAGCCGAGACTTGAACCAATATAAGGCAAAAAGTCGGCCCATAACCTAAAATTCCGAAAACTTTTATTAAGTCACAGCAATGATTAATTATTAACTGATAAAAATGATAATAAGATTTTTTTAAAGCTTTTTTAAGAACATTACCCATTTGTTAATTCTAACAGGGTAAAATAGCCGTCAAACCACGATTCTTACATTGAATGGTCTTCATTCAAATACGGTATAAAAGTTTTCGTAAATACCAAATGTAATTTTGACATGGTAAAATATTAATTTTAATAAATTACCTTTATATATATATATATATATATATATATATATATATATATATATATATATATATATATATATATATATATATATATATATATATATATATATATATATATATATATATATATATATATATATATATATATATATATATATATATATATATATATATATATATATATATATATATATATATATATATATATATATATATATATATATATATATATATATATATATATATATATATATATATATATATATATATATATATATATATATATATATATAAATATTAATTTAAATAAATTACCTTTACATGTATATATATATATATATATATATATTTTTTTTTATCTATAAAAATCGTTTTTAGTATATTTTTGTAATACTAAATCAATAAGTATATTCAAAAATTATTTTAAATTAAAAAAAAAAAAATTGAATAGTATATATAAACAAAGTGAGGATTTTCAGGACAGCATACAAGGTGGGTATCAATATATAACTTTATTAAATAAAACGCAATCTGAGAACCATATTCGTGATATATAAATATCTAACTGGTGAATAGAGGACCGTGCTGCGTTGTCAGATTTTAGAAATGGCACATTAAACAAAATTTAAAATGTCAAGTTAAAATATTTTATTCAGTTTATTTTAAATTTTGCAGAAAATTAAATGTGATATAGAGATGAACTGATATGAATTCAATATGACAGTCTAAAAAAATCAAAGTAAAATCTACTCTAACCAATTATGCCACATACGTAGGCGTCGGTAAAATATCCTAAAAATGTACGAATCTAATAAGGTGCAATAAAATGGCGCTTAATAGAAGTGTTTGAAAAGGCAATATATGTCTATCTGTTAGTAAATGACTATGTGCGGAGCCACACTTCACTATTGTCAGTAAGAAGAAGGATATATAATGAGGGAAAGATAATTTGCCGATTTTTAGTTCCCTCATAAAAGGGAAGTATTGTAATCGTAAAAAATCGCCCTGTTAGATTTTTGCAGATCTTTACGTTTTTGGATCCCCAGACCCTGAGAAAATTTTCTCCATTTCCGTCGGTCTATCTGTACGGCGCATAGTTCAAAAAATACTTACACGATTGTTTTCAAATTTTGGCCAAACATCAAAGATTATAAGTGGAAAAAGGTGAAATGGTAACATTTTGGTAAAAATCAAATAAAGCGAAACAATTAATCTCAAGTTTTTCATAGAAATCAAGCATTATGTGGGAATCAGCTGGTAAAATTTTGGTACGAATCCAACAAAATGGCGGCTTAATAAAATATTTAAAAATTCAGGTTCAAGGTTATTTATTTAAAAAAAAGCCGATTTAATGCGGACTTTGCTGGTCAAAGATTATGTTATCCGAGACTTTATGCGATCTATAGAATATAATTTGGGGCACTATGCACAAAAAAAAATGCGCCAAGAACTTTTTTCAAAAACATATGTAGGAAAAAATTTCACTAAAGAAAAATGAAATATTTATGTCGAAAGAAGAGTTTCCACTCTAACACAAAGGGGCGAAATAATTAATTTATAAATTATCTCTGTTTCTTCTAATTATTATTACGTTTAAAATATTAATATTAAAAAAGTTTTTCTAACAAATAATCGTGTCTTCTTTAGCGATCCTCTTTAAACTTGGTCCCAAATCATCAGTAACGTGCACACATTGTAGGGAAAAGGCATTGCCTACTCCAACAATATTTGTAATATTAGCGGAAATTTAAAAATTAAATAATACTTATACAATATTTACTACTTCCAAATCTTTATTACCTATCTACAATCTAAAATTATTTTAAAGCAAATGCATTTCCACAAGACCAAAATCCTTCTTAGTGCAACCTTGTTTTAAATGCACCGGATATGCCCATGTAGGTGCCCTGGATTTGGGTAATAATACGGATAACTTTTTTATTTTTAACTCTAGGCGCAAAAAAAGTTTTGCTTATCTGAAAAATAAGATTAATTTAAAAAAGAATGTCATTTTATATACAGGGTAAGAAATAAGTACAAAAATAGAAGTTGTAAAAACAAAAAAAAATTAAATAAGGCATTTTTTGCATATTAATCATTCATTTTTCCGAAAACTACGCCTATTATAACAAAAACTCCTAAAAGTTTTTTGCAGGATCTTAAATCTGGCTCTCTCTGAAATTGGACTTTAATTTTTTTTTTTTTGCAAACTTTTGTTTTTTGATTTATTTTACTTAAAATTACGTTATTTTTAAATCAATCGTATTTTTCAGATAAGCAAAACTTTTTATGAAGAATTACTTTTTCGTCTAAAATCAAAAATAAAAAAAGATGTCCATATGTGACTCATTTTCAACGTATTGACAATTAAATTACCTAAAAATTACGCCTCGTACAAAAATTAAAGTTTTTTACTTTATATCTAATACTTTTATGCTTTCTAATTTGACTATCTTAGAAAATTTGATATCTCATTTTTTTTGGTTAGTAGCGAAACAATTTTTTTTAATAAGCAAAACTTTTTTTTGATAAAATAAATAATAAAAAAGTTTTCCATGTGTTACCCAAATCCAAGCACACGATGAATAGCAAGATCGAATAGCAGCACCTACTATAGAAATAATAAGCCTACGGAACAAAAGGCATGGATGAAGCGCCGTGTGTTGAAAAGAGATAGAGCAAAGCAAGGTATACGGACGGTCGGCAAATATCTACAGGTCGCTCGCGTACAGGCTTGGACGAGGGCGATCTCCATTTATAATAATAATTTATTATTGTTCCCGAGTATGGCGTGTCAATAAATAGTTTTTTGCAGAAATGTCGTGTGTGGGGAGGAGGTAGGGTGGCCACCTTTCCGATAAAGGAAAACCGGCTTTTGTAGTTATACATTAGTAAAGTTTATACATTTTTAAAAAATAAACCTGCGTTTTACAACCAAGGGAGGGGGGAGATACGACGACTCAGAACGTTGAAATTATTATATTAACTTTACTCAATAAAAATCTGGGTTTCTATTTTTTTTGAATCATGCTTTTAATTATGCTTAATTATTTAAAACACCATCAAAT
>JAUTXW010002394.1:0-32500 GCA_030620095.1 Kuschelorhynchus macadamiae | reverse complement strand
AATCAAGGGTCACAATGGGATAAAATGGTTATATTTTGATAAAAATTCAATATGGCAGAACAAATTGCCGGACTAGTGAAATGTAAAAAATGTATTTCTAAATAACTGCTTATACAATCCACTTGAAATTTTACAGAAAAATCAGGTATTATGTAGAAATTGTCTGGCAAAATTTTGTTACGAATGTTACGTTATGGTGAAACAAAACGGGGGCTTAATAAATTATTAAAAAATTTAGCCTGAATAAAACTACTAATTAGAATGATTTCAAATTTTGTGCAACAATTAATTGTGATATAGCGATGAACTGGTAAAATTGTAGTACGAATTAAAGATGGCGAAACAAAATGGCGCCCATATAAAATATTTTAAACCGCGAAAAAAAATCTCTCCTAGGTTTTACATAACTTAAACTTTTTGCGATTCTAGGTGCAGACTTCACTATTCTTAATATAAGGAAATATTTACATCCAGGGATGTTCTAGGTAAAGGAAATTTCCCGATTATTTTTTATGTTGGACAAAGAACAAAGTGACGCACTACTGTCGTCATTTGTATGTATTTCTACGAAAATGTAGCTAAGATTCACAAGAAATCAAAATGGTTATTATCCTTAATTCCCCTTCCGTCTTCCCAATGTTATTTAAATTAACATATATACATCAGAATAGGTATTCAAAATATCAGTTTTGAGTTATTATTTCCTAGAAACGAGTCATACAAAATTAGTAAATGTGATTTTATATTTTGCTAGAATACCTAAATTACCCTTCAAAAAAAAGGAACAAATTTTCGGCATGCTTAGTTTTTTAAAACAATAATAGGATTAACACAAGAAATTGGGATAATTTACAAAACGTATAGATCCTTTCTAATTTCAACATCAACTTGATCCAGTATCTTAAAAAATTGTCTTAGGATAATATTGTGCCCTTAAGAACATTTGATAAAAAAACGAAGGGTTAGTTATTTTTACACCTTTTTTTAATAAAATAAATTTTGGCAAGACAATAAATATTATACGTAATTACAAGGTTCATTTTTTATTTATAATAACTTAAGTATTTGTAACAATAATATTTTCATACTTTTTGAAGGTTCAGGCTCCCCATCCTCAGAGAAATGATGATCCTCGTCGGCTTCTCTGTTTTCTTTTTCCGTTTCCAACCCTTTCTCGTCAACTAAACCAACATCCTCCACTTTTTGCTCATCGAAGAAGTCTCCGTCAATATCCTTCTTGATCTCAGGAAGTGGGGCGTTAGAACACAAAGTGTCCGAACAGTTTTTGCATACTTTAATGCCCTTGAGTCCAGATTTTCGACAGGAGCATGCAATGGTATACCCTTTTTTGCAGATGATGCATGATGGCACATATCTTTTTCTTGCTATTGCCAATATATATATATATATATATATATATATATATATATATATATATATATATATATATATATATATATATATATATATATATATATATATATATATATATATATATATATGATGTGTTTTCATTCCGGGTGTACGTCCGTTCACTACCGTCGATCTGAAAAGAACAGTTTTGCTAACGTTTCGCTGAAATAACATTTGGCATTTTCGAAGCTTTCCTTCTCGCGTCTGAATACAGACTTAAAAGTTAGCGAATAGCGACTGCGAGCTTCCTTTTACACCCCCACCCGGGGCCGAAGGATATATCTGAACAGCTGTTTGTCATTTTTGTTTTCCGGATGGTGCTGTTGTTGCGCTAATTACGCTTGATTTTTTGTGATTTTAGATTTGTCGATTATTGTCTTAAATACTGTTGGTAGTTTCAAGGGTTCATCCCTTATTTAAATCGCCGTTTTTCTATTTCTATGGCTTCTCGGATTATTCTGGTCTTATAATGCTCTGTATTGGCAATCTCCCACCCATCGAAATTTATTTTTTGGACGGTTCCCTGATGATGTAGGATATGGCCGAGGTTATTTGTTTGTTTCTGATGCTAAGTTTATGCTCTTCTACTCTTGCTGATATTCGCCTGCTAGTTTGCACCACGTACAGCTTTTCACAGTTTTGACATGAAATGGTGTACACTCCGTGGTTTTTCAATTTGATTTTTTCTTTTGGGTTTTCAAGTAGTTTACTTATAGTTGTTTGGGGTTTGTGTAATGATTGTATGTTGCGTTTTTTAAAAATTCTTCAGATTCTGTCTGTTGTGCTCTTTACATATAGTAAGATTACTTGTTGCCATCCCGGTTCATAATTTTTGGTGTTCCTTGTTTAGAAACCCTGTGCATTAATAGATTTCTCTATAGTGCGAGTTGTGTAGCCATTTTTCTTTAAAGCACTAGATATTATATTAAGTTCCTTTTTTCTAGCTTGTATTTCAGTTAATCGCACGGATATAGATATCAGAGTTTTGGCTACTGCTTGAATTTGTGCTGTTGGTTTTCTGTACACAGTATATTCGAAATGTCCGTTATGCAGTTTTATGATATTAACAATACCAAAACTACATGTTTGATATTTGTTTTTTAGTTTTTTGTTTATTTTACCTTAAACGGCATTGAAAATAGGCATAACCATCGGTATTGGTCAGATGAAAATTCAAGACTTTTTCGTGAAGTACATACTCAGCATTCCCATAAGTTAAATGTCTGGGCGGGTATTTATGGAAATCACATAATCGACCCCTTTTTTATACCCGGTAACGAAATTTATCTGGAATTATTAGATAATGCTATTTTTCCAGCCCTCGTGCCATTATTGAAGAACGAAGAAGACCATTATACGATCATTTTATGTGCAGAATTAAATTGGGTCTCACTTTACTCTTCCAAATAAAACGAAAAATTCATAACACGGAACTTTCGGGTAAAGAAAATTTACCGACTTCTCATGGTAGCCTCAGAAAATGGGATAGAATCGGTCATGAAGTCGCTTATCCTTGTCTATAGAAAATTTAGTAAGGCAGGATTGCTACAAGATATAAAAATATTAAGACACCAACCTCTTGACCTGAATAAGCCGCCTCCTATAAAACCAAAGAAGTATTTCTCCTGAGACAGCATCTAACTGATGTCGTTCTTGCCTTATTAGCCTCCTGTAGAAAAAGCATGTCAAAAATACAGTGGCATATTTAGAATGCCTTTCTGGGGGGGGGAGCAAGCATTTACATACGGCACCTAAAAAAAAAGTGCATTACTTTATCTTTGTTCATACGACATAAACTCAATACCCTCATGAAAATTAGTTACAATGACTAAGTAAAACAAAAAAAAGATTTACACTTATATATCGTGCTAATGCATTATAAAATAGTTTTTACTTTCAAAGATTTTCGTTAGGTTAAAAACTCTGGGGGGCGCACAAATGCCCACTAAAAATATAATAAATAAACTAACTGCCACTTGAAGTGAAACTAAAGACAGATATCAAGTTGCGGTTTAAAGGAGATTCTTAAAATGTTTATGCTTAAGTCAGTGCCGTACTCGAGTTTTATTATAAAGTGTCAAAGTTTTCTACAGGCTGATAAACAAAAGTCGGTTTTTTTCACACAACTTTGGCAGTAGCGAGAATCTACCAAAATTTTTTTTGAATTTTTTTTTCTTGATTTTTAGGCTTAATAAGTCAATATCAAAAAAGTGATTTCTCAGTTTTTTGATATTTGCTTTACAGCGAATTCTACTAGGTGATTTCTGAAAAATGTCCTTTTCTACGAAATTTTCGACCCTATTTCTTGCAAAGTTACGATACCCCTAATACATTTTGGTGATTCTCCATTAGTTATACTGTTAGAAAAAAAGCACGCCAAATTTGTAGTCGAATATAACCTGGCCTTGGTCAGGGGCGTACTAACTGTTTTTGGGAAGGAGGCCGGGTTAAAGTGAGTTTTGGTATTTTCAACTTTAAATTGTTTACAAGAGACAGGTTTTTTTTTATTTTCCACAAACTTTTTGGTATCTTGTGTCTATACCTTCAAAACGTTTTATTGTTTTGTCGATATCTCAAGCATAGACGGCGGTAGGGAGTTTTGCATGGGGTCACAATTTTGATAACTATTATATTACATTTTGCATGCTATATTTTACTATCGAAAAATAAAAGAACCAATTGAAAAAAATATATAAAATCAAGTCAGTGGCGTAGCATAGGGTTAAATTTTAATATAAAAATTCGAAATAATTAAAAATAAATAGACTGCCTATGATGCTAAACTGCAAAAATATTTTTCTGTGGCCAGGTAAAAACAATTGAATACAAGATAATATCCTCAAAAAATTCTTAGTTGAAAATCATTAGCGTACGCTCAGGCAAATAATTAAGCGCAAACTTTAATTTGGTAGGTAATTACAACGGTATTTCTTACCTCAAATGATCAAATAGGACAGTTTTCTACGAATTTGCAATAGTCCCATAAAAATCGACCCTGATTTCTGATTTATTTAGTTTTATCTACCTATTAGAGTAAAATTTTCAGTGGCGTAGTTAGTTTTCGAAATAAGTCAAACACTATCAAAATTGTGCGAAAAAAAACGACTTTTGTTTATTACTCTGTAGAAAACTTTATGATACGTTGGAATCAAATTCGGGTAAGGCACTTACTTAAGGATAAACATCTTAAAAATCTTTAAACCTCAACTTAATATGTGTCTTAGTTCAAAAGTTACAGGCCTTTCAATTTCACCAAAAAAAATCGTCTTGATGCACTTTAAGTGGCAGTTTGTTTAGATACTTAGGGTGATGGTTGTGTAGTACAACCTAAGTTTTTTAAATATTATTTTTGGGGAATATTTATCTTATAAAGACCACATCATATCAACATAGTATATGGCAAGATATATTTCGCCAAGAATTTTAATTTGTAACAAGTAATTTTTCATTTATAATTTACCATATTAACTGCTCGTGTAGCAGTTGAATTGAAACGCACGAAATAATACCTGATTTGGTGCTCCCAGAAGCGTCGACTTGTTTAGAAATATAATACAAAAATTATGCTATAAACGAATTTAACCAACCGATGCAGCACATTGCGGACTGGCAACTTTGGGCTTTATTGGAGGTCAACACCGTCGACCCCGGTCGTTGTATTAGGCAGAAATCTCTCGATGGAAACCAACTACACGGAATACCATAAAAGGTTGGTATCTTAGCCTATAAAAATAAGAGAGATCCAACAATTTACATTTAACACGGTATCACAGATTGCATTTTTCCCTCTCCACTACATCCGATAGGGATATGTTGTTGTCAAGTTTCAAAAATTGTCAAATATTCTAAGCCAAGTTTTATCGAATTATTTCAATATGTCTATATATTTTCATAACAAAGTTAGACATATAATTAACTTTAGACTATAAAACATTGTTTTATTGTCTAAGTAATTAACTGCGGCCTTTAAAAATTACAAAAATGTAATAATAAAAATATTACCAAATAGAACTGGTAACGACGCTACGCCAAATTTACATAGCAATCATCATTGCACTCTTGTTTTATAGTCTAATTACAAAACATACTCTGCATTTTTGTTATTTTTGTTACTGCGTTCGATCGTGGTTGTTTATATATTTTTTTTGTTTTTTAATGATTTTGTAAGTTCTGTGTGTTCAAGTACTTCAATAAATGAAAATCTATGGTGGGGAACTGTGTTGTTTGTGAAAATACAGACTATTTAAGTCAGGATGTATCATATCACAAGTAAGTCTTGACGTAATTAAGATTAGATATCAGTGGTGTCCGAACCGTAAAGCCTTAACATTTACACATATTAATTTGATATTTAAGCCATTCGAGTATGTTAATTGGCATGAAAAACAAGAAAAAAATGGGTACTAGATAAACAAAAGCAAATATTTTGCCATTTTTGGATTGGGTTTTACATAACAAAAACATTAAAATACATACTAGCTCTCCAAATGCTTAAATACGTTTTTTACAATACAAATATACTATTTTGGATATGAATAAGTTCTGTATTTCTATGGCTAAATGCTTTTATTTAAATACAAACGTATTTTTCCGGATTTTTAAAACGCCTCTTGGTTATAAAACATTTTATTTATCTCATTGCGATTTTGATCTTCAGATACCTACGAGGAATTAGCTCACGTTATTTCTCCACATATCAAATTCCAAACTACTTAATTCCTCAAGTTTTATCTAATATATAATTAAAATATAATACAATTCCTACCTAACCTTTTAAGTATATACAAGAATTATTTTATTTTTATATCCTTTAAAGTTTATCTTTTCACGCTTGATTTTTGTATAAAATTTCAACTTAATCGGATAAATAGTTTTTTGATACTGATGTTTTACACATAAAGGCTCCTCACCAAATTGTGTCAGTTTATTCCTAGGACTTGAATTTTGAGCAATATTTGAGGTAAATTACATTTGTAGTTTTTTAGTAATATTACTTTTTTTAACATTTTATTAGGCCGCCACTTTACTCCATTTTATTGGATTTTCGCAAAAATCTTACCATGTCATCCCCATATGACTCTTAATTTTTGGCCAAAATATGAAGTCAATCGGATAAGTAGTTTTTTAGCTATGCCGCAATCAGACATACAAACTAACGGATTTGAGAATTTTAACATCCCTGGAACCTGAAGATCTGCGAAAATCTCGAAGGGTAATTTCTATACGATTACAGTACTATCCTCTTACAAGGAAAGTAAAAAGTAACACCAAAATATTTATCACCTGCTTTTTGATTTTGTACCCCACAGTCCAAATTTCTGACTACACGTCTGACAGATACTTAAAATTGGCAAAACACATTAAGTTGCTTACTATAAACATATTAAATTAAAGAGGAACCGCCGCTGGTTCAGTATATAGTGAGAGCCAATAGGGTTGCCATTTTTGGGACCGGCGACGCAGAGGAAGATATGTTTTCTCTCGCACCCATAGCAGGCGAAAAACAATAATAGATCTAGCGTTCGAAATTATTTATGAAAGAAATGTTGAGTCTATCCTTTGTTTTATAGTCTAAGATTGGGATTCACTTAATTTGATCAATAGCCAATGACAAGTTTGACATCTCTGCCACTAATTCCTTCAAAAAATTTAAAAATAGCGAGAAAATTCCTTTCAAAGATAATGCGAAAAGAAACTGCGCTCAAGTAAAGGGATTGCAGAATACAGGAAATTAAGCTTTTTAAATATTTAGATGTTTTAGAGAATAAGAAACTAAGAGTAGCGAGTATTATATTTTTATTTTTTCAATTTTTTTGTATATCTTTGGAAAAATCCGACGTTTTTGAGAAAAATTTGGTATTTGGAGATTTTTGAGAATGAGAAATTTAAATTTTTTAAAAGCATTTATGTAAATTGCAAAGAGCGCTGGTTGTAATATGTCGCACACGTTTAAAAGACATCAACTTACTTGCGCCACATTTTGAATGAAAATATTACTGATATTATATTTATTACATAAAAAAATTATACCTTATTAACGTCGCTCCGAGTAACTGTTTACGAGATATTTGCGTTTAAACGATTCTGTACGGTTTGTAGTCTGTATATATTTTTTTCGTTGTAGTTTATTTAGAACGCAGCCAAGATTATCTGGTTCGGTCTGGCCTAAAGCGTTGTGCGAGGCTAACAGCGTCGGACCCGGGCAATGTGCTAAGCGGAAATCTCTCTACTATAGGGAAAAAATACATAGTTCGGATCCATTTAGGGTTATTTTATTTAACACTTGATTACTCTCTTTGCCTGAGAAGAAACTGAGAAATATGCGAGACCAGAGTAAAACTCTAAAAACCTCCAGCAAAATAGCGAGAGACGTTTAACGCGCCAGTTATTTGTTATATCTACTATAATTAAAGCTCAAAGAAGAGTGAATGTCGTGGTCACATGTGATTGATACGCAAATTCGGTAGCAGATGAAAGCTGACAGAAAATTCACAAAAGCGAGAAAAATAAAGAAAAAACTGTAGGAAAATGTCAAATAAATAATTTGAAGATAACTAATGAAAAACCTAACAATAGGTAAGTAGAAAAAAATGGAAACAAAAATATTTGTGAAATAGTTTTTGATTTTTTAGTAGTCGAGGTCTCAGTTAAGTAAGGAAGGTGTTTATGTGATATTTTATATAATTAACGTGTTATGTACTTTGTGTAGTCAGAACAATTAATTGCAAAATTCGGGTTTTCTCTTAGGTTATCTTGCATATCTTTTTTGTTTAAAGACCAAAAACTATTTTGTTCTATTTCTTTAGTAACTATAATAATGCTTTTATTTTTGCGTAAAAACTCAGTCAAATCTAAAATGAAAAAAAAGTTAAACAAGTACAAATGTAATTATCTCAGATCTACTAAAACTACTTAACAGTTGCATGAATTTGTTATGATTTTTAATAAAATTTTTGTTGTCGGTTATGGTTTTAAATGAAATGAAATAAAAATAAAGCTTCTAAGAGATAATCTGATATAAAATGACATTACAATTTCGAAGATGTTTATATTTACCGGTTGCGGAGTTCTGTCCCTACATGTTGGAGCAAACTAACTGGGTTTAAAATATTATCCGTTCTAATTACATTTGTTACTTAACACCACTTTGGAGATATGCTAATAGCTATAAACTATTAAGAATGGTACATAAAATGTGATAGTTGTGCGCAATTCAATTACATATTTTTTGGCGATAACTTGTTAAATGTCTATTTTCACTTTCCCGGTAAAACTGAAAAAATCACTCTCGGAGATTTTTTTCAGATCTTCACGTTTCAGGGTCCCAAGATACCGATGAATATGTTTTATCAACTCCTTCGGTCTGTCTGTCTGATTTTTCGCGGCATAGCTGAGTTAAAAAACTACCTAAACCATTCACTTCAAATCTGCGTCCAAAATAAAGAGTCATATAATAATAATAATAAATCGGCTTTATTTAGGAATTATATAAAACAAATATACATCATTTTAATTCCAAAAAGGGCAAAATTTAGCTAGTTCTCCGAAGAGGAGGCTGCTATCCTTGCACTTAACAATTAAGAATCTACACACAACGATTCATTGATTTTACAAAAGATTGCTCCTAACTATTTTATTTTTTAAACCTGCCTTAAGCATATAAGAAAATAAGCAAGACATAAAAAAGAGCTAAGAAATAAGCAAGACATAAAAAAGGGCTAAGATATAAAAAAGAGCTAAGGTAGAAATAGGTCACCAAGTAAATCAGAAGAAATCAAAATAATTAAATAAAACAGTAATAAAAATAAATACATAAAATACAGGTAAATACCAATCCATTCATGATTAAAACCAAAAATCCTGATCAGCTCAGTCAGCATGTTTCTCTTTAAATAGCTTTTAAATGCTAATATATTAAATGATTTTATGAAATCAATCAAGAAATCCGCTGTATTATTTCACAGAACAGTGTGAAAACGACTTCTGAAGAAATGATGTTATTTTCGATGTATAAAACACCAAAACAAAAGGCCACGACGTTGGTCCATATTCAGCCAGTTAAGTAGTAGAATGTATCTAGAGACGTGATCAAATTTTCGAAGACCAAAAATAAAGTGAACGCATGAATTCTGGACCCTCGGGATGCGGTTATTTTCCAGAACGCATAAATAATTTCTATAAATCTCCGTACCTTTCCTTCTAAGTGGAAACCAGTTTAATTATACCTGTGCCTAAGTAAAATTGACTGGAGTTAGTGTCTGATCTATGGCTCATTAGTATATTGCCCGCTTTTTGATAAAGCAAACTTTTAAAGAAATTTATTTCAAAATGGGACACAGTACAACATCTGCTTGACATAACGAGAAACATAGATAAGAAATATATTACAGCACTTGTATTACTGAACTTTTCTAAGGCCTTTGATACGATTAGTCAGAGTGTCTTGATATTTAAGTTAAAATATTATGTGCTCTCTAATAATACAATTGCACTTCTAAATTGTTACCTTCGCCATCGTTTTCAAAGAGTCAGGTTTAAGAATGTTCACCATTGTCATCCATCCTTTCTGGTGTTCCGCAAAGCTCCGCGCTGAGACCACTACTTTTTTTCTATCTAGACAGCAAATATAATTAGCCGTACAAACCATTGTAATTTCCAAGTTTATGCGGACGATGCACAAGTCTATATCAGGTTTAAATCGGAGAATACCTTAAACGCTTGTCATAGTCTGAAGAACCACTTAGAAACAATTGGGACCCTCTCACTTCGTCATAATTTGGTCTTAAATGTTAACAAGAGCCACTTACTTTTTGATGATTTATTTGCCAGAAAAGACTGCAATTTTGATTAGAATTTTAAAATACTTATTGGCAATACTTACCTCGAACCTACAAATTTAAGAATTTTATTTGATAATAAGTTAAAATTTAAAGAGCATGTTTCATGTCTACTGCCCAAGGCTTATACTGCCTTAAAGCTTTTATATTCTAGTAAGCACATATTGGGTACGAAAATAAAAAAAATGTTATGTTGTGTTGTCCTTGTATAATTATAGGAAATTATGGGTAAAGCAGGGTAATATTTGGTAGAAATTCAATATGGCTGTACAAAATGTGTGTAAAATTTTGATGGAAAGCCATTATGGTGAAACAAAATGGCAGCCTGATCAAATATTTAAAACATCAGTATCTAAAAACTAATTATCCTATTAAGTAGAAACTTCGCATAAAAATCAAGTGTGAAACAAAGATAACCTAGTAAAATGTTGTTAATTCTTTATGGCAAAACAAAATGAAGGCCTAGTAGTAGTAGTAGTAGTAGTAGTAGTATTTAACAAAAATTGGTAAAGTTCCATTTCCTAGAATAAGGACATTTTTTTAAGGAGGAAAATAATAACTATCTTAAATGGTTCTTTATGTAGTATAACTTACTTAAATTTAAGAAAAAAAATCAGACAAATAAATGGTAAAATAGAAATAAATTACTAACAAATAAAAACAAACTTTAAGAAGCGGTGTACTGGAGTATCGAAGCAGTGGTTTTATTTATGTAGGTATGGTACGTGAATTAATGTTTATATATACGTATATTGTTTCAAGCTTACTTACCGTTAATAAATATAATAGATGTACTGAATACCTATTTGCATAATACAACTATTCAATAGCGGAGATTTTCGGCTTGGCAAATACAATACAAAAATGTAACAAGAATATATATATTAAATGAATATGTAGAAAAATATAATAAAAAAAAATCGGGATAATTGGCCTTTACTCGGAACATCATTCGTAATGAATTCCACCACAACCACACTTTATATTTATTTGTCAATAACTTTATAAATATTGTAAAAATTGTAACAATACGAGAGTTTTATTGTAAGGTAAGTCTGGTTACTTCGGTACAAATAGAGGTAAAGGCATTTTAATAGAACTTTCCTATCAAAGAATTATGACTTTATTAAAAAAAATACAATTAAAGGAAATATTGTGTATAAAGGACAAAAGTATTAACAAATGTATGTATATATAAATTGGGTGTGGTGCAGAATCCATTACGAGGAAATTTCAGAGTAAAACCCATTTAACGATTTTTATATTAAAGGTTAGATAAAGAGTCAAGTCAAGTCAATATGCTTTATTGTATAAAGAACTACGTTCTAATTTATAAAGTTGTAGAAAAAGAAAACTAAGTGATATGTGATGTATGAATTAAAAAAGTTTAAAAATATAAAAAAGAGAATGTAGATAAATAGATATTCAATTGAAACAAAAATTGCAAGTAATATAAAATAAAAAGCCATCAAAAATACATTATATCCAAATAACAAACAAACCAGAAAAATCAAGGGACAAAGAAAAAGTAAATACACATTTTTTAGAATGTATATGTCCAAAAAAATACTATTTATTAAAAAACAGCACAACAAATAAAAAATAGAATAAATAGCTTTAACAAAGTGCTAATATAAATTAACTACTAAAGTTATCATTATAAAATTCATTCAAACTATAATATGCTCGGCACGGCGATAACATCTTTACACCCTTTTTAAACCTTTTTACATTATTTTTCAATGCGGTACGTCCTTGGCAAGTGGTCGTAAATCTTTAAACTTTCATATATTATAGAGTTTTTGGTTAAAGTGCATTTTGGTATTGGTAATCTTAGTTCAGCTTCATTCCGTGTATTATGGCTAGGTTCGACTAGATTTGTTTTATATTTTTTATGTATCATGGTTAGAGCTTCGATAATGAATACACAAAATAGAGTAAGCATTTTTTTCTCTAATTAAAAGTGGCCTACAGTGTTCTCTAGGTTTTGCCCCAGACAAATATCTAAGAGCTCTTTTCTGTAAAATAAAAATTGAGTGGATACGCTGATGAGCACTGAAATCCCAGAAACAAATGCAATATCTTAGGTTAGATTCCACTAGGGCAAAGTAAACAAACCTTGCCATGGTATGCCTCGAATTATTTGAAACGATTCTCACAGCATAACATGCTGATCAGAGCTTCTTATTAAAATTCTGTTCTGTTCTATTTTCAAACATACAATTGTCTAAAGGCAAGTTAGGTATTGCGCATTTAAAGGTCAGAATACTTGTCTTGCCGATATTAAGAGAGAAGCAGTTTGCATCACAGCAATGCTTAACTTTTACTAAATCTGTAGATACTTTGTGATGCAAGTCATTGTCATCCCTTCCAATCCATAAAATTGTAGTGTCATCTGCAAAAAGAGTAAATTGCCCTGTTATGTCAATAGTTGCAATATCATTAACATAAAGAAGAAAGGCAGAGGGCCAAGTACGGAGCCTTGTGGTACTCCATAACTGCTCTTAAGTGGATCAGATATACTCTGTTCACATTTGACAATCTGTGTTCTTCCACAAAGGTATGATTTAAACCAATTTTGAGAAACACCCTTGAATCCATAAAGATACAGTTTTTTGTTTTTATTGAAAATAATCAGAAAATTCTGTATTTAGCAAAATCATTGTCCCTCCGTACGCAGACTCCTCTCTATAAAAGGAAGAGAATCACCAGGTAATTGGGAAGATAACAGAGTTCAGTAGGTTTTAACCAATGTTCTTTTATCATTAATATACTAGGGTAATTTTGTGAATCAACAAATACTGAGAACTCATCAATCTTATTGCGAATTGATTGTTTATTTTAAAAAAATGTAATGCTATTAAGATGTAGAAAATACATCCTTGTAGATAGTTTTTTAACGAGTACGAGATACAAAAATATTTGTTTTTGAATTTTGCTAAATCTTAAAAATTTAATAAAATATATTCCTGTGTAAAACTAAATACCTATGCTTTAAAATTTTTAAAGAGACAAAGTCAGTCCAATAAAGTTTTGCTTGTTCTCGGTAATGTCTATAAAAATAATAAAAACAAACATTTTTGAACGCAAGCTTTGATTAAATGCAACAAAAATAATAAACAAATGACCACCGGTTTTACAATTTGTAAACGTATGTTTTGTTAAATTTTTTTTGGTATCTAAGTTTTAAGAGTTGCTTCCGTCTAAAATGGCTTTACCTCTGCACGAACTATGCCAAAAGCGAGAATTTGCAAACCGGAACAAATTTTGATTTCCAGTGCATTTGTTTCATAGATGAGTTATATGGAAAAAACTAATTCCTTAAATGCTCAATATCTGATACATTTTTTGCGAATTTATTTTTCCTAAAAATAAGCATTTCTACAATATTTTCTTCCCTACCTTAAGCGCTATTTTTGAAAACACTATCTTAATTTGGCTTCATTAACCATTATTTGAAAAACACTTGTTTATAATTTTGATTTTCTGATCGTCAACATGCCTTTAGGGTTAGCCTCCTGAATTATGTAAAAAACATTTTCACTTTTCATTATCTTCTATGAAAATTTGACCTAATTACGTTTTTTCTTTATTGGTAGTCTTTCATTATTTAGGGTCAATTCAAAAAACCATGGATTTTTTTTTAAATTTAGTTAGTCGCATTACTGATATTAGTCCTAGTATATCGGATATCAAATTTGATTTATATTAAATATGATAAAGATAAACTGGTACGAACTCAACATGACTAACAAAATCGCGGTGTGTGTCAATGTAAAAACTACTTATTGAATTTATATTAAATGATGCCCAAAAATGAAGTGTGGCATAGGTAGAAACTGGTAAAATATTGGTAGGGATCCAATATATTGGAACAAAATGGAGTCCAATAAAAATGTTTGAAAAGACGAAGAATTGGTTCACACTTCACTATTCTTAATAAAAGGAAATATTCATAACGACGGAAATTCCGGGTAAAGGAAAGTTACCGATTTTTTTACTTTTTATTTCCCTCATAAAAAAGTATTGTGATTATGAAAAAATCACCTTACGAGATTTTTCAGATATTTGCGTTTCAGGAATCCTTGATGCCGAAAAACATGTTTACCCGATTTCTTCGATCTGCCCGTCTGTCGGTGTGTCGCGGCATAACTACTTACCCGATTGACTTCAAATTTGGTCAAAGTTCAAGATTCATATGGGGATGACATAGTAGCATTTTGCTAAAAATCCAACATGGCCAATCAAAATGGCGGCATAGTGAAATGTTATAAAAATTATTTCTAAAAACTTCTTATCCAATTTTTGTCAAATTATGCACAAAAATCAAGTATTAAGTAGGAATCTACTGGCAAAATTTTGGTACAAATCCAAGATTGCGGAACAAAATTGCGGTTGACAAAATAATTAAGAAATCAGCCTGAAAAAAGTATACAGATGAACTAGTAAAATAGTACACTAAATCAAGATGGTGAAAAAAACTGGCAGCCAAATAAAATGTTAAAATCATTTTCTCAGGATTTACTTATCTTTACGTTTTAGCGTCCCTACATTCCAAAAAATATGTTTTATCATTTCCGTCGGTCCGTCTCTATCGGCTTGTCTGCCTGTTTGTCAGTTCGTGACATAGCTTAAAAACTACTTTCCAGATTGATTTCAAATTTTAGTCAAATATTAGGGGTTCTATGGTGATGAACTGGTAATATTTTGGTAAATATCCAATATGCCGGAACAAGATGACGGATTAATGAAACGTTAAAAAAAATATTATTAAAACACTAATTATTTAATTTACCTTATATTTTGCACAAAAATGTTACATAGGAACGAACTGGTAATATTTTGGTAAAAACCCAAGGTAGCAAAAAAATTAATTATTTAGAAAATCAGCCTGACAAAAATGCTTATTAGATTAATTTCAAATTTTATGCAAACATTAAGGGTGATATAGAGATAAACTCTTGACTTTAAATTTTGCAAAAATATCTCCTGTGTGGTTTATAATTCTTGGGTCATACTTCACTATTCCTAATAAAAAGCAAGATTCATAACAAGGAAAGTTCCAGGTAAATAAAATTTGACGATTTTTTTTAATCAGTTTAGTTTTATTATTATGTTCGATTTTTGCATCAAATAGGGAAAATTTATTAAGATAAAACGGTCCACAATGGTCGATATTTTTACAAGCTTTTATTTAGTTTGCAACAGTTTGCTTTAATTTGTAGACTTAAGAAAAAAAAATGTTAGTGAATGAACTCAAATAGTAAAGCATCCTGTACCCTCACTAATAAATTACAATTTTTGAACACTCAGTGAGGGTGGGGTGTTTCTATAGCTTCATTCTTTAACCTTATACATTCAGATATAATTTTTTACTTTTTAGTTTATAATTAAAAGCTTTTTTTATTTATTGTTTTCCATGAACAACAAAAAGATACAGGCAGAACAAACAAAATACTGATATAATTCGATTCAATATTTAGCAGTTACGCACACAAACTAGGTATTCTCTGTCTGTCTCATGTTGATTCCAGTGCATGATCTTTCCTGTCCATTTTTCGATAAATCTCTTTTTCGAAACCTATTTTTTTTTCGTTTGGCATTACTTGCCGGTGACATACTATGTTTGTTTTGTTACTGACATTATTTCTAGTCAGAACGTAGTTATTAGTTACAAGTTAAACAAGTTCCTCTTGAAATTGACCGGTTTTTTTGTGATTCTCAATTCATGTCCCCTTCCCAAGGACAGCCCATTTGAACCTAATTCGTCTCGTGATGTGTGGAATCAAGGAGTCACCTGAATTTGTATTTTTATTTTGTTGAGATTCATTTGGAAACCATATATTAACACTCCTAGCATTGTTTGTAGTTCGTCTATATGTCGCTGGAGAGTAATATATTTCAATAGAATGGATGTGAGTAGTAGCTCTAGTTATTAAGTTAACACCTATTTTATGTTTACTAGAAATCCAAAATACTAAATGTATTAAAACCATTAAACTTATGAATAATTGGCTATATGCATTAAATTTTGTAGTAATATTTACTTGCATTTAAAGTTAATTGTTCTACTAATTCTAAATAAGTGAGTTGTGTTAATGGAATTTTTTATTTAAGGCTAATTAGCTGATAAGTTTGATAAAACCGTTTTAAGGTTGCCAGTTTGAGATATTGTAGTTGTTATAAATTATTACAAATGGTGTCAAAAACGCAGGCTTTCCTTATCAATACAGTTTATTCATTTTTTAAATGTAAGCTAAAAACTTCAAAGTCACAATTAAATTGTAGTAATAAAAATAACAATAATAAGCTATTATAAAACAAAAAAAAATGTACATATAGTCTATTATTCATAACAAACTAATTTTACTAGCACAAAACAATTACACATTCAACAATCAAATTTTATTGCATATATTTACTTAGTACTTGGCATTTAGTGTATCTAAGGAATCCCTGTTCACCAAATAATATTAGAAAATTGTTGAATAAATACATTAACATATACTTATTCTATAGTTAAGCGTCATGTGAACTATTTTTATGCTTAAAAGCTAAAACTAGAAAAATGCATTTTAGAGAAGTATGCCACTTGTTTACGTTTAAATGTATTAAAACAAACATTGGATTTAACGTGCTCAGTTTGTAATGTAAAATAAAACAGGGGCTTTCCGATCATTTTTTGAAAATTATTTATAAATACTCAAAAAGACAATCTGCTAAACTAAAATGCTCAGTAAAAATAACTTCGAAGTTCCTAAAATTAAAAAACTTTCAGGTACTTCGGCAATCTTATTGTGTTATCATAAGAGACATGTATGGGTTATCGTAACGTAATTTCTACATTGCAAGAATTAGACGTAGACCAGAAGTCAAGTAGCGCGAGAACAGGAGAACATCAATTTTCTGTTGAAGGGGCTTATATAAATCGACTTATCGGTAAGGCACGATGGCTTATCGAAGCGCGTAACGGACATTTTAAATTATCTTCCGAGATAATTAGTATTCATTAAGTGGTTTATTTAGGAGGGTTTTACAAAAAGCGTGGAGGTATAATAAATATTATGAACCAGTTTTAATGAAAGAAGCTAATATTATGCAGAATATTTATGTTTTTCGAAACCGGGAAATAATCACGCGGGCCTACCAAAAAACGGTACAAATATGGTATGGATCATAAAGATATAAACCAGGGCGGTGCGGACTACAAAGCTGGGTCCCTTCGGAGCCGCTCACCGGTGCAGCCACACACGCATGAGTGAGCAATGGATCCGTTAGACAATTAAAACGGACACGCAGGCCCCACTGGTTCGTTGGCCAGCGACTGCAGCCTACCTCTTTGGTAAACCAGGTAAAGAAAAGTGTCTTTACTACGGGAAAAGAAGACCCTTGTGCTAGAAGAGACAGCATCCAGAGAAGCTCTATCGCTTTCCAACTTAGAATATTCCAACATAAAAGCAACAGGAGTGAAAATATATCAGAAACAAAATGGATGGACCCACAAGCGGACCAGTTTCTAAAGGCTCTAAATGAAGCTGGTAAACAGGCTAGATGGTTGGATACAATTATATCTGAAATATATAAACCAAAACAAGAACTGAAGGACACGATAAGCAAACTGGTACTTAAAATAGAACAGCTGCTTATAAAGTAGTTTAAGGATTGGTTAAACGAAGCAACTAAACAAATGAATTCGGCAGACGACAATCTGCGCCAAGAAAACGAGGATCTGAAACTGAAACTGAAATCTCTAGCGGCAGCACAATAAACCACTAAGGAAAACAAAAAGCAAAACAACTCTCTTCAGTGTAAAGTCGCCGTTAACGAGTGGGTTGCAGAAAATGACATAGTGATTGCAAACCGAGGGAACAAGCCAACCTTCACGAGGGAGAACTATTTTTCACTCCTATTTTTATAGTTATACCCGATATAGCCAGAGATATTTCATAATGGGAAGTGATAAAAGCAGAATCCTTGAGTGACCACGACTATATAACCTTTGAAATATCTGAGGGACTGCAGGCCAGCACATGGTAGGAAGGCAGCTTGGGAAAGTCGACAGAGTTAAATTTGAGCAAGCAATAACCAAAATAATAGACCGAGTTCCTTCATCTGCAGGTCACTTTTCCGAAGCACTAAATCATATATGCAATCAGACCATGCCAAAGAGGTTACATTTGAAAAATAGAAAGCCAATATATTGGTGGAATGAAGATATCGCCGAGATTCGAAAAGAATGCATCAAAAGGAGATGATTATACACAAGAATCGCCAGAAGCAACTGAGGAATAAGATAAGAACTGCCAAAAACTTAAGATGGAAGAAACTCTATAACGACTTAGATTGTGATATATGGGGTGATGTTTACAAGATCGTAACAAAGAAAATAACGGGATACCCACCGAGACTGCGACGGACCATGCAAATAATGGAAAAAGTTGTTGGCCATTTTTTCCCCACACAAATGAAATATTAAGGATGGCAAGGGAAGCTGCATCTTTCTCAAGCAAACACAAAAGACTATGCGCCGAAATCGCAATCGACGTGAAAAATATCTTTAACAGTGCACCCTGGCAGATAATTCTCTACGAACTAAGAAATAAAGAAATAGACCAACACCTGATTAATGTTATAGTCTCCTAATGCCAGAAGGGAAGATCATACTAATTGGAAGTGAAGTACCTGGAAATAAATAGTGGTGTTCCGCAGGTATCAGTCGTGGGACCAACTCTTTGGAACGTCCTATATGATGATTTTCTGCGATTGACGCATCCCGAGGGAGTAAAATATGTAGCTTTGTTGATGACATTGCTATGGTAGCTGTTGTAAAGGAAAAGCAGACATTGATGACCAGATACAGCGTTATTATGAGTAAGAAGCTGGATGGACTTAAAGCAGTTGCAGCTAGCACCAGAGAAAACAGAAGCCATTCTGATAACGATAAAGAGAAAGATCCTCAAGCGAAGAGTAACGTTAGGTGTGGTTCATTCCAAGATTTTATATGCTGCAACCGTGTGGCATGGCGCCGTTGTAGAGCAGCAGAAGCTACTAAGAAGACTTTAATGAACACAGACGAAAACAGCAATTAGGATATACTGCGCCTATAGGACAATCTCGGCTAATGCAGTTGGAGTTATTGCGGGAGTACCTCCAATAAAGCTTCAAATAAAGGAGAGGCATAAAAGATATATAAGGGAACGAAGCCAAGTTACAAAAAATGACCTGATAAACGAATGACAAAGTACACAAATAATGGTAAGGGCGGATGGTCGTGGAACCCCATAACTAATATTGAGGGATGTTTATCCAGACCATATGGAGAGGCTCTTTTAGCTCATTTTTTTACAAATACTTATTTGATAACAATAGGGCAAACTCTGAAGAATGTACATACTGCTCGAAAATGAATGATGTCAAACGTACTCTTTTCCATTGCCCCAGATAAGTAGGCAGGTCTTTATGGGAGAGACGGGACAAAGTTTCAGCTCAGCAAGCATGATGGAGGACCTGATGGCATTGGAGTCGACCTGGAAGCAGGTCTACAAGTTTGTGAGACATATAGAGACAAAGGTGAGAGAAGAAAGATAGGATGAAGTCCCCTAAAACTCTCATGCTGAAGAAATGGGAAATCGGATTCCAGTATGAGCAGCTAGAGTGGTGTGGTTTTAGTGGGAGATGTTAGTCAAGCAGGTTGTGCATAAAGGGATTTCCACACTGGTTTTTAAATATGGCACATTTTTAAATATCTGGTAAACAAAAACCCACATTGTGTTGTCATGCCATACTGTTTATTGCCTCTTGAATTCTACTATTATGGTCATGATTATTAAATATTTTGTTTGATAACTCATACTAATTAACATATCTTAAAACAAAACCATTAACGTATCTCTAAATAGTAGGTAAAAAGAAACGCGTACTACCTTTTAGCATTAAATAAAAAATATCACATACGATTAGCGTAAATAAAAATACATTTCCTGGTTTACATAGCCATGGATGGATGGAATTGCAATTTTTTTGCAAGTAAATATGAATTATGTTAAATGTAGCTTACGTGAAATTAACACTAACGCAAAATGTGTTTTTAAAAATACTTTTCTCAGTGACCTAAGTCGTTTTTCAGTCAAAAATATATTTAATACATTTTGCAAAGTTATTAGAAGTTTTATTATTTTTAGATACAAAATAAAAGGTTTTAGAGAGTCTTAAAAACATTAATGATTTCTAATAAACAGTAGGAGCTAAGCAGTGGCAACTTTCTTTAATATTATAGTTTTTGGGATAAATCGGTCGGAAACTATATATTACATTTTTTTCTTTCACTAAGACCTCCTATGTCAATGGGGTTTCTGAACCAAAATTACAATAACTCCAACAAAAAAAAATATTTTCGTAATTTTTAAAAATGAATTTGAAAGGGGAAATCTAAGGCAACAAGACGCGTTAATTACATTTTACCTGGAAAGTGAGAATATTCTATACGGCATTTTGCAAGTGAAACAGGGGTAGCTGCTGAAGCTTTCTCCACATGATCCATTTTTACTTCAAGATCTTCTCTTCACGTATACAAAATACGGTGAAAAATATAACGAATAAAAATACTGCGTATTTACCTTTCACTAAAACAAAACGCCCATTAAAAGTAGGCAATTGACGATTTTCAGAGGTACAAAATACCTAGATAAATATAAAGCAATATCATAATTTTTAAGGATCATCAGATTTTTTAGAATTCCGAGAAAGTAGAAAAAAGTAAGATGATTTATCACAAAGATAGCAAGGTTTTCAAGTTAACAATATAATTCCAGACCCTGTATAAAAGATAACACCGTTCGAACAAAGTGACTTATTTATAAAAATGGGAATTAAATAGGTTAAATCGCAAAAATATTAAGCAAAAAAATCAGTATTTTTTAAATTTTTAGAAAAATTAGCAGGTAACAGCTAATTTCAATTTTTAGAGCGATATGAGAGGAGGAAAATAAACAATTATTGTGTTTACTTCCCTCCTTTTTTTTCCAATTTTTAGGAATAGTGAAGTGTGAGCCAATTTAGTTCATTACATAGGTATATATATATATATATATATATATATATATATATATATATATATATATATATATATATATATATATATGTGTTACATATACTGTCTTTTCAAACCATCATATTCGATTCCTACCAATATTTTACCAGTTTCTTTCTACCTATGCCTCACTTGACTTTTAGGCATAATTTAAAATAAATTCAAAAAGTAATTTCTACATTGACCAATACCGCCATTTTGTAACGTCATGTTGAATTCGTACCAGTTTATCCTATTTTTATATTTAATTTTTCTGCAAACTTTAAAGTCAATTGAAGAAGATTAATTTACGTTGATTTTTTAAAAATTTTATTTGGTCGCCATTATGTTGCGCCATCTTAAATTCGTATCACAGCTTTACTAGTTTGTCTCTGTATCACGCTTAATTCTTGCACAACAACTGAAATTAATTTAATAAGTAGTATTCTCAGGCTGATTTTTTAAACATTTTTGTAGGCCCCTATTTTGTTTTGTTATTTTGGATTATCACAAAAATTTTACCACTTCATTCCTATGTTACCCTTGTTTTTTGAACAAAATTTGAAGTAAATTGGATAACTATTTTTTTAGTAATAATTTTTTTAACATTGCTCGGCCATATTGGATTTTTACTAAAATATTGCCAAGTGATTTCACATAACCCGTAATTTTTGACTAAAATTTGAAGTCAATCTGGTAAGAAGTTTTTAAATTATGCCGGGAACTGACAGACAGACCGACAGACGGAGCGACGGAATTAATAATACATATTTTTTGACATTTAGGGACGTTAAAATGTGAAGATAGGTAAAACCTGTAAGGGTGATTTTTTTCAAGATTACAAACACTAGTTGACCGCTCTACCACAGTTAGTTACGGCACACAACTTGAAATCAATCCATTAAGTAGTTTTTTCAGACTGAATTTTTAATTTTAATTTTTTTTTATTAATCATGTTCCGACTTCTGACCCTGAAGATGAACTCAACAAATGAATTTTTAAATACTCGATTATACCGCTATTTTGTTCCACCATCCAGTTGATTCCAACATAATACTTGATGTTAATGCAAAATTTGAAATAAATTTAATAAGTAGTATTTTCATAATACTTTTTTTAACATTTCACTAGGCCGCCATTTTGTTTTGCAATCTGGATTTTTACCAAAATATTTCCAGATCATCCCCATACGATTCCTAATTTTTGGTAAAAATTAGAAGTCAATCGGGTTAGTTTTTTCACGATTAGAAATATTTTATTTGGCCGCCATGTTGAATCAGTACCACAATTTTACTAGTTGACCCCTATACCACAATTAGCTATGGCACACAATTTGAAATGAATCCATTAAGTAGTTTTTCAGACTGAATATTGTTCGCCGCTTTTTGTTCCGCCATCTTGGATTCATACCAAAATTTTATCAGTTAATTCCAACATAATACTTCATGTTTTTGCAAAACTTGAGATAAATCGGATGAGTAGTAGGTCATCCCCATATGATTCTTAATTTGTGACCAAAATTTGAAGTCAATCGAGTAAGTAGTTTTTTATCTACACCGCTAACAGACAGACCGACGGAATTGAGAAAACATATTTTTCGTCACCTAAGGAACCAGAAACGTGAAGATCTGAAAAAATCTTGGAGAGTGATTTTATATAGGTGTGAAGTTAGCAACGATTTTGCCAGCAACGTCTCTGTGGCTGGCAATTCGGTACACTGTTGTTGTAGAGCGGCAAACTCTTAACAATTCTTTTTTTATTTATAAAATTTATATTTTAAATTAAATCTATATACCTCTTAAGGAAACCGTTAGTCGTAAAAACGTAAACAAAATTATATATGGAAAAGGGGTTAAAATTTATCCCTTAAAAAAATCAAATTATCTTACTATGATAAAGTGAATGCCTCACTACCAAAATTTAGAAGTAACATGTTTAGGTATTAAACAATTAGCATTCAAAATTTGAACAAGATTCTATTCGGACCTAAGGTTTAAATTCATCCCTTAAAAGATTAAACATATATTTTACCATGATAAAGCAAATGCCTCAATACCAAAATATAGGAGTAATCTGGTTACATCACAAACAATAAGCCCATAAAATTTGAACAAGATTCTATGGGGACAAGCGGTTGAAATTTATCCCTTAAAAAATTAAAAATTTATTTTACTATGATAAAGCGAATGCCTCACTACCAAAATATAGGAGTAATCTGGTTATGTCACAAACGATTAGCCTTTAAAATTTGAACAAGATTCTATGGGGACCTGAAGTTGAAATTCATCCCTTAATTAAAAAATTATTTTACTATGAAATAGTCAATACCTCACTACCAAACAGTAACAGTAACAAGGAGTAACAAGTTTCGGTAGCAAAAAATTAGCCCTCAAAATTTCTATAGGGACCTGGGGTTAAAATCCATCCCTTAATTAAAAAATTATTTTTTATGAAATAGTAAATGCCCCACTACCAGAATTTAAGAGTAACATGTCTAGATAGCAAACAGTTACCCTTCAAAATTTGAAGAAGATTCTATGGAGACCTGAGGTTCAAATTTATCCCTTAATTAACTAAAAAAATATTTTACTATGCAATAGCGAATGCCTCACTATAAAAATTTAGGAGTAACATGTTTAGGTAGCAAATAATTAGCCCTCAAAATTTGAACAAGATTCTATGGGGACATGGGGTTGAAATTCATACCTTAAGAAATTAAAAATTTATTTTACTATGATAAAGCGAATGCCTCATTACCAAAATATAGGAGTATTCTGTTAATGTGACAAACAATTAGCCCTTAAAATGTCAACAAAAATCTATGGAAACATGGTGTTGAAATTGATTCCTTAAAAAATTAAAAATTTATTTTACCATGATAAAACGAATGCTTCATTACCAAAATCTTAGACTAACATATTTAGGTAGCACGCAATTTGCCCTCTAAATTTGAACAAGATTCTATGGGGAACAGTGGTAAAAATTCATCCCTTAAATAATTAAAAAAATATTTTTCTATGAAGTAGCGAATGCCTCCCTACCAAAATTTAGAAGTACCATGATTGGGTACCAAACAATTAGCCCTTAAAATCTGAACAAGATTCTATAAGGACCTGGGGTTGAAATTCATCCCTTAATTATTAAAAAAAATATTTTATTATGAAATAGCGAATGCCTTACTACCAACATTTAGAAGTAATATGTTTAGGTAGTATACAAGACTCTATGGATGCATTGTGTGGAAATTCATCCCTTAAAAAATTAAAAATTTATTTTACCATGATAAAGCGAATACCTCACTACGAAAATTCTAGTCAAACATCTTTGTAATTTGCTCTCAAATTTTTATCCAGATTCTATGGGGACATGGAGTGGAAAATCATCCCTTAAGTAATTAAAAAATTATTTTCCTATGAAATAGCGAATGTCTCACTACCAAAATTTAGGAGTAACATGTTTAGGTAATAAAGAATTAGCCCTTAGAATTTGAACAAGACTATGGGATAATGGGGTTGAAATTCATCCCTTAAAAAATTAAAAATTTATTTTACCATGATAAAACGAATGCCTTACTACCAAAATGTTAGACTAACATCTTTAGGTAGCACGCAATTAGCCATCTAAATTTGAAAGATACTATTGGAACCTGGGGTTGAAATTCATCTCTTAAGAAAATAAAAAATTGTTTTACCATGATAAAGCGAATGCCACACTGCCAAAATATGGAAGTAATCTAGTTATGTCACAAACAATTAACCCTTACAATTTGAACAAGATTCTAGGGGGACATGGAGTTGAAATTCATCCCTTAAAAAATTAAAAATTTATTTTACTATGATAAAGCGAATGCCTTACTACCAAAATTTTAGACAAATATCAAAGTGCTTTAAGTGGCACGCAATTTGCCCTCTAAATTTGAACAAAATTCTATGAAGACCTGAAGTTGAAATTCATCCCTTAACTAAAAAAATATTTTACTATGAATTAGCGAATGCCTCACTACCAAAATTTAGAGGTAACATGTTTCGGTAGCAAATAACTAATTATTTGAGCGAATCTGAACAAGATTCGATGGGGACCTGGGGTTGAAATTAATCCCTTAATTAATTAAAAAAATATTTTACCGTATAGTACCAAATGATTCACTACCATAATTTGTGTGTAATATGCTTAGAGAGCAAACAGTTAGCGCTTAAAATTTGAACAAGGATGTATGGGGACATGGGGTTGAAATTCATTCCTTAAGAAATTAAAAAATTATTTTATCTTAATAAAGCGAATGCCTCTCTACCAAAATATAAGAGTATTCTGGTTATGTCACAAACAATTAGCCCCTAAAATTTAAACAAGTTTCTATGGATGCAATGGGTTGAAATTCATCCTTTAAAAATTAAAAATTTATTTTACCACCACCGAATGGTTCACTACGAAAATTCTAGACAAACATCTTTGTAATTCGCTCTCAAATTTTGATCCAGATTCGATGGGGACATAGAGTGGAAAATCATTCCTTAAATAATTAAAAAAATAGTTTCCTATGAAATAGCGAATGCCTGAATGAATGAACGTTAGACTAACATCTTTAGGTAGCACGTAATTTGCCATCTAAATTTGAAAGAGACTGTATAAAAACCTGGGGTTGAAAATCATCTCTTAAGAAAGTAAAAATTTATTTTACTGTGATAAAACGAATGCCTGACTACTAAAATATAGAAGTAATCTGGTTGTCACAAACAATTATCCCTTAAAATTTGACAAGATTCTATGGGGACATGGGGTTAAAATTCGTCCCTTTAAAATTAAAAATTGATTTTATCATAATAAAGCGAATGCTTCACTACTAAAATTTTAGACAAGCATCTTTAGAAAAACACGCAATTGGCCATCTAAATTCTTAATTTTTTAAGGGATGAATTTCAACCTCATGTCCCCATAGAATATTGTTCAAATTTTAAGGAGTAATCTGGTTAAGTTACAAACAATTAGCCCTTAAAATTTGAACAATATTCTATGAGGAGATGGCAAATTGCGTGCTACCTAAAAATGTTAGTCTAAAACTTTGGAAGTGAGGCATTCGCTTTATCATATTAAAATAAAATTGTAATTTTTTAAGTGAAGGATTTCAACCCCATGTCATCAGAGAATCTTGCTTAAATTTTAAGAGCTTGTATGTGTCATAAAGAAGTCTAACATTTTGGTAGTGAGGCATTCGCTTTGTCATGGTAAAATACATTTTTATTTTTTTAAGCGATGAATTTCAACCCTATGTCCCGATAGAATCTTGTTCAAAGGGCTAATTGTGACATAACCAGATTACTCCTATATTTTGGTAGTGAGGCATTTGCTTTATCACAGGAAAATAAATTTTTAATTTTTTAAGAGATGAATTTAAATCTTAGGTCCGCATAGTATTTTGTTCAAATTTTGAGGGCTAATAGTTTACTACCTAAACATGCTACTTCTAAATTTTGATAGTGTGGCATTCGCTATTTCATAATAAAATATTTTTTAATTAATTAAGGGATGAATTTCATCCCCAAGTCCCCATAAAATCTTGTTCAGATTGAGATAGAGGGCTAATTGTTTGGTACCTACCTAATCATGGTACTCCCAAATTTTGGTAGTGAAGCATTCGCTATTTTATAGAAAAATACTTTTTAAATTACTTAAGGGATGATTTTTCACCCCACGTCCTTTCATAATCTAGTTTAAATTTTGAGATCAAGTTGCTTGCTATCTAAAGATGTAGGTCTAGAATTTTCGTAGTGAGGCATGCGCTTTATCATGGTAAAATACATTTTTAATTTCTTAAGGGATGCATTTCAACCCCTGTTCCCCATAGAATCTCGTTTAAATTTTGGGAGCTAAAGATGTTAGTCTAAAATTTTGGTAATGAGGTATTCAATTTATCATGGTAAAATAGATTTTTAATTTTTTAAGGGAACAATATTAACCCCATGTTCCCATAGATTTTTCTTCATATTTTAAGGGTTAATTGTTTATGACATTACCAGAATATTCCTATATTTTGGAAATGAGGTATTCGCTCTATCATGGTAAAATAAATTTTTAATTTTTTAAATTATGAATTTTAACCCCATGTCCCCATAGAATCTTGTTCAAATTTTGAGGACTAATTGTTTGCTACCTAAACATGTTACTTCTAAATGTTGGTAGTGAGTCATTCACTTTATCATAGTAAGATAGTTTTATTTTTTTGTTAGATGAATTTTAACCCCTTTTCCACATATAATTTTGTTTACGTTTTTACGGCTAATGGTTTCCCTAAAGGGTATATAGGTATAATTTAAAATATAAACTTTATAAATAAAAAAAGAATAGTTAAGAGTTTGCCACTTTGCAAAAACAGTGTACCGAATTGCCAGCCACAGAAACGTTGCTGGCACAATCGTTGCTAACTTCACACCTATGTCACGTACGCATGCTGCCCACTAACGTCGAAATAAAATTTTCAAAAAAATATTTAAAATGAATTGACATTAAAATTAAGTAAACCTTTATATATTATTAATGAGTTTTATTTTTTTTAGGACCACCTTCTATATTAATATGAAATTCCATACAATCAATATCTAAATAAGTCATGGTATATATTGCCTAAAGCAGAAATTTTTGCCAAAACACGTGGCTTTACGTAGCTGATGCTGTTGGACCTAGCTTATTAGTTTATAACTTAAAGAGTAATATTTCTTGGAGAATTCAAGATAAAAGCTTTGAGCCTGATATACAATGTCAATTATACTATCGCAGGTATACTGAGTAAATATTTAATTTTGTCGAAATGTTAAAAACTATATATTGATAAAAAATTATAATAAACCGATATTTTTTTTTCATAGTTTTGAAAATGGATATTCCAGCTTTCTATTATAAAGACGTTTAATACAATGAGAAGCTGAATAAATTAGGAAATACTTTTGCAATTAATTTAGGTAGACCAGTTTTGAGATTTAAAAATAGGTAAATTTCCTTTACCCGAAACATCTCTCGTTATGAATATTTCCCTTTATTAGGAATAAGTTACATGTTGCCTATCCACGCCACTGGAATATCATCCACTCTGTATAGATAAAAGACGGTTATTGCATATAGAACATTTTCTCACTCCTTATCTGTTTAAGTTCGCTTTAAGATAATTAACATTAAAATACTGATTAAGGTTTATACCGAATTTTATCTTTTGTTATTTTGAGGACTATTATTTATGCCGAAGCTTATCATATGTAGTTATGTTTATTAAGTGTAATATCATTTATTATCTTTTATACCCAAACACATCAGTTATATACACAGCATTTTTGGTTGTTTTATCTATTTTGAATTATATAAATTAGCTAGGAATTGTACGCTGGATATTCAGACATCACCGCGTAAGGCTAATTGTTAGTTGCAATATCTGTCTCACCGTTGTTTTTCTAATAGAGTTTTGTCTGAGGGAGCAGTATGTTTCACTGGCAAGCTTATAGAAAACATCATTTTGAAATTGGAGTTTCTACGAACCGAACCTTGCATAGAAACACAACGTAATTGGCGCAGTCGGTAGGATTCCCCGTACAAGAAGTTTTGCGTAGTGCCTTTTTTGGATAGCGTGTTAACTGACTGGTGACTTTCAAGTCTTTTACGAGGGACATTCAAAAAGAATTTTTCTTCAAACACGGGACCAAGTATGTAGCAGTGTACGTACAACACAGCTGGCCAACCCTCCAGTGACCAGAAGCTACATCGAGCTGGTTTGCAGTCATCCTCAGGAACGCATATCCTTGCAGGTGGCTTAGTGGCTAAGAATTGAACACAAAGAAGACTTCGACACGAATGTAAGTCAAATTTATATTTTTGCTGCAATTTTCTCAATCCTTTTTGTTATTTTTTATTCTACCTAAGTAACAGAGTTATTCTCTCTTGTTTTTTTTATGTTTAACAAATTAAAAATTACAAAAAATAAAGAATATAGGGAAAAAGTGAAACATTTTCGAAAGCCTAGTTCTTTAGATTCTGATTCTGACACTGATCTTGATCAAATAATAAGTGAAATAGCTAAAATTGATACATCGGATCCAAATAATTATTTACCCAGTACTAGTAATACCAATACTATAATGGCTGAAATTAATTATTCTGAATTACGACTTTTTCTTGATATTATACCTGTATTTAGTGGTGAACCTTGCGAATTAAACAATTTTATTTCTGCATGCGACGACGTAGTTGCACAGTACGCAAATCACGCAAATTTAAAAAATTTAATTTTTCGTGCCATATTAAATAAATTAAAAGGTAAAGCTTTAACAATTATTTCTAGTCGCATAGAGCTCAATACATGGGAGCAAGTAAAAGAATTACATAACATGAGGCCGCAGGCTAGAGAAAATTCTTATAGCTTTGGTATTAGGTATCAATATCTTAGGAGTTTTTTTCTTCAATTAATAGTGACCAAAATTTGTCTCGCGGAGAAAAGCTTGCACATATTTGCCGTCACAAATTCAATTAGCTGTACGACTAAAACAACCTGATAGTTTAGAAGCAGCTATGCAATATTTATTAGAAGAGGAAAATTTTTTATCTATGGTACAAGATAGAAAAAAACATGTTGATTATTTTAATACAAATACTAATTATAGTACACAAAATATACCCAGGCCAAATTTTCAAGTCCAATAAATTTCAAATTTTTCTAATCCACAATCAAACCATCTTCAGGCTAAAAGCTTTCCCAATCAACCAATAAATATTACTCCTAGACAATTACGCCCACAAAAATTCTTTACTAACCAATAAGTTTTTGGCAAACCTAGTACTTCAAATGTCAACGTATGGAAACCAAAAGGTATCATAGAGCCTAAACCGACACCAATGTCTGTTGTCACTAGACAAACAGCTTCAAAACCAAACCTACAACCAAGCCAGCCTCAAAGATATCCAACATATAAACCCAATTATTTTCAACCCCAATCTAGACCTACTTTTATTGCTGAGGAGCTATATAATATTAATAATATGGATAATGTCAATTCATATAATGACATTCCACTTGATGACAATCCACATGATGACAATCTATATGATTGTCTTCTTAATACCGATAATTATTGTGAACCCCAAGATGCTCAGTGTTCATTTGAGTTAAATGACACTCAGGATTTTGAACCTCAAGAACTTCAAATAGAAGAATTACCAGATACTGACCAAAATTTTCAGACAATGGCCTCCAATGCAAACCCCACCTAGAACTAGATAATATTGATTCTCTAAAACGGAACTATTACTGGCCAAACTTAGACAAAGATGTAGCTAATTATATTAACAATTGCAACATCTGTCAGAAGGCTAAATATGAAAGACAACCCAGCACTTTTGAATTTCAAAAGGTACCAATAGGTTCAAAACCTTTTGAAAGGATCCACATGGACACACTCTCAATTTCCAAAGAAAAATATTTGACAATAATTGATACATTTTCAAAATTTGCACAAGCCTATCCCATACCAGGAGTAAATGCTGTAAATATACTAGATGGACTGTTGGTATTTATTTCCCATTATGGCCTACCTCAAGTTATTGTATGTGACAATGGAGTTGAATTTAACAACAACGCATTTTTGGATTTCTGTAAATTACACAAAATCGAAACTCACTTCACTACACCAAAAAATCCAAACTCCAATAGCTATATTGAGAGATTCCACTCCACACTATTGGAACAAGTAAGAATAAAAACGCAACAAAATGCTAAAGACCCATTAAACACCCTAGTGAAATATGCCATATTACATTATAACAACTCAATTCACTCAACAACTGATTTCACTCCATTTGAAATTGTATCAGGTCACTTCAATTGAAAAGATCCCTTTGACATACAAGAAAGAGATATTATTACTAAATATGTCGTAGATCACAAAAGAAAACTAAAAACAACGTATGAACAAATAAATGACAAGTTACATACGGAGAAAGACAAGAAACTTCAAAATATAAATAAAAAAAGAAAAGAACCAATGACTTTGAAGCCGGAAGATACTGTTTATCATAAAGAAGAAACACGTGATAAATTAGCAATGAAATTTAAAAAAGTAGAGCCATTAGCACAAACAAAAAATAAAATCAAAACTTCTACTTCAAAATATTCTAAACATAATCTTAAAAGGCGCAAAAAATATTAATTGCTGTCTTTTCTTTGTTTCAGAATGAAGTTCGTAATGAAGAACTAATTTTCCTCAATAATCCTTATTTATAACCATTTAATTATAAGAGCATCTATCCAACAACTTACTAACCCTATTTTACCTATTTTATTAGGAGGCAATTATATTATTTCAGGTAAACATACCTTTGTAAGTTATATTAATATTAGTGAATTCTTAAACCTTAGATATAATCTCAGAATGCAATTAACATTTATTTATAAAAATAAAAACGACAGTAAGATGTCTAATGAATTAAGTAAGCAAGCCTGGTCGCTACTTGAACAAACAGAAAATCTAATAACAGCCATTCACCCAAATATCAGAAAAAGACGTGGTCTTATTAATATCGGTGGTACCGTATCGAAATGGTTATTTGGAACCCTTGATCACGAAGATGGTGAAAGAATTAATTCTGTGCTAGATCATTTAAATCGTAACGACCATATTGTTCAAGACAAGATCAATGAGCAGATATCACTAGCTAAAGATTTTATGGCAAAAACTAACGATAGTCTTTTCCAAATAAAATCAAATATTATTATAACAAAGCAACTAATTGAAAAATTTCAAGAAAAAATAAATACAATAAACGCTTTGCATCTCATCATAAATTCTCTTATTACTTTTCAAAATTCTTTAAATCAGTTGGTGAATGCTATAACTTTTGCAAATCTTAACAAAATTCATTTTTCACGTTTTTATCGATAAGTAATTTAGAATCAATTCTAAATAAAATGAATTCTCTTTATAATAAAAATCAGCTTGTAGATTTCAAGAATAAACATAGTTATTATAAGTTTCTGGGTATTCAGCTTGTTTTTAATAATGAGAGAATAATCTTCTTGATTCATTTTCCACTGCTATATCCTCTTCAATTTAAAAGTTATTTCATATATCCTGTCCCGATCCAGAATAAAATCATCCCGTCTCCTAAACCTTACCTAATCCTTAATGAGAAAACTGGGAAGTACCAATAT